>CM029379.1:506290-673790 GCA_017165825.1 Hepsetus odoe
CACCGCTGCCCGAAATATGTACATATTTTTCCAATATCTGTGTTCGCACTGTATTTATACAGGCTTTACTCGTGTTCGTTTATTGGTTACCATGACAACCTCAACATATTCCTCAGCTTCACACTTATAGAGTCAATATTCGCGTGCAATAAATGATGTAAACACAAATGGCTTTCCTTGTCAGAGGACACACACACACACACACACACACACATGCTGCACACACACACACACACACACACACACACACACAATGAGCTCTTAAAGTGTGTGTGCGGCACTCTTAAAGATCAGTGTAAGAGTGTATATCACAGCCGTTGTGTTCATTACTAGTAATGGGATTTCTGGCATATTTTACAGATTGGAACAGCTGCGTGGATTTTGTGACAAACAGAGTCAAGAGCCCAGCGAGTTTTATATAAAGTAGTTTACAAAATAAAGAACAGGAATATTAACTTACATAATGTGTTATTATCATTCACAATAACAGATTGTCATCATTATTAATAACATATTAGTTATTATTATCGCTACCAAAATCTAAAGCCCTTCATTTCTTTATATTTTGTGTGGAATCATTTTATTGGTGCAAAAATCCTATTTTATTCATTAACATTAACAGCTGATTGAATCTCAGGCTGCATGAACTATAGTTAGATCTCAGTGTAGTGTTGAAGTTCTCACTCCTCCTCAAAAACTGCAAATACGGTTTGTCATTTTTTAAATAATTACAAAAACATTACATTACATTTACATTTACATTACAAATACATTACTAATCACAAAATTATAACCATGGCAACCTTTTAAACACCAGTGTTAATGTATTCTGCATATTCTGTACACTGTTTCAGTCCCTCTTTTTAGGAATAGTTTATAAAACTATGGAATCCATTCCTTTATGATATCAGCTGTATTAACCGTATCACAGGTTCACTGGATTATATGGTTTATAAGGTTTATTTTTATAAATGCTACTTTCAGTTTCCTGGGAAAGTGTAGGTCCATTAAGTAAATTGATTTATTAGATTGAACTGAAAGGTTTATTATCATAAAAGCTACTATTCTGCCCAGAAATAAACCTCTATAAACATCTAAATATCACTTGTCATGAAGGGGTTATACAGTCTTATTTTACCTTACTGCAAAATATAACGCAGGTTCATGTAATGGACACTCATTTTTAAAAACGTGCAGGAGGTTTGTTCTGGGCTGCGGTGGATCATGCCGTGATGGATAACTGACTCCAGTGTCGTGTCATTTTGGCAGAGTTTGGGATGAGGAGCCACTTCTTCATCAGCCAGTACAGAATCAGTACACAGCGATGTTCATCACCACACTGCTGCCCCGTTTCCTCCACGCTGACTCCCGGACAGCTCGAGGCCAGTGGGTCTGGTCAGAGCTGAGATCACCCGGTCAAAACGGCGAATCGGGAATGCTGGAATGGGGATCTGATTCTCTGCAATTTCGTAAATTCTCGCGGTGAAATCAGCTCATTGGCCTAAAGCTGGAGAAGAGGAGGCTGACATCCTTAACCTTCAAGCATAAAAACCCCAAAGTTCTAGTGATGCTCCATTTAACCCCTTCACGCTTATTGCATTAATAATCTTCAAACGTCATCCTTTATCTGCTGTGATTCAGTCAATATTCATATATTCATATTTAATATTATAATAACTAACACACATCACCATCTGTATCACTGAAAGTGTAACTTCACAGGAGAAGAGCTCCTCGAATTTCTGCCTGAAATTTGGACTAACAGGTTTTCAAGGTTCAAAGGAGTGAAATACGGTCTGAATAAGTGATTTATTTCCGTATTTATGTCCTGAGAGAAACTGCTTCTGTTACAACTGCACAGACAGATTCACCGTAAACACAAAAAACCCCAAAAACATATATATTATATATATATATACATAGAATACAAATGCTTTAAATATCAAATAAACTTCTATGTTGACTCTAACGTTCAAAACGGTCTCTGCCTAAACTCTGTTCTTTATTTGAATATTTAATTTCCATTTTCCTTTACCAGAACTCCTTCCTTTACTCTGAACATCTCAGGTTGATCCTCCATCATTTCTATCCTCCATCACCTTCCCAACATCCAGGCCGTCTCAGACTAAATGGACACAAACGCACAGAAGAAGACGTCCCTCTGTGTGTCCATCGGTGCAGGACGGAGTGAAGGAGAGTGAGAGAGAGGACAGGGAGAGTGGGCCCAGGTGGAGTTCAGGGTATTATTAAGTGTGTGTCCGTGATGGAGAACTAGTAGAGCGGTGATGAAAGTGAGCGGTGAAGTTCATGTGGATTATTTTCAGTAGATTGTTTTTATTGGAGTTGAAGTTGAGGCTTTAATAGTCTTTAATTCTATTAATATGGAGTGAGATTCAGTTAGGAGAAATGTTGTTGGGGAAATCCAGGTGTCTCAGAGTCTGTACTTTTTCACTTGTGCTGAGGAATCTCGTAGAATCAGTTCTTTTAACAGAGTCTTTCTTTTAGTTACTTCTACTGGAGGAAAAAAAGGGTGGATTTTTGCCAACTGGGTGTTTCATTTCTGTAGAAAAGCCAAATGAACTGCTTGCCACTCTCACCACTGAATAAAGCTGTGTATGTGCTGTAGCTCTGCAGAGCCTCACGCCCAACACTCTTATCTCAGGCCAGAGAGAGAGAGAGAGAGAGAGAGAGGGCAAGGAGAGGAGAGGAGAGAGAGAGAGAGAGACCAAGGAGAGAGAGAGAGAGAGAGAGAGAGAGAGAGAGACGTTCTCGACTCAGCAGAAGATGTGTATAAGAGACAGAGAGAGAGAGAGAGAGAGAGAGAGAGAGAGAGAGAGAGAGAGAGAGAGAGATTGAGAAAAAGCACCAGAGTGAATTTAATAAATTAAATCTAATATAGGTGCTGGGCTGGTCTCCTAGCAACGCAGCAGCGCTCGGCATGTATAGACGTCCCCCAGCCTGATGTGGAGACGACCCATAATGCTCTGGTCCTCCCTCTCGACTCGGTCGCCCTCGCATTCTGTAATCTATTTCAGCCAGCAGCTCCTGATTGCGGCCCAACCCGCTCCAGCAGAACCACTCGCCGTGCTGCGGAAGGGACGAGAGGCTGCGGCCTCGGGTCAGACAGGGACGATAAAGCTGTGGTTCTTTCAGTGTGACACCGAGGGCATGGACATCTGAGTGTCTCCACACACACACACACACACTGTCTGGTGTGGGTCAGAGGTGGCAGTCTGATGGACAGTGCTCTCTGTTCGACTCCTGCTCCGACTGAAACAGTCCTGCCACGCTCTCCTTCACATTCCCAACCAATCCCCCACCCCCCTGTCCCCCACTGCAGTGTCACACTCATGTGGACCCGGGTGTCCATGCAGGTGTGAGTGAGTCCTGAAGGCCTGCACTGAGCGCCATGCAGCAGAACGACACCGCAGAGAGGACAGAAAGATAAAAGAACAGGGATGGGAATCAGCAGATGTGTGTCTGTTTTAGTCCATCCCGTTCAAACACAATCACACTGCCACGCTCCAGATCAGTGTGTGTGTGTGTGTGTGTGTGTGTGTGTGTGTGTGAAAATGCTGTTTCTCTTACACTGCAGTCATTGATCAGCCACGTAGTGCTGCTGCATCACAACAGAAAAAGAACTCCAGCATCAGCTGCTGTCCATCACTTCATCACCTCAGACCTCCTGTTAGGGAGGACACACACACACACACACACACACACACACACACACTGACACTGCCTTAAATGAGACAGTAACTGTAAACAATCATTAAAGCAATAACAATATAACAATGATTCATTTAGTGCAATAATTATTTCATCATTAAGAGCGATATTTCTTTATCATTTCAGTTTAAAGCACTAGATGCACTGAATAATGAAGGTTCTCCAGCACATGTCCAACGCAGCGAACACATCGATACATAAAATAACTTTCATATTGTTACTGTATCAATTCCAGTGGTACTGTTTCCAGCAAATAAAGAGTTAATATCTTTATATATGTGTGGAAATATATACAGGTGTGTCTCACAGGTGATTCTAAACACTGTCTCTTGTTATTGAGCTTCCAGACATGATCATGACTGATCACAGCTGAGTTCACCTGTCCGCTGTCCAGGTGGAGCAGGACTGCAGGGTGCTCTTGCGCCCTCTTGTGGCTCTAAAGGGAATAAACTCATTTCTTCATATACTCTACTTGGGCTCCACTGCACTCATCCTCCAGAGGACTGAAAGATTGAAAGTCATGAAAGGGTGAAATATTCCTCCTTCCGATTCTCACTCTTAAAAAATATTTATTAATATGTTTTATTCTATAAATGTATTATTGATCTCACTGTCTGCAGTAATCAGCCATCACACTCTGGTGTTCCAAACCTTTGAGTACTTACTGAAGTAGTTCTGAAACAGGAGAACCATCAGTTTAGCAGATGATCTCCCAGCTGAACCTGCCCAGAAACTCATAATGTCCACCAGTCACTCTGCGTCCACCACAACACGGACTCACTGACCCACCGGGTAAAGAACCCGAGCTTCACAGACGGAACGGGGAGATCAGAGCAGCGTAGAAAAACCAGGAGAAACCTGGAGACTGATCACCGAGAAATTCAGATTTACTAAAGTTACTGAAGACACTGTGTGTCCTCCCAGTGAGGATTGTGGGTTTGAAGCTCCGCCACCTGGTTAGGATAAGGGGTTACAGGATGGATGGATGGATGGATGATTTTCATGATGAAACATAACTCATCTGTACAAATGGATTACTTTATAAGATTTTATTTCAGCTTTTTTTCAACAATATTCACTTTATTGGAAAAGTGTCACAGTGATTAAGAATTGCACTCCAACGGGACGTCGTTCAGATGCCCCGAGTCTTTGACAGATTCATTCATCATTTTATAATTTATATATACACATATATTTAATATATAAATAAAACAACTCATTCCTCAGCAACTCAGCATGTCCAGAAAAATGCCCCCTTTCTTTTATTCGCACCAAAAAATAACAAAAATAATGTCCGTAATATAAAACAAATCACAAACACGCCTCCGTACTTTCACCCTGCAAAAAACTCTCCCAGTCGCCCCAGTTCTGTTATTTATGAGGTAGAAAAGGACACAATGTCCTAAATATCGAATCACTTTGAACGGGTCTCTGATTATCTTCAGGATTCATTTGTTCTTTCATTCATTTTGACCCAAAATCTCTCGTCCTGCTTCAACGCCGATTTAAAGAACTGCTTTCTTTCATTTTAGGCCATAAAATCATGTTTGTCCTCCATCGCTCCATCGCTCCCACTGCCGGCCTTCATATGAATTAAACACAACGTATCGGAGCTTCTGGTCAGTTTTTAATGCCACCTATACATTCATTTATTCTTTTATTTTAGATTCACTTTCTTTAACTTTGAAAACATGCATTTTACTCATCCTAGCTTTTACTGTCATCCATATACTTTTTATTACACATCTCTATATTTATATTTTATTTCATAATTGTAGATTTTTAAATACTTTTACTTAATATATTTATATAAAACAAAACTGTTAAACACATTATAAATTATATATTTATTTTCTAATTAATAAATAGTTTTTAAAATTCTTTTATAGGTCTATTTTTCCTGATCATTAAACTAAATAAATGAAATAAATTAGCCTTGCTTTGCTAAAAGAACTGTTCAATAAAAATGCAAAAATAATGGATTTGATTATATTTTATAAATGTTATGCGTATTTAATAAAGTGAGTGTTATAAACTATTAATTATGATGAATTACTTGGTGTAATTACTGGCTCTAAAGAAGGGCTGTAACAAGAGTATTAGATTCATTATAACATCTAATACAAGCATCATTACATCACTAATTCATCAAGTTAGCTACATAAATCCCATTTAGAACTTTCAGTAATTCAATAACATCACTTAAACGCAGTGCTTGAATGAACGTGATCGCATCAATTTTTTTGGACTCCCACACAGAAAAACACGTGTTCACATGGGCAGTTCTAATAATAATAATAATAATAATAATAATAATAATAATAATAGTTGGTGGAAAGTCTCCAGAGGATGAAGTGTGAATTAAGGCACTCAGACGAGCACTTGAGCTGGTGTGAAGATCAGACCTCCAGAGGCTGGCCTTCATCTCCACCTTCAGCTCACGGTTTCACACACACACAGCACCCTGTGGTTGAAGTCTTCCGGCTGATCAGCATAGACATAGTGTCCTGCTCCTCTTATAGCCTGGAGACATAAAAACAGAGATTCTCTTAAATCACTTTCTACCCCAATCAGCCAAAACATTAAACCCACCGCAGGCGATTCCGTTTCTGCTTCCAGGTTCTCCTGTAACGGCAGCCAGCGGTGGGCCAGTGTTTAGGGACGAGGCCCCAGGATCGGAAGGTCGTTTGTTTGAATCCCAGATCAATAGGTTGCTGACCACTGATTAAGGAACTGTCCCCATCACTGCTCCTGGGCAGCTGATATGCCCCCTGCTGTACGGTATGTGTGGGTTAAATACAGGGGATGTATTTGGTTTGGGTTCACCGTGTGATGACACCAAGATGCACTATGGGAAATCCAGTGGAGACAGTATGCTGATCTGGACCTTGATCTACTGAGACAGTTCCTTTCACACCAATACTGAAGTGCCCCCTTAATGAAAGTGAAAGTGACTACATTGTGAAATGCAGCACAACACAACGAAATTCAACCTCTGCGTTTCACCCACACACACATGCCGCAGGGGGCAGCTATTGAAAGTGCCCGGGGAGCAGTGACAGGGACGGTACCTTGCTCAAGGGTACCTCAGGGCAACCTAGTGGTGAGGGAATCGAACCCACAATCTTCCAATCAGGGGCGACTCCCTCACCACTAGAGCACCGCTGCCCCTTAATGGTGACGGTGTCCCCCAACGTCAGTGTTCTCTTTCAGCAGGACAACAGTCCCTCACACTGCACACACTGTTCAGGAACCCACTGAGGAACAAGGAGTTCCTCTAAATTCCCCACATCTCAGTCCCATCCAGCATCTGGGGGACAAACCAGTCCCATCCATGGACCCACCTTCCAACTTGCAGGGCACCTGGAACAGCTCACCTTCAGAGGGACGGTGGAGCTCTGACAGATCTGAACTGTTCTGGCACCATGAGGACAGAATGAGGCAGGTGTGTTTAATGTTTTGGCTGATTAATGTTCCTATCAGCTTGTTCTGTGCATGTTTTCCAAGAAACTTGCTTTTACAATCTTATTTTAGAAACATGAATAGAAGAAGTGTTCCATTGACTTTTTGTTTTGCAAACTGGAAAATCTATAAGAACTTCTATATAAAAACTGGAGTCTGGTTTCATCCGCGTCCCGCGTCTCTGCAGGGAAATATTAAGGAATTTTTTTTTCCAGCAGCTACGGTTAAAAGCGACGACCATCAACAACACTGAAGATGACAGGAACTAAAGCTAAAATACTGTCTTGCCTCAGATCTGATCAAACTGTTATTCTTTTCTTACCAACGCAGCTCATTCATTTGTCCGCCTCTGTGAAAAGGAGTTTCATCTAAAGCGTACAAACAGGAAAAACCTCGTATCTGCAGTGTGAGAGCGGGGCAGAAGGAAGAACTCACTATGATCTCCACATGGGAGTTTGGCCTCATTTCTTTGATTGAATTGCCGGAGTGGCCGTCTATGCTGGAGCGCGACCCATAGATCACCGTAATGGGGATGTCACTGTGAATCAGGCCAATGCGCTGCAACATGGGCCGCTTGGCCCAGCCGTACGGGATGGTCATGTTTTTGAAGGCTGTTTCACCACTACAAACAAAAACACAGTTATTAGGAGCTCATGAGAGCCGGCATGGCAGACGCAGCGCTGGTTACAGGAATATGAAAACACAGGCTTTAATTCAGACAGAGTCGAACCAGAGACATAAAGAATAAACTGAACAGGAAAAAAAAAAAAAAAAACCCAAAAGCACCTTGGGCTTTGGACGTTAAGGTGGTAGATGTACTCTGTGACTGTGTTGTCATTAAACATGGCAGTGAACTTCTTCTTGAAGTCCGGTCTCAGGGTCTGCACTAGAAGAGGTCCTAAACAGAGACAAAACAGAGCATTTTATTAAAGCATAAACCAAGACAAATTCACTTTTCTCTGGTACTCTGAAGGACGTCTGGAGCGTCTGTTTGTGCTGAAAGTGAAATACAGGAAATAAAGTAAAGTATTAAAGTACAAAGTACAGGAATGTACTGGGTGGTGGTGATCTAGTGGTAGGATACATGCCAATGGCTCAGGAAGTCCCAGGTTTGAATCCCACCTCCAGCACTACCACCACTGGGTCCCTGAGACCCTGAACCCTGAGTGTCTCCAGGGGGACTGTCCCTGTACTCAGGACATGGAGACACTCTGGATAAGAGCGTCTGATAAATGCCGTAAATGTAAAGCTAAAAAGTACAGGAATGTACTGAGGGTGTAAAGTAAAAGTACAGGAGTGTACTGAGAGTGTAAAGTAAAAGTACAGGAGTGTACTGAGAGTGTAAAGTAAAAGTACAGGAATGTACCGAGAGTGTAAAGTAAAAGTACAGGAGTGTACCGAGAGTGTAAAGTAAAAGTACAGGAATGTACCGAGAGTGTTAAGTAAAAGTACAGGAGTGTACCGAGAGTGTAAAGTAAAAGTACAGGAGTGTACCGAGAGTGTAAAGTAAAAGTACAGGAGTGTACTGAGGGTGTAAAGTAAAAGTACAGGAATGTACTGAGAGTGTAAAGTAAAAGTACAGGAGTGTACTGAGAGTGTACAGTAAAAGTACAGGAGTGTACTGAGAGTGTAGAGTGAGACGTGTCTCCTCTGAAGGACGTCTGGAGTGTCTGTCTGTGCTGAAAGTGAACTGAATCTCACTCCATATTAATAGAATTAAAGACTATTAAAGCCTCGAACTTCAACTCCAATAAAAACAATCTACTGAAAATAATCCACATGAACTTCACCGCTTCACTTTCATCACCGTCTCTACTAGTTCTCCATCACGGACACACACTCCACACACCCTGAACTCCACCGTCCACTCTCCCTGTCCTCTCTCTCACTCTCCTCCACTCTGTCCTGCACCGATGGACACACAGAGGGACGTCTCTTCTGTGTTCGTGTCCATTTAGTCTGAGACGGTCTGGATGGTGGGACGGTGATGGAGGATAACGATAATGGAGGATCAACTCAGATGTCACTAAAGTTAGGAGTGTGTTCTGAAGATGGAAGAAAGGAGAGAGATTCGTGGTCAGATAAAGGGAGGAAAAGGGAAAAGGGGTCACAATAATAAATAAAGTGCTGGTACTTGTGTAAGTGATGGGGGAGAGGGAGGACCACCAAGAGAGACAGGACAGTTATACTGAGTGATGGGGGAGAGGGAGGACCACCAAGAGAGACAGGACAGTTATACTGAGTGAAAGTGAAAGTGACAACCCTTGTCATTGCGAGGTCATGGCACAGCACACATGAACCACAACGAAATTGGACCTCTGCATTTAACCCATGCACACTCAAACCCGTGCAGCAGTGGGCAGCTATTGAAAGCGCCCGGGGAGCGGTACCTTGCTCGGTACCTTGCTCAAGGGTACCTCAGGGCAACCTATTGGGAAGGGGTTTGAACCCCGATCCTCCGATCACGCAGCTAATGCCCTAACCGCTAGGCCACCGCTGCCCCTTGGGCAGAGGGGGAGATGGGGGAGAGGGAGGACACCTGGTCCATAGTTTTAATGACAGCAGAGGATGAGCTCTGCATTCAAGAAGCAAAAGTCTATCAGTCTGAAGAAACAAAAAGGTAAGAAGTTCAGAGCGTTTGTTATCCTACCAAGCGGCCCCGCCAGTCGAAGTCCAGCCAGGGGGTTGAAGGGGCTGAGCATGGCCCCCAGAGCTTTGATCCACACAGGAATGGGTCGGTCCTGGTCCTCCGGATCTGGCCGCTGGGGAAAACCCCACGGCTCCACCAGGATCAGGTGCTTCACTCTGAAGGAAGTAGACAGAAATTCAGTGAACTGGCTCGGAGTTTTGATCAGAAATCAACAGCAACACTGTAGCACGTCATCATTTCTCCGATCTTCTGAAAACGCCGTCCTTTCACCCAAAAAAGAGCAGAAAACAGCAGAAGCAAGCTCCTAATGAAAACTGAGAAAGAGTAAAGGAGTGTGTAATAAAAAGAAAACAGGAAACATTAAATAAAAAGACCTGGTCCTTGCTTGTGTTCTTGTTACCAGTCGCTGAGGTGAGATTCTCCTGATATGTGAGTGTGCAATATCCTCTATGAGATGCTTATCACAAAAAGCCTCGGGAAAAAAGAGCAGAACCGAAGAGCAGTTTATAGAGGAGCAAAATCCTTCAAGGACAAACAACCAATGTTTTAAAGAGCAACCAACCCTGCTTTGAGATTAAATCTTCATGCTTTAATTTTACTAAGTCTCTCAGCAGGGACGTCGAGTGGAAACACACATTAGAGGCAGAAAGAGCCAAAAAAATGTTACATTTTAACATTAACATCACACAAAAAGGAACCCGACTCACTCATATTTACTTCATTTTGATTCTTTTTGGGGGGATTTCTTTCCAAACTCAGCTGCAGAAAAGATGGGAGAGATTTTTTTAAATCATGCATGAGGTAAGAACCTTTTCCTCAGGTCTCAGATGTTTGCAGAGCTCTGTCAGGAGATAAGAAGATGGTACACAATGGAAAACTTGCCCCTTTCCACAGTATTTCCAACTACATCGTGGAATTAAATTCAAAATGAGCACATATATAACATTTTATAATGCACTTTTATTTATCTTCAGTGATATGTGATTTGCGAATCATTACCTTCTGTTTTTTATTTACATTTTACAGCTTTTTTTGGGAAATTGTATTTTGGAAATCTGCATAATGGCACAGTGGGTTTTGAGAACAGTGTGGAGCAGGTTTTTAGGAGATATTACCATTTAACCAGCACGTTTCACCCAATATTGAGCAGTCCTAAATGAGGGGGTTTAATATTAAAAACTAAATGATAAACTAATAACGCAGAGCTTGGGCATCGACAGCGTGGTACACGGTATTTAATTCTCAGGTTATAAGATGTTAAACGAAGGGGTTTGGGAGGAAAATGAAGGAAGATAAAAGGTCTCTGAGCAGGTCGTTTATTCCTTCGTGCCTGTTTTGGGGAGATGATCTCATCAAGTGGGTGTTTAAAGAGGTTGTGAGGAGAATGGGATCCATCTCACCTTGTTCCATCAGAGCCACGCATGGTCAACACAGCCTCTGATTGGTCCATAGATCCACTAACAATCATTCTAACAACATTAACGGGAGAAATGGATCAGAAGAGGTTCAGTGATACTTTCAGTCGAACTGCGAAGGTTGAAGAAAATCTTCTTGTTCTTCTTCTTCTTTTTCCTTCGGCTGCTCCCGTTTAGGGGTCGCCACAGCGGATCAACCAGATTTAAATTACAGTTCCAGGCCAATTAGCAGTTAACAGAGGGATAAAGTGTCGGCTGAAAGACAGGGTTAGACTGATGGTGGTGTCATCCTTTAGTGATCTGTGTAAAGGTCTGTAATGTAGAAGCTCCAGGACTTCAGAATGATGGACATTCTGAAAGGAACCCATAAAAACTGCGACACTGAAAAAGAATAGAAAATAATCACTGCTGACCTGGAAGGGTATTTGAGTGAGTAAGCTGCTGCCAGGTATCCACCCAAGTTGTGGCCCAGTAGAATCATGCTCTCCAGACCAACCTGCTCCCTCCACTCCTCTATGGACTCCATAAACTGCAGCTCAGCCTCCTGGGCGTCCGGGCTGAAGTGGGGACGGCTGCTCTGGCCGAAGCCCAGGAGGTCGAAAGCGTAAACGGGCCTCTGCTGAGACAGAGCGTCCAGATTCAGGGCCCACAGCCCGACACCTCCGCCGAAGCCATGCAGCAGCACCAGAGGAGTCCTGTCCTGCGCACTGCCGCTGGACACCAGCGTCCACAGGTTGTTGTCATTGGAAATGTGGACAAAGTGCTTGGAAAATGTGCTTTTGAGAGCTGATGAGAGTCACAGTGAGAGAAGGAAGAAAGAAGAAAACAGTGGGCTATATTTACTCTACATGCTCACCACTCCACTGTCCTCCCTTTAATTCACACTCAGGTGTTCTCTCTCTTTTTCCTGCTCACTTCTCTGGACTTTTGCCAGCTCAGCTGCCCAGTAAATACTCAATGTATTAATAATCTCTTTTTTGAAGATGTCACATTACTCACGCTGAAGCATCCTCTCCTCCGCCTCCTTCAGTCTGCATTCAGATGTTGGGCACCAGGATGGCAGCCAGCTGGTGATCCACCAAGACCTGCAAGATTTTTCAAAATGAGTTTCTCTTTTTTTAGCTTCTTCTTTTGTTCATGTTAGGAAAGCCAGACAAACCCAAGAGTTTTAATGAACTACTTTACAGCAGGCGCTTCATGCGAGTGAGGAAAGTGTGTGAACCCTTTTTAACAAAACTCAAACAGTTCTCCCATCACAGACATCACTCTCAATACACCACCGTCCACTCTCCCACGTCTCCTTCACTCTGTCCTGCACCGATGGACACACAGAGGGACGTCTTTTCTGTGCGTTTGTGTCCATTTAGTCTGAGATGGTCTGGATGTTGGGAAGGTGAAGGAGGATTAAAACAATAGAGGATAAACTCAGACGTTCAGACTAAAGGAAGGAGTCTGTTCTGGAAGTGGAAGGGATAGAAAGACAGTTGGAGAAAAAAGTGGGGATGAACAGAAAAAAATTGAATATCTGCAAATATCATCCATGTACTGCTTCATCACTTCCCTTGTCTCATAACAAGAGTAAAGCCTGAGAAAGGAGTAAATACTCTGCCCTATTTAGAATGGAATCTTCTCCCATCACACCAAAGCAGAAATGCAGACGTTTGGGTTTGAATGTTGGAAAAGGAAAAAAATCATTAGAAAATATCCTTAAGTACAGTAGCCGAGTATTCGCGTAATTAGAATCAGAATTAGAATTAGAATCAGTTTTAGAGCCAGCGTTTTGGATTAAAGAGGGTTCAAACACTTTTGCCATCCCTTCACTGTTATTTAGTGGCCCTCATCAAACTACCAAGCAAGGTCAACATGTGATAAACATAAATAACGCGTGGTGTCAGTGCAGGACGAAGCAGCCTGGAGATTCAAGACTGAAGCTGTATGTTTATCACAGAAAGTCCTACAAATAAAGCCCGGAGTGAAAGGAGTCCCTGAGTCACTGCAACACCATCAAAGAAAGAAGAGACAGAAGAGAAAGAAGAGAGCGGATTCTGTATACAACACTGAAAGATCAAATCAAAATCAGATAAAAAACATATGATCTGTAAAGAAAAGGCTGTTCAGTACATAATACAAATACACGTCAGTCAATAAAGAGGCGCGAGGTCACGGAGCGAGACAACAGAAACAAAGATCACTTCTGGAAGGTGTGAAGCGTAAACGGGCAGGTAGCAGGAAATAACGTCCAGACCGAGAGCCGGGAGAGGGGTTAGTGCTCAAGACCCGACCCAGATCCAACAGGCTACTGGTTCTGGGTGAGATCCAGAACACCGGAGAGCGTTTCCCAGTTAAAACACTTTACCTCATTCTGGTGTCCAGGAATTTGAAAAAACCGTAGAAGAGACTATGAACGTGCAGCAGAAGACAGTGGGTCAGTCTGAAGCCAAGAGAAGGGATTCAGTTACGTGTTTATGAAACTTTTTAAATTAGAAAAAAAAAAACATTTCAGTTTTTCTACAAAAGTTTCAGAAAATCCATCCATCATTCATCTGTTTATCTAAACCTGGAGGAGAGCTCATCCCATCACACAGAGAGAGAGACAGGCAGAGAGAGAGAGAGAGACAGGCAGAGAGAGAGACAGACAGACAGAGAGAGAGAGAGAGAGAGAGAGAGAGAGAGAGAGAGAGAGAGACAGGGAGGGAGAGGGACACAGACAGAGAGAGACGGACAGACAGACAGGCAGCCAGACAGAGACAGACAGACAGACAGACAGACAGACAGAGAGAGACAGACAGCCAGACAGACACAGAGAGACCGACAGACAGACAGAGAGAGAGAGACAGCCAGACAGACACAGAGAGAGAGACAGACAGACAGACAGACAGACAGACAGACACAGAGAGAGACAGACAGACAGACACAGAGAGAGAGAGAGAGAGAGAGAGAGGTGTTTGTGTTGTTACCTCAGGTCTGTTCGTTCCGCCATGTTTTCGACCGTCCGTGACGTTTTACGTCACCGCGAACTTTGACCCAGAAGCGAGCGGAGACAAAAAGTAAACAAACACAGGTGGACACGCCCACTTTTACACAAACACTTATTCAGATTTAAATTCAGGAAATAAGCGAATCAGACTTATCTATCTATCTATCTATCTATCTATCTATCTATCTATCTATCTATCTATCTGTCTGTCTGTCTGTCTGTCTGTCTATCAGTAATGTTAATACTAGTATTTTTTATATTTATAACCATAACAATAAAACACTTATAAAAAATAAAATAACAATAAATAAATGGTTTCCTAAGGACTGAAGTAATGGGGCAAATAAAACATGTTTAGAAAAGAGAAAACTGAAACTGAGATGTAATGTTGGTTTATAATATAGTTATTAGATCAGAGAAGGAGCTGTCAGTAAGGCTGTGTCCTAAACTGCATTCTAGCGCACTACATCACAAAGACATCCAGAGAGTGGAGAAGTCCAGAAAGTACAGATCCACTCCAGGATTTTGTTCCATCCCCATGAACACACACACACACACACACACACACACACACACACACACACAGAGAGAGAGAGAGAGAGAGAGAGAGAGAGAGAGAGAGAGAGAGAGAGAGAGAAAACAGGCAGTGGGAGCAGAATCCTGGAGTGGATTCATCCATTCTGAACATGAATTTTCACTGTTAAAAGTATTGATCATGTGGATGCAGCTGAAGTGTTCACAAAAAGAACATTTACCATCATCATCACCATCATCAGACATTATACATACATTTACATTTGCAGCATTTATCAGACGCTCTTCTCCAGAGAGACTTCCATGTCCTGATTACAGGGACAGTCCCCCCTGGAGACACTCAGGGTTCAGGGTCTTGCTCAGGAACTCAGTGGTGGTAGTGCTGGAGGTGGGATTCGAACCTGGGACAGGTCCATAGGTCCACAGGTCCATAGGCAAGTATCTTACCACTGGACCACTGCCACCCCATCATCATCACCATCACCTTCACCACCACTACCATCATCATTCTCATCAAGTCAAGTCAAGTAGGATTTTATTGTCATTTCAGCCATATACACAGAACACAGTGAAACAAAATAACGTTCCTCCAGGACCCTGGTGCTACACACAAGACAAGACACAAGACACAAGACACAAGACAACATAAGACACAACACGGGGCAACAAGTGCAGGACAAGACAGACAACAACAGACGGCACGACAGACAATACATTCATCCGTGGAGGGCTGCAGTGTTGTGAAACAAAGCAGCCCAGGTAGATCACAGTGTAGCAGTGTGATGGAGCATTGTTATTGAATGTTATCATCATCATCATCACCTTCACCACCACTACCATCATCATTCTCACCATCATCATCACCATTACCACCACTGCCATCATCATTAGCGGGCAGCGGTGTTCTAGTGGTGAGGGAGTCGCCCTGGATCAGAGGATTGTGGGTTTGATTCCCTCACCAGTAGGTTGCCCTGAGGTACCCTTGAGCAACCTTGAGGTACTGTCCCCGTCACTGCTCCTCTGGCACTTTCAATAGCTGCCCCCTGCTACACGTGTGTGTGGGTGAAACGCAGAGACTGAATTTTGTTGTGTTGTGCTGTGCTGCGTTTCACAATGACAAGGGTAGTCACTTTCACTTTCATCATCATCATCATCATCATCATCACCATCATCACCACCACTACCATCATCATCACCACTGCCATCATCATCATTACCATCACCACCACTACCATCATCATCACCAACACCACCACTACCATCATCATCATCACCATCACCACCACTACCATCACCATCATCATCACCTCTATCACCACCACCATCATCATCACCATCACCACCACTACCATCATCATCATCACTATCACCACCACTACCATCATCATCACTATCACCACCACTACCATCATCATCATCACTATCACGACCACTACCATCATCACCATCACCATCAACACTACCATCATCACCATCACCATCAACACTACCATCATCATCATCACCATCACCACCACTACCATCATCATCATCACTATCACCATCACCACCACTACCATCATCATCACCACCACTACCATCATCACCATCATCATCATCAACACTACCATCATCATCATCACCACCACCACCACTACCATCATCATCATCAACACTACCATCATCATCACCATCACCATCATCATCATCAACACTACCATCATCATCATCACCATCACCACCACTACCATCATCATCATCAACACTACCATCATCATCACCATCACCATCATCATCATCAACACTACCATCATCATCACCATCATCATCATCAACACTACCATCATCATCACCATCACCACCATCATCATCAACACTACCATCATCATCATCACCATCACCACCACTACCATCATCATCATCACTATCACCATCACCACCATCACTTATGCATACACCTCGTGTGTGAGTGTGTGAGTGAGAGAGAGTGAGAGAGAGAGAGAGAGAGAGACAGTGTGACTGTGACGTGTGAGAGCTGAGCTGGTCTGGTCTGTATGTTGTGAGTGGAGCTGAGCTGAGCTGGAGAAGAGAACAGAGTGTGGGCTCTGTGAGGGTCAGTAGAGTGTGAGTGTGAGTGTGAGTGTGATTGTGATTGTGATTGTGTATCAGGGTGAACACACTCCTCTCTCCGGCCGCTGGATCTGTAAGTAGTTAGCAGGCTAGGCTAGTTAGCCGCTGTGTGGAGCCGGTGCTGCAGCTCTTTCTGCTCTGAAACCTCCCGTTTCCTCTGAATGGAGTGTGTGTGAGTGTGTGTGAGTGTGTGTAATCTGTGTTAGCAGTGTGTCGGTGTGTGTAAAGGCCGGCTGGGGGGATCAGCGGCTGTTAGCGGGTCGGGAACCTCGGACTGCTTGTCGGACATTTCTCGCCCCGCCCTGTTTCTCCTCAGATCAACACAGTACACACGATCTACTGCTAAACTCTCTAAACTCAGATCTACACCCACTCACACACCTTTACAGCGTTCAACTCTCTCTAAACTCAGATCTACACCCACTCACACACCTTTACTGCTCTAAACTCTCACTAAACTCCTGTTAAATGATGTAAGCTCTCATTAAACTGCTCTTTTCTGTTCAAAACTCACAGTCTGCGGGATATTAGTTGAGTCAGGTTTTACTGCTTGACTCTGAACTGTGTGGCATTTAAAATCATTACAGCCATTTGTAGTGAATTACAATCAGTTGCAGTGAATTACAGTCGGTTACAGTTGACTGAAGCCGTTACAGTCGGTTACAGTCAGTTACATTGAATTATAGTGCAGTCAGTTATTTTCAGCTACAGTGAACTGCAGTCATTACAGTGAACTACACTCAGTGAAATTTAATTGCAGTGTAAATAGTTTCCACACTGAAACACAATGTTACAGTTGTTACTGTGGGTCACAGTGGGTGAGTAACCACACCTTCACACACAATGTTACTGAGCAGGTTCTGACAGCTGAGTTACTGGAACCACAGTGAACCCACCCTCTCTCAGCACAGGACAGTTCGAAACACGCCACCATCTTGTTCTAGAGATTTAATGGTGAAGGAAGGGACGGTCCTCTTCACTGTGTATAAAAATGCACATCAGCTGACTCGCTTTGCAGGAAATTTGCATGAGTCCAAACTCTGTTTTAACACTCGGAGCTGAATGGGCGCAATAATTCACATCTGTTTGAACATCGTTGTTCAGACTTCAGCCGTGCCTTTACATCCAAAAAGAACTTTCACCCACAGTTTCACCGTTTCGCCCTCTTGTCCGTGTCTCCCACAGGGATCGGGGAAAATGCAAAGCGGCGTGTCGGTGTCTGACAGCGAAGGCTCCTCGTTCACCCCCCTGGTGGTGCTGGAGCTGGCCAAGAACACTGAACCAGAGGCCATCGCTTGGTTACTAAACAGAATAAAAGACAAGCAGCAAAATGGAGGTAAAACCCCTGATACTGTAGGAGGAGCACTTTGTGAAATCTGCTTTGTTTTCCAACTACCTTTGTATTTTAGGAGCCTGCGGTTTATGAAGCAGTCGCTGTGTATCTTTATAGAGACAGCAGGCAAAAGCCTCGATTCATGTACAAATTTCTGAAGAACGAGAACCTTGCTTGGGTATCTGGGCTCAGACTATCATTTACGTCAGAAAATCGTGTAAAATAAATAAATCCCAGATCATTTCTGCTGATGCTAATAGAGAAGGAAGACAGATCTTCCCGCTGCATGTAGGTGAAGCCTTTAGTACGAGCCCTTCGGCGGAAACTCTTTCAAATATTTGTATAGCAGATCAAATATGCCAATAAAGATACAGTGTAGATGCAATGAATGGACTTTAACATGTCGTTCACACAGCGTATCGTCACATATAATTGTTTCCAGCTGTGAGAAATGAAATGATTTGCCATTATGCTGAACATCATGCTGAATTAAAGGAAATTAAAGTCCACATATGCTTCACTCCACTACAGACTTTAGTGAAAAACTCTGGTAAAAGTAGAAGCACTGACTCAATCTGGCTGCTGGGTCGGGTGGTCAGGAATCAGAGAACTAACAAAATCAAAGATTACCTGTTTGACACGTTAATTCTTTTTTTAATTCTTTTTTTTAAATGACTTTTCAAAGAGATGAAATGCAGATTTCTGGCAGGTTTATAGAAGATGGATAATCTTTAAATATGAATTGTTTTTGAATGTATGTCCTCAGTCAGACTGGAGGGCTTGAAAGCAGCTGTAACAGCTGTTCATGGCTGCTGTGCAGGTGAATGTGTTTTAGTCTGGTTTTTGTTTTTTCAACGCAGGAGCCGAATTGCTGGTCGAGGAGATGCAGGTTGGGCCAGATGAGAAGAAGGGAAATCCTAAAACCTTCCTTGTGGGCTCTACCTATGAGAGGCTCCTGAGTGGAGCAGAGGACGTGGGACTTTTCAAGGAGTTCCATGACGGCACCATTCGAGGGTTCACTTATGCCAACCGAGAAAGTTTCAAGGACTTTCAAGGTGAATCGACCTGTTTAACTCAAATGCAGTGTTCAGCAAACAGTCACTTTAATAAAAACACGGCCAGGTGAATGTGAGGATGTGGTTCTAGGTTCTCCTGTCAGTAGTTGTAGGAATTAGACAGTAAGTGAACAGTCAGTTCTTGAAGTTGATATTGGAAGCAGGAAAAATGGACGATTGTGAGGGTCTGAGGGACAAACAGTGATGGTGAGACGAGTTGGATCAGAACCTGGCATGTTTGTGGGGATTTACAATGTTTATAGCCACTTTTTGCAGAAAAAGTTCTGCTGGTTCTGATGGAAAGGTGTCAGAACGCACAGCGCAGCCGCGTATGAGGCTGCAGACCAGCCAGAGTGCCCATACTGTCCCCTGTCCATTTTTTAAAAAGAATATTTTTGAGAAACAAGACAAAGATGTTCAAACTGGCCTTCAAATTAAACACATCTTCAACTGATGTCCGTGTCTGGAATTGGAAGGGTCAGAGGTGTTTAAGGGGGAACGAGGGGGACATGATGTCGAGCATTAATTTCATGGCTGATTGGACCTTCTGGAAGGGGGAGATGATTGTGATCTGATTTGACTGTTTGTTTAGAAATAACTTGATGATCATAATAAGAAGGAAACTGCTTATCATACAATGTCACAGGTGCACAAATAGATTAAAGATATTTACAAATATGAATAAATAAATATCTAATGTCAAAACTTCCTCTATACACATCCTGAGTTATACAAACTGGTACCATATACTGTGCAACCTGTTTTAAAACACACTGTACTTGATGAACACTGTATTTCTATGGTGCTGAGCTGCTTTGCGCTAATGTGAACTGGGACGACAGTTCAGACCCCTTCCAGGACATAACCAGACCGTGATGTAGTCTGTATGTTGTCTGTGCTGTTCCAGGGGACGGGGACGGCTTCTTCAGCATCGCCGAGTGCCAGTATATTATCAAGCATGAGCTGGACACTTTGAGGGCCAGGGGCGAGACGCACGTCCCTGGATATCCCAAACTAAAACTATATCCTGGAAAGTCAGTCAGTAAGTGACTGAAACTGATCTTACCCATCAGACCTGCTCACATATTTCATTTCATTTCATTTCATTTCATTGTATTTTGTGGGAAGAAGAGTTTAATTGGGTTCCTTTTCATGCTCCAGTTCGTAGGTTACAGTCCAAAGGAATTCTCGTCCAGTATTTCCCTCTTCATGATAAAGAAGAGCTGAAGAGACTTTCTTCCTCTTGGTACCGAAAGATCAAGCTGTCCTTTCAGCCGCTGGGTGAGTCAGACATTCGAGCTGGATGAACTTTACACCTGACAGCTCACCTGTTATATCAGTCTTTCTCAGATTAGATGCTGTGGGATTTCACAAGAATGGCATGGTTGGGTAATGGATTATAAACTAGTTACGCCGTCTGTGATAAATGTTCTTCTCTCTGTTAAACATCACAGCTCACTTAATACATTTTAACTTCATAACAGCAGTACGGGGGAAATATATTGGCTTATAAGTAGCCTAATAGTCCAGCAATGGTCCTGGAGACCTTCTGTCCTTCAAAACGTGGTCCGACACACACCCTTCACTCTGGTAGCTTTGAGCTGATAACTTCAAAAAATGAAGGCCAGGAGCCGAGTTAGGAACCAGTCTTAAGTGAAAGTGAAAGTGACTATTCTTGTCATTGCGAGGTCACAGCACAGCACACAGTGAACCACTACGAAACTGGACCTCTGCGTTTAACCCATGCACTCAAACACTGTGCAGCAGTGGGCAGCTATGAAAGCGCCCGGGGAGCAGTGATGGGGATGGTACCTAGCTCAAGGGTAACTCAGGGCAACCTACCGGTAAGGGGTTTGAACTCACAGTCTTCCGATCCTGCGTCCGAACTCCCTAAACACTAGACCACCGCTGCCCCAACATGCGGGTTTTAATTCTTAAAGAAAGTACAAATGAAACCACGAATAGTAACGCTAACCCTAGGGTGGTGCTCTTGCCTAACAGTGAGAAGGTCCTGAGATGGATCCCCAGGCGGGATGGTCCAGGTCCTTTCTGTGTGGGTTGGACATATTGTCCCCTTGTCCAGTTTCCTGCCACTGTCCAAAGACCTCCACATCAGATGGATTGGAATTGATAAATTGTCCTTTAGGCCCGAGTGTGTGTCTGTGAGTTTGTCTCTATGCCTATCCTGTGATGGACTGGCAACCTGTCCAGGTTGTGTCCCTCTGAGAGCTGGGACAGACGCCAGTACCGTCAGCAACACTAATCATGACAAGCGACTCAAAAAAGGAGGGAGTGATGGTAACCTAAGCTTTTTCTCTTTTTTGTGTCCCGTTCCAGATGACATCAGACATTATTTTGGTGAGGGTCTGGCGCTGTACTTTGGTTTTCTGGAGTATTTCACGTTTGCCTTGGTGCCGATGGCTCTCATCGGTATCCCCTACTACCTCTTTGCCTGGGAGGACTACGACAGGTATGTCCTGTTTGCTGTCTTCAACCTGGTGTGGTCCACAGTCTTCCTGGAGGTGTGGAAGCGATGCAGCGCACGGCTGGCCTACATGTGGGGGACGCTGAGCCGCAAGAAGGCCTTTGAGGAGCCGCGACCCGGATTCCACGGCGTCCTGGGCTTCAATCCAGTCACGGGCCGTGAAGAGCCGGTCTACCCCAACACGAGGTACGAGACCGTGAGGGTGTTGTGATTGAATCTTAATCCACTTTGTTGTTGAAACAGAAAATTGACATTTTTACTGACTGAAATCTGTCCAGTAAAACGTCTGAGGATGTTTTCTTTACACGCAAACCTAAAGTTGTCCTGGGAATGCAGTTACTACCCGTTTTTAATGTCTCCTTCCACAGACGCCAGTTAAGGATATATCTAGTGTCTGTCCCCTTTGTCCTCCTGTGTCTGTACCTGTCTCTCCATGTGATGATGATTTACTTCGACATGGAGAACTGGGCGCTGAGCACTTATAGCGAAGAACCAAACCTGTGGACGAGTGTCCTGCTCTTCATCCCGAGCATCATCTACGCAGTGGTGATCGAGATGATGAACTTACTGTACCGCTACGCCGCCGAGTTCCTCACACACTGGGGTGAGCGCAGAAACAAAGAACAACAGGGCCTCGTTTTTATTATTGTTGTTGTTGTTGATATTAATATTATTCAGTAAAATAAATACATTTTATTGTATAGTTTCCAAGCCAGAACTGCAAAGTGCTTCACGAAAAACCTTAAACAGAATATTTAAAGAAACAAAACATACAGAAATGATGAAGCATCATAATTAACAAAAAAAACGAGCAAAATAATTTTACACTCTAGAGGCTCGTTGTTTTCCATCTTTTTGTTCTGAAACAGTAAAGACGGATCCTGCTGTTCTCTGTTTTGGGAAACGTGGCTCGATGTAATAAGAGTTTTGGGAAAGTTTATTAATCTTATCGATTGCTTCCCAGGGCGTTTCTCCACCTTTACTCATATCATCAATATGAATAATAATATCAATATTAATCATGGTGTAAATATGGGCCACATGATCAATATTAGTCATATTGATTACTGCCCAGTGTGTTTCTCCAATATCATGTGACCCATAATAATAATATCATGGTTAATATTGATATTATTATACATGATGTGTATAATATTGATCATGTAATCCATTCCTGTGATATTTAATCACATTTCTGTGTGTCTCTGATTCCCTGTTTCAGAAAACCACAGGTTGGAAACCTCCTTCCAGAATCACCTGGTGCTGAAGGTGTTGGTGGTAAACCTGCTGTTTGTTTTTGTTCACAGTTGCTCTTTTTGAGTTTTACTCTTTTGTTTCTCTCATAATGACAGTAATCGCTCTTTAGTATCTTTTATGTTTTTATTCTGCAGTTTAACTTCGTCAACTGCTTTGCCTCTTTATTCTACATCGCCTTCGTGATGCAAGACATGGTCCTGCTGAGACAGGTGAGTGAAGAACTTTCCACTGTTAGTATTCACACTTCAGCCCGGCGGCTCATCAGCTCCTCCACCGCGTCTCGCGTCTGTTCTGATAAACATCTAATCAAATTACAACATTAACAGATCTTTAATCTCCCAGAGTTTGAGGTGATGCTGTGACTAAAGAAAAAATATTTTGTCGACTAAAATTAAAGTCAGAAACGGAGTTCGTGTCCTGGCGTCCTGCCGTTTCTCACCCCCGTCCTCCCTAACTAACAAAACATCCAAAAATGTAAAAATATAGAGTTTAGAACGACGTGGATTCATTTCCTTTCACTGCTGATGACGCCGCTTCGCCTGATATGCAGCAACAATTAGCAAATATCAAAATTTCTATTGTTTATAGACATTTTCAGAACAAACCTACAGTGTTTACTGAAAAGCTGAAGAGGATTTCAGAACCTCTGAGCAAAAACAGAACAAAATGTTTTGTATATGTGGATATATAAAATTCTATAAGCTGTTCAAGAGGTTTTGCAGCTCAAAACAGATGAAATTTGGTGTGAAAATGTGATGATCATGAAGTTTGTAGACTCCTGGGTCAGGAGAATGAAATTTGGCTCTTTTTGTTTCAGCAATGACTTCTAGAGATGCGCAGCACTTTAATTCACGTGTGTAAAACAGTCACGTGTTGGAAAGTGAGGCTCAGCTGAACCGTCGGCTCACACCGCACACCAGAATCATGCCGGATAGCAAGCCGTTCTTGAAGGTTGTTTTTGTTGTTTCTGTTGCGTCTCAGAGTCTTGCCACTCTGCTTATCACCTCCCAAATCCTGAACCAAGTGATGGAGGCCTTTCTGCCCTACTGGCTGCAGAGGAGGCGCAATAAGAAGGTCCACAAGAGAGTGAGGAGGGTGATGGGAGATAAAGAGCTCCCCCTGGTGGAGCAGGTCCATTTGGAGAATGATATGAACACATACCTGGTGAGTCTGGATTTTTCCCCACACCTGAGACGGGGGTTTAAACACGACCTTCGCCACACTCACACAAACGTCGAGTAAATATTTAGCAGCTGTTGTATCTACAGATGAGCAAGTGTCCTGATCACTTTGAGTCTCCTGTGTTTGCAAAGTATTCCAATTAAATATGCAAATCAGCAGGAGCCGCTCCTCATTTTCCTGCTCTGTTCAAAAGAAAAGAACGATTCTGTAAATGGTCCGTGTTTAGAAGAAGAGTCTGTTAAGAATAATTCTCCTCCTCGTCGCCGTAGCGAATCAAGCACAGCGTTTTGTGGCGAAATGGTGAAATTGATTTAATTCGACTAAACTGGAGCTCATCTAGAGTGTACACAGGATTAAAATCACACCCTGAAGTTTATTACAATGACACGGATGAAACCAGAACCTGCAATGTACAATTTATGGATCCAAAAGGGAAAATTTCACAACATGCATTTGAATCGTGGTAACAGAAGGCAGAACAATTGGGTTTGTTCCTTTTACAGTCTGTGTGTTTGCGCTGTGAACACACACTTTCTGGAAAGTGATTAAAATTCTTGCTGCATGTTTGATTTTCAGGGCACGTTTGACGACTACCTCGAGCAGTTTCTGCTGTTTGGCTACGTGAGTTTGTTCTCCTGTGTGTATCCACTGGCTGCTCTGCTGGTGGTTCTTAACAACATCACCGAGGTTTACTCTGATGCCTTCAAGATGTGCCACGTGTTCAAGCGGCCGTTCGCCGACCCTGCTTCTGATATTGGAGTGTGGCAGGTAAAGACCTAGAAGACAGTGAGGGGACAACCTTCATTAAACTGTTTCTATACAGCTTATCTTCTGTTCTTGCAGGCACTCTCTTTCAGCACTGAGAAGGTCAAGTGAGATGTTATTGGTGTAATTCATTCCAGACGTGACAGTGATGGTGAAACTCTTCACTTCTTCTTCAGGAACATTTGAAAACACCAGCTGCCCTTTTGTGACCGTTTCCTGGTGATGGAGGCAGAAGGGATGGTCCAGTGTTACCGTCTCTTCTGTGCGTTAAGAGCGTATTTCCATCTCTGACCACATGAGAGGTTTTGTTATTTATGCAGTTTGAAAAGGACATTTTTAAATGAACTGGGCAGCGATACAATAGTAAATAAAAACTTAAAACCTCTGACTACGGTCCGCGTGTCCGTCAGGAACAGACCAGAAACACGAGGAGGTTTGTGGGGAATTCGAGGAGGTTTTAAGCAGAGCAGAGCTTTTTAGCAACATGACCAAAATTCATCCCCCGTTTACCTTTAGCCCACAATTCCTCTTCACCGCGGAGCCGCCTCCTCCCCTGTTCGCCTCCTGGGTCATCTCCTCACTTGACCATTGGCTGATTAGCCTTGTTGATCATTGGCCCAAATCTCTCTATTGACCATTAGGGCCATCCCCCAAAAAATAACACCCCAGCTGCCCAAAACCGAATGTCAAGGTCACAGTTACAGAGCGCATCAGTTTAATCCAGGCTGGATTCCACTACTCGAATTAAAAGGTTACTGAAAGATAAACAGTTATTTGAGGTTTCTTGATATTAAATAGTCATTAAAACAATTTCTTTTTGGGAAAACCTTCAGTGGTCATTTAATAGTCAAATACAAGTCACATCAGGCAGCGTACTGGTGAATATTTCATGCCGTAACTTTCTGTGAGGGCTCTTTTAGAGGAACCTCTCCGGTTCCACCACTGTGATCGATCCAGACTCTCCAGATTGGAGGTGGTTAATACTTTTATTGCTGGGAATTCTGAGAATAAACGTTAAGTCTTGCTTGTTGTAATATCTCCATAAAGGATTTTTGGGTTGTGGGATTGAGGAACCCTTCAGTGCTCGTGTACAGAGACATAAAACTAAAATCTAGAAGAAATCTATTTTAGACATCTGATCATTCTGTTCAACAGCTTACCTTTCATCCTTTACAGAAATGCACAGCTGAAGAGCATTCGGTGCATCGAGAGGTGTTTTATTTCATGCTTGTGTGGCAGAAACACCCGGACTGGTGACGGGAACGTGTGAACACAACACAGACTGAAGTGTTTCAAGCTGCGGAGGATGATGAGGGCTTTATATTCAGCGTTAAAAATCTGATCTGTTATTTCTTTCCCCTCTTTTCTCACTCCATCCTCCAGCTGGCATTTGAGACGATGAGCATTATCGCCGTGGTGACCAACTCCGCCTTGATCGGTTTGTCTCCGCAAGTGAAGGCCTACTTCCCCGAGTCAGAAGCGCAGCTGATCCTCACGGTGGTGGCTGTGGAGGTAATTTTCATCTCCTCTGACCAGTTTCTCTCCTCAGCTCAGGGGCAGTGTGGTCCTAGAGGTTAAGGCCCCATGATGGGAAGGTTGTGGGTTCGAGTCTTGGTCTAGTAGCTCCCCTGAAGTCCCCTTGATCAAGGTTTCATTCTCATCACTTCTCCTCGAGCGCTGAGAGAAGCAAGAAGTGTTGGTGTGGACGTGTCCAGAGGAGAGACGAGAAGTATATCAGGAGAAGGATGTTGAAGATGGAGCTGCCAGGAAAGAGGAGAAGAGGAAGGACAAAGAAGGTTTGTGGACGTGGTGAGAGAAGACATGCGGTCGGGGTGAAAGAAGAAGGTGGACAGGAAGACATGGAGACAGAAGATCCGCTGTGCAGGCATCTAATGAGAAGGAAACGCTCATTAATTGATGGGAAGATTGGTTTGAACCCTCCTAGGTTCCTTTGATCAAGGTTCCATCTCCATCACTGCTCCCCAGGTGCTAGATATATCACTGCACGCTGAAAGTGACAAGTCACTTCACTCCCACACACTGAACCCATCAGACCATCGGGTGGCGCCAGTGAGCCATCTTCCTGTTGTCTCCACTTGTCTCTTCTATAGTAATGCTGCACTGAGACGAGTGTGTGATTGTGTGTGGTAGTGTCAGGATCATGAGCTACTCCAGACCTCCAAGCAGCTCCGGTCCTCTTGTGTCAACATCAGAATTAAAGATGCGGCACAGCTAACACAGCTTTCCCTCCGGGCCCCGGGAGACCCACTCGAAATATCTGACCCACAGCAAACTGGGAGACACACACACACACACACACACATATTTTCAGAAACACATTTTGTATGAAAGGCATTGCGCCTCGTTTTCCACTAATTGAGCTTCACAGCAATCAGTGGAGCTGCAATTAGGTCACACTGATTGGTGCACAGCAGCAGCGCAGCGCAGCAGAAACAGAATTAATGTGAGTAACGCTCTCAGACACTCGGCTTTTTCCAGCCCTTCTAGTTAGAAGTTATTCACATCCCTGTTAAACAGCCATGGATGTTGTGTCTCCTGAGTGAGGGACGTCCGATTTATTCATTGTCTCATACATATCAACATGTTTCTCTTTTTACTTTTTGAAAATTTTGTTGAAGTTTTCAATCTTAGCTCAGAGGAAAACTGCAGTGAGAAAATTTAAATTAGACGTACAATATACAGATATACAGTACCGTGCAAAAGTATTTGTTCATCTTTCTCTTCCAGACTTATGTATGTTTAATGTCTTGCTGAGGAGCAGTTCTCCAGATCTTCCTGAAGGACAGTGTTGTTGTCTCTCATGTTCAGTCCAGTCTCTGTACCTGAGCAGTTCTCCAGATCTTCCTGAAGGACAGTGTTGTTGTCTCTCATGTTCAGTCCAGTCTCTGTACCTGAGCAGTTTGATTTTTAGTTTAAAAGTGAAAGTGACTATTCTTGTCATTGCGAGGTCACAGCACAGCACACAGTGAACCACAACGAAACTGGACCTCTGCTTTTAACCCATCCAAACACCGTGCAGCAGTGGGCAGCTATGAAAGCACCCGGGGAGCAGTGACAGGGACGGTACCTTGCTCAAGGGTACCTCAGGGCAATCTACTGGTAAGGGGTTTGAACCCACAATCTTCCGATCCTGTGGCGACTCCCTAAACACTAGAGCACCGCTGCCTGATTTGTGTTGGTTAATCCACACAGTGATCTATCAGAGAATGATTTTATGCACCTTAAGTGTAAGTTTAGTTAATTTCTCCATAAATGAACATTTCCTCATTAAAAAGCATTTTCTGTGAGACAGATAAAACTAAGATAAACAAAATCGGATGTATAGGTTTCACACAGATCTGGGGTGAGATTCTCTCGGGGCAGCGGTGTTCTGGTGGTTCGGGAGTCGCCCCGGATCGGAAGATTGTGGGTTCGATTCTCTCACCAGTAGATTGTACCCTTGAGAAAGGTACCGTCCCCATCACTGCTCCCCAGCGGCTTTCAATAGCTGCCCCCTGCTGCACGTGTGTGTGAAACGCAGAGGTTGAATTCGTTGTGTTGTGCTGTGCTGCTTTTCACAATGGCGGGTAGTCACTTTCACTTTCTCCCACTTTCGGCACCCGTCCTCTTATCCTGCACTGATTCACTTGACGAACACACGAAGTGCCACCCAGACACACTGCAGCCCCAAAATGCAGATCAGAACGTTTCTACAAACCGTTATACAGTGTGTGTGTGTGTGTGTGTGTCTGCGCGTGTCTGCGAGTGTGTGTCTGTGTCTGCTTGTGTGTGTGTGCGCGTGCATGTGCCTGTGTCTGCGCGTGTCTGCTCGTGTGTGGGTGGGTGTGTGTGTGTGTGTCTGCGCGTGTCGTGTTTGTGCCTGCGTGTGTGTATGTGTGTGTCTGCGCATGTCTGCTCGTGTGTGTGGCAGCGAGTGTTTGCGTGCATTTGCCTGTGTGTGTGTGTGTCTGCTCGTGTGTGTGGCAGCGAGTGTTTACGTGTGTCTGTATGTGTGTGTCTGCTCGTGTGTGTGTGTGCGTGCATTTGCCTGTGTCTGCGTGTGTGTGTGTGTGTGTGTGCGTGCATTTGCCTGTGTCTGCGTGTGTGTGTGTGCGTGCATTTGCCTGTGTCTGCGTGTGTGTGTGTGTCTGCTCGTGTGTGTGGCAGCGAGTGTTTGCGTGTGTGTGCGTGCATTTGCCTGTGTCTGCGTGTGTCTGCTCATGTGTGTGTGTGTGTGCGTGCATTTGCCTGTGTCTGCGTGTGTCTGCTCGTGTGTGTGTGTGTGTGTGTGCGTGCATTTGCCTGTGTCTGCGTGTGTGTGTGTCTGCTCGTGTGTGTGGCAGCGAGTGTTTGCGTGTGTCTGTATGTGTGTGTCTGCTCGTGTGTGTGTGTGTGTGTGTGTGTGTGTCTGTGTGTGTGTGTGTCTGCTCGTGGGTGTGTCTGCGTGTGTGTGTGTGTGTGTGTGTGTGTACTGATTCACACTCATTGAGCTGCAGGGTCACGTCTGTGTTCTCCTGCTGGTCTCTCCTGCTCAGGCTGCCTCTGTTGTCTCTGCTGCTCTGTGAAGTGGACGGAGAGGTTATGAAACGGCTGATGATCGGAGTTCAGAGTCCGGGCGTGTCTCCCGTTCGGTTCTGTCTGTGGTGCCGCGTCCACTTTACTTTGTAATGATTTGTTAGTGTGCCATTGTGTGCAGTTTAATTAATTTAGTTAAAACATCTCTGAATACACTCTGACTCCTGTCGGGGAGTGTGGAAGAGAGCAAGCGGCTGTGTTACAGGGGTTGGAGACGGTAGTGAGACCAGCTATGCTATATGGGTTGGAGAAAAGGAAAGACGGTGGAGCTGAAGGTGTCGGAGTTAACATGCTGAGATGTGCGTCAGTAGGGACGAGGACGGACCGGATTAGTTTATTAGAGGGACAGCTCGGGTTGGACGATTTGGAGACAAATTGAGAGAAGTGAGACTGCGTTGATTTGGACATGTCCAGAGGAGAGACCAGGAGTGTATTAGAAGGATGTTGAAGATGGAGCTGCCAGGAAAGAGGAGGTGAGAAAGAGGAAGGACAAAGAGGTGTGGCGGTGGTCTACGCCTACGGACCTCTGGATCAAGAGGTTCCCGGTTCAGATCCCACCTCCAGCACTACCACCACTGGGTCCCTGAGACCCTGAACCCTGAGTGTCTCCAGGGGGGACTGTCCCTGTAATCAGGACACGGAAGACACTCTGGATAAGAGCGTCTGATAAATGCCGTAAATGTAAATGTAACAGGTGTGAAAGAGGAGGATGCAGAGGACAGGAAGACATGAAGACAGACGATCTGATGTGGGGACACCAACCCAGCTAAAAGGAGAAGAAGAAAACACTAAACGATTCCTGAGTTGTGGAAGTGCAACATCATGAAATGGAAACTCCAGACAGCCAGAATCACAAAACCTCAAAAAACTGAAAACAACAAAAACAACTCCCCGAACATTAGTGTCACATTAAAGACATGCAGCAAAAGACCTGGACAGAAAGACAATTGTTGATTAGTTGTGTGTCTGTCTGTCTCTCTGTCTGTCTATCTTCTCTTTTTATATATACACACACACACACACACACACACACTGTTCGACTCCTCTTAGGCCCTGTTCAGACCTGGCAATAAACTGGTATCATTCTTTTCTAAAGATCAGATGAGCACCTGTCTTTAGAAGAAGTGTGTCCTCCTGCGTCTCCAGTCCTCCAGAACAGAAAGGTGATCAGATCTCACTTCCCCGCTCTGTATACAAATAAAGATGGAAGTTATTTTTCAGCAGGGGGCAGCAGTACGCATTCCTGAAATGGTACGAACTGGGGCTTTGTCCTAATAGTGTGTATATATTGATCTGTTTTATTTGTATACAGAGCGGGAAAATCAGATCTGATCCTAAATAGTGACTGGAGATGGACGCAGGAGGACACACTTTTCCTAAAGACAGGTGTTTATCTGATCTCCAGAGGCACAGATTATTGCCAGGTGTGAACAGGGCCTAAGAGGTGTGTGTGAGTGTGTGAGTGTGTGTGTGTGTGTGTGTGTGTGAGTGACTGCTGAGAAAGGGAACAGAAAGGTGATCCAGACACAGCGGATCTGATCAGCTGATAATGAAGTGAAGAAAGAGCGGGACGGTGCGGGACATCGGGAGGGACGAACCTCAGACTCCATCTGCCTTTTCACACATTGTCATGGGCACACGGTGGAATGTGTGTGTGTGTGTGTGTGTGTGTGTGTGTGTGTGTGTGTGTGTGTCGTCCCTGCTATTTCTTGGAGCCGAAAACGTTGCCTATTTTTGGGCCATTCGATTCTCAGGTAATTACACGATGCCATGCCTCGGAGAGCAGTAACCAGGCAACAGTGTAGCCACGGCGACAGGAGAGGGCTGAGGATCAGGAGTAATTGAAAGCCTTGATGGCAGCGAGGCAAAACTTGGCCTTTCAGGGAGAAAGAGAGAAAGATGGGCTGGAGCCGCATTCACAAAGACAGCCTTATGTAACCAGGATGATTATGAATGAGGGAGCGGCTGTGTTTCTGTCTGCTTTCTGAAATGAATTGGATTTTCCTCGTAAATCAGACTTTCGGTGAAAGTTTAAATCCCACCCTTCCAGCCGAGCAGCCTTTAAAAGTCTCACTTTTTTAAAATCCGGTCTAACGTCCTATCAGATTTGTCTGAGAACGGGAACCGTGTCTGTGCCGTTGCTTTTCTAAGGGGTTATTTTAAGTCGCAGATCTGGTTTTGGGATAATCTGATTTGGCTTTGTCTGCTGACTGTTACACTGAAACATGGAACAGGAAATGTGGGCGGATCAAACCGTATGTACTTACAGGCTTTAACATGGCTGTCCACATTCAGGACACTCACATGACTCCCTAAACATGTCTGACATCCTGCAAGACCACAACTGACTGTCTCGCTCTCTCTGTCTGTCTGTGTCTCTGTCTATCTGTCTGTGTCTCTCTCTCGCTCTCTGTCTGTCTGTCTCTCTGTCTGTCTCTCTCGGTCTAACTGTCTGTCTCTCTCTTGGTCTGTCTGTCTGTCTCTCTGTCTGTCTGTCTCTCTCTGTCTGTCTCTCTCTCTGTCTTGCTCTCTCTCTGTCTGTCTGTCTGTCTGTCTCTCTCTCTCTCTCTCTCTCTCTTTCTGCTCTTATCTAATAAACAATGACAGTTCAACTGGAGACACAGTGACAGCTTCCTAACGTTTTTTTTCTCCCATAATTCACAGTCACTCATCGACTGCTGGAGCTGATGTCGTGCTTGTGTCACATTGTGTGATTGTTACCTTCTGTGTGTGTCTGCGGACAAAACACACATCGATTTCTCACCGTCGAGCGCGAGGTTCTCCGTGTTTAAAGCGGTTCATGTTTGACAGTATCTACTGATGGATCTGCCAGATAAGAACATGACGTTGAGTAAAATTTATGGAAATTCTGTTCACTGTTAATGTCCTCTTCTCTGACTGGATCCACGTTTTCTAAGAACGTGCTGTTTGTGGGGTTGATCAGACACAAAGACAAGCAGTAGAATGAAATGAATTAGAATGGAGAGGAATAGAATAAAATATGCTAGAGTAGAGTATAAGAGTAGAGTATAAGAGCAGAGTATAAGAGCAGAGTATAAGAGCAGAGTATAAGAGCAGAGTATAAGAGCATAAGAGCAGAGCATAAGAGCATAAGGGTAGAGCATAAGGGTAGAGTATAAGAGTAGAGTAGAGTATAAGAGTAGAGTAGAGTATTAGAGTATAAGAGTAGAGTAGAGTAGAGTATTAGAGTATAAGAGTAGAGTAGAGTAGAGTAAAGGGGATGTTTGTTTGCAGTACTGTGTGTCCGGCGCCCACAGCAGGACGAGGATGAATATTTGTAACGTAAAGAGCAGAGCTTCTGAACAAACGACAAACCAGCTGCTGCTTTCAGCTTTACTTCATTATATATTCTTACTGACAAACAGACACTTCACTGTGTGTGTGTGTGTGTGTGTGTGTGTGTGTGTGTGTGTGTGTGTGTGTGTGTGTGTGTGTGTGTGTGTGTTATCTTAGAGCTGATTAATTCCATTGAGATTTAATCAGCCCGTTCTGGGGGCCGTGTCTGGTTGTGTGACCGACACGCAGCGCTTTTATTTGAACAGAGTAGATGTTTATTAATTGGATCAGTCAGGTGTGTCAGGTGCGTTCTGCAGGTTCTAGAGCCGTTTGCTCTCCAGGGACGAGGTGTGGCTGAACAGAAGAGCAAATAACAAAGACAGAACCCCGTCTCACTTCTCCTCGTGTGCTTTGGGGACAGTAGCTTGTAGAGCAGACGGACTGGTGGGAGGTTTTTCTGAAAGATCCTGTAATGTGGAACCCTGATCTCCGATCAGTGTAAACCAATCACATTACAGAAGCAGAGAGCGAGGTGAAAGTGACTATTCTCGTCATTGTGAAACACGGCACACAGTGAACCGCAACCAAATTACACCTCTGTATTTTTGAAAGCAGCTATTGAAAGCACCCAGGGAGCTGTGACGGGGTCAGTTCCTTGCTCAAGGGTACCTACTGTTCTGGGATTTAAAACCAGATTGACCTTCTGATCCTGGGGCCAACTCCCTAATCACTAGGGCACCGCTGGCCCAGAGGTGTAGAGTGCAATACAGACATCTGAACACTCTGGAGGTCAGGGAGTGTCCGAGACTGGCTGTCCGACAGAGGCTGAGTCTCTCCGGTTTGGATCGCTTTGATTGTTTTCACCTGAATGCAGGTCAGGACTCCAGATAATCTCCGTCTCCCACTGAATCCTCCTCGTCCATTTCACTTTGCAGCCGTTCCTCTCAACCGGAGCATCAGCTTTCTCCTCTTGCTATAAACTTGAGCTGTATTTTTTTCTCATTTCTTTTTTTTTTTTTTTTTTTTAAATGATCGCGCTGCATTATTCTCTCCCAGTCTTGGTCTTTAAGAGAGATTCTATTCGTTCCTGTAGTTCAGTGCATTATTTATTCCATTTACTGCATTATTTGTGGAGCTGCTCTAATAGTACCGATCTGAAAACAGGAGACTGGCAATCTGATGTTATTCTAGATCAGAGCCACACCCAGTCAGAAACACAGCCTCTGGTTGGTCCACAGACTCAACCCATGGCATCATTGGATTGCTAGTGGTGCCTACCAACAATATAAAGCTCCTAAAAGGAACCTGATCACACATGGGCCCCTATTGGAATAGCGCCCCCTTCTGGATAAAAAAGTAAAAGATTAATTGATCTAATTGCATAATGACATCATAAATAATGTGTGGCAGTGGTGTCCTAGTGCTTAGGGACTAGGTCCTGGGATCGGAAGATTGTGGATACGAATCCCAGAGGCCCTGAGGTTCCCTTGATCGAGGTATCGTCCCCTTCACTGGTCTCCGGGTGCTGGATATGTCTGCCCCCTGTTGGACGGTGTGTGTGTGTGTGTGTGTGTGTGTGTGTGTGTGTGTGTGTGTGCAGAGGATGTGTTTGGTTGTGGTTCATTGTGTTCACAATGAGTCCCTTTCACTTCGTTCAGACCAAGTGAAGTGGTTTTGAGTGATTCAGATTTAAATCTGGTTTTAAGTGCCGTGTTCACACCTGCATGTTTAAAGTGGACCTGCCTAATCCAGAAAACCAAAGCTGACCAGGAGACACTTCCCTCAACCTTTCCTACGACAACGTTATTTATATGTTTAGATTTGTAACTGAGGGAATGAGATGATATTCATCTTTATGGGAATAATTTACATCACGGTATTCTAACTGAAGCGTATCGTGACATCAGTGCTTACAGAAAACCGCTGCATGTTTCTGAACGGAGAGCAGAATCCGCCTTTATATGTCTGGCACTTCTGACTCTCCCTGCATTTCAACTGGTCAGATTTTCCAAAAAAATAAACATCCTGATGAATCGTGTACGTGATACGTTATTAGATATGTCTTTTTGCCATCTCAACAAGCCGCCACCTGCATCTAATCTTTGAGATATAACAGCTGTGATCTTTTCCGTTTCTCCTCCGACAGTTCTGCTCGTTTGAAGATGCATTGCTGTTTTCAGCTCCACTCTCTGCCTTTTTCAGAGTACACCTGGACCGGCAGAGTTTTAATGCACTTTAAAGAGTCCCCTGCTGAACATGATTAGAGTAACGCTGCAGTGGTTCAGCACAAATCCTCCAGCGCAGAGCTTTGCTGGAAAAAAGGTTTTTGTTGTTCTCTCGTCAGGTGTGTGCTGTTTTGGAAAGTGTGTTTAGAGGAGATCGCTGTGGTGTTAAATACACTGAGATCCGAGCCGCTCTACCAAATTCACACCAGTCAGAAAATCAGCCAGCGCACCCCCCCCCTTTAATGTGGCTGAAATGTGCTCCCTCTACAAAATAAGAGTCTCCAGATAATCACCTGTTTTCCCAAATGAACTCGGACAGTGCCGAGAATCAGGTTCGAATCAGGTTCTTTCCCACAGCAGCTGATTTTCCGCTTGGGACATTCCCACCTGCAGGAAATACTCCGTGTGGTTTAGGTGAGGGGTGACACCTGGATAAGAATGCAAAGGAGGACACGAAATGCTCACACTTCCTAATTTGCTCATAATCAGCCAAGTCTCTCACCATTCCTGGACAATTTTGGCAGTGGTGTCCTAGAGCTTACGGACTAGACCTCTGGATCTGAAGGATGCCCTGTGGTTTCCTTGAGTGAGGTATTGTCATCATCACTGCTCCCTGGGTGCTGGATATGTCTGCCCCCAGCTGGACAGTGTGTGTGTGTGATAAATACAGAGGATGTGTTTGGTTGTGGTTCACTGTGTGCTGTGTTTACAATAACTAATAGTCAATTGCACTTTCACTTAGACATTTTTCTTTCTTCACCCTTAGAAGATTTTTTCTGATCACGTCAACACCCCCTCGCTCGCACATGACCAGCTCTGTTCACACACAGACCTGGACAGAATTTAAATCCGGTTTACAGTTGTGCGTTCACACCTGCATGTAAATGTTGATCAGACTAGTCCAGATCTAATCCTGACACCCAAGACCAACGAAGTGTCCATATACCATCCGGTCCGACTGATATTAGTGTTCTCACAGACATCTGTAGAAAAGTTCATGCTATACATGCTATTGCTATACAGGAGTGAAAGGGGTTACAAAGATGTGAGAGAATATTGCAATTAAATCTTAAATATATAATATTATCAATGACAATTGCAGTACAAAGTTCCCGTCATTAATTATTTATCAATTAAATCACTTTGAACGGTTCACAAGTTGGTTATTTAACGCAGTTACAGAACAACACACGTGCCATTTGAGAGAAAAAATTCACCACAGACTTTCCTGCTTCCTAAAAATAATTCTCCAGAAACAAAGAGAGCAAGAGTGGGTCAGCTCGGTGCATCACAGCCGTGTTTACATTCCCAGAAGGCTTAAAAAAGCAGCAGTGGCCACATTTCTTCAGAAACACTTCCAGGTGAAGCTGTGAGCACTGAAAGAACCTGCCTAAGGGCTACGGTGCAAGTCAGACAAAATCTGAAAGTGACATCATGTCCTCTGTTCTATCTCCTCCTGCAGCACGTTCTTCTGGCCTTCAAGTTCATCCTGGCCTTCGTTATTCCAGATGTGCCCAAGGACATCCAGATCATGCTGGCCAAGCTGGAGTTCGAGTCCCTGGAAGCGCTGAAGAAAAAGGTAAGGCATCTGGAGGAACTTTATCTTCGGTGTGTGATTTTGGGGAAGACAGTTTTCCACTCCGTCTCCTCCCAGAGAGAAGGTCCTGCGTTCTACTCCTAGTCTGGGTTCTTTCTGTGGAGTGGACATGTTCTCCCTGTGTCTGTGTGGGTTCTCAGGTTTCCTCCCACCGTCCAAACACACCACAGGTTGACTGGAGATGCTAAATAAACCCACAAGGGGTGTGTGTGCGTGCGTGTGTGTGTGCGTGCGTGTGTGTGTGTGCACGTGTGTGTGTGTGTGTGTGTGCGTGTGTGTGTGTGCGTGTGTGTGTGTGCGCGTGTGTGTGCGTGTGCGTGCGTGTGCGTGCGTGCGTGCGTGTGTGTGTGTGTGTGCGTGTGTGTGTGTGTGTGCGTGTGCGTGCGTGCGTGCGTGCGCGTGCGTGCGTGTGTGTGCGTGCGTGCGTGCGTGTGTGTGCGTGCGTGCGTGCGTGTGTGCGTGTGTGTGCGTGTGTGTGTGCGCGTGTGTGCGTGTGTGCGTGCGCGTGTGTGTGCGCTATGTTTACTAGGTTGGCACAGGTCTCCTGAGGGCTTAGGCCCATTCTTCCACTGCAGATTGTTCTTGCTGGTCCAAACTGCATGGTTTCCGAGCATGGACATTCACTTTGAGCACCTGCCACAGGTTCTCAATAGGATGGAGGTCTGGGCTCTGTGTGGGCCACTCCAGGATCTTGGTTTTGGTATCCCTGAGGAACTGTTGGACATATTTCGATGTACGCTTTGGGTCATTGTCTTGTTGGAAGACCCAGCGATGACCTAAGCCCAGACTACAAGCAGTTTGTATTGAGAGGCATGTTCTCCCTCAAAACGTCAACATAATTCTCTTTTTTCATGATGCCATCACCTGAACAAGGCTCCCGGTGCCTGAGGCTGCAAAACAGCCCCACAGCATGATGCTCCCACCACCATGTTTAACTGTGGAACTGTATTCCCAGGGTTGAAGGCCTCTCCTTTTCTTCACCAAACCTAAGCATCAGCCATGTGCCCAAGCAGTTCCAGTTTAGTCTCATCAGACCAAAGCACGGACTTCCAAAACTCATCTTTACGTTTCAAACGTTCACGGGCGAACCGCCGTCGGGCTGTGATGTGCCACTCTTTGAGTAAAGGGCTTCTTCTGGGATGATTGCCCTGAAGCCCACCACGATGAAGAGCCCTCACAACTGTGTTCCTTGAAACATCAACTCCAGAACCAGGTCAGCAACAATCATCTTGGCAGATGTCCGGGGCTCCTCGCTGACATTTTCCTCTCCAGAGTTCTTGAAATCTTGCACTTACGGCCACGGCAGGTTTGTTTCTTACAGAATTTGTCTCCTTGTACTCGGCAATGATGAACGTACAGCGGTTCTAGACACAGTGGATCACTTGGAAATGGCATTGTAGCGTTCCCCCTTATCATTTACAGCATTTATCAGACGCTCTTATCCAGAGAGACTTCTGTGTCCTGATTACAGGGACAGTCCCCCCTGGAGACACTCAGGGTTCAGGGTCTCAGGGACCCAGTGGTGGTAGTGCTGGAGGTGGGATTCGAACCTGGGACCTCTTGATCCAGAGGTTCGTAGGCAAGTACCACCACTAGACCACCAGCACCGCCATGAGCCTCTCATGAGCCTCTACTACCTTCTCTCTGAGCTCCAGACTGAGCTCCTTTGTCTTTGGCATGGTGAGTAACAGTTCCCCTCTCATGTTCAGGTGCCCTGTTCCTCTGAGTCTTTTGATGCTGATTGAATGCTGTTAGGAAGCCAGTTGACTGCACAGGTGTGGTTTCAAAGCTGATTGGTTCGTTACTGCAGGTGTGTTTTGAAAGCAAACATTCACATGGGGCTAATATTTTTTCACCCCATTTTTTACTGTATTTGATATAAAACAAGCCTAAAAATGTATTTTATATTATAAAATGTACCAAAAGCTACTAAATAGCACTGGAGAATGTTTGCTAATATCAGGTTTCATCAATGCTGCAAACATTGGGAAGAAGTTTAGAAAAATGTTCCATAATTCCTGGGGGGCTGATCATTTTGGCTTCAACTGTGAAGAACAAGTTGACAGCAGACAGTTTTTCCTTGTAAAGCACAGATTTTAGGTCACGACACCCCATTAGGACTGAAGAGCAAACGGTACCAAAACCCCAGTGAAGGTTCTGAGGCAGTAACTCCGGCCTGGCTTGCAGCGGCTGCACGAGTCGAGAAAAAGGATGCAAAGAGCCTGAATTATTACTTCCCCTCGTCACTAAACGATCCAGAGAGAACCGTGTACCATGAAACACACCGGTGCCTGTGCAAATATTGGGTAATGAGGCTGAGCTATTTTGGCACATGTTTATCACCTTGCACGCAGCAGAAGTAGGTCATTCTCACAAGCAGGTTTGTACTCGTACAGCCGCACAACCACTCAGCACTCTGGCCTCTTCCGGGAGGCTGAGTTTGCCCACAAAAAGAGAAGTGCATCCTGTCTTCTCATTTTAGAACGAGAAAAAAACAGCAGTGTTTGAGAACGCTTCAGATGCAGAGTGCAGCCCAAGGCTGACAGCACCCACGAGCAGCGAATTAAAATAAATACACACCATGATCTGATCAGAGCGGTGGCTGAAAATAATGATATATCAGGCAGGAAAGCAGGTCGTCATCCTGAAGATTCACTGAATCTGCTCAGATCCTCTTCCTGATTTAAGTGACCGCAACATTAAAGCCAGGAGATCGTCTGCTTCCAGCGGCTCTTTTTTTGTATGACTTCATTTAAATCCATGTTTTTGTCTATAATAGAAGACAAGTGTCTTATCTGAGATGGTTGGCAGGAGTGATCTCTGACAGACGGGTATCGACCAGAGTGAAAAGGAAGGTTTATAGGACGGTAGTGAGACCAGCTTTGTTGTACGGGTTGGAGACGGTGATGAAAAGACAGCTGGCAGAGCTGGAAGAGTCAGAGTTCAAGATGCTGAAATCTGTGTCCGTAGGAACAAGGATCGACAAGATTAGGGACGAGTGTATTAGAGGGACCGCTCAGGTTGGACGGTTTGGAGAAAAAGTGAGGGAAGCGAGACTTTGTTGGTTGGGACGTGTCCAGAGGAGAGACGTGGAGTATATCAGGAGAAGGATTTTGAGGATGGAGCTGCCAGGAAAGAGAAGAAGAGGAAGGATGTTCCTGTACCTGAAGGAGGAACTTCTGGATGGAGTGAAGACAAATAGTTCAGTCTACCAAACATTGTTCTTAATTGAAAGTACACAGTGATTGGTTTGTGCAGATGTTTAGTTCCCATCCAGCAGCTCTGGAGTGAAGAAGTGTGTCCTGATGGTTTCAGTGGAATAATAACATATGAACAGCGCTGGTGCGAAACACACGACCACACATGACACTGGGTGAGGAGGCGACGCTGTAAACACACTCCAGAGGAGCTTCAGGAGATCAGCTCAGGCTGTGAGCGGCGGGATGATTGAGAAGGCTGGTTTAATCAGATGTGAAGCGACGAGGGAGGGACTCCGGCCGAGTTCCATCCGGGCAACGTTTGTTTTAATTTAATGGAGAGTCGCAGGATCGTAAAGAACGTATTGATCACATTGATTATGTTTCAGGATGATTGAGGATGTGATATTTCTAAGCTTCACACACTCAGGCTGACTTCATCTCTGACAGCACTCTTGGTGGATCGTCCACGCAGCGGCTTCATCGCCGTGATGGCCGCCAGCTAATAGTCTCAGCAATACCGGCTGCAGACCTTAGCATTCAAAAGTGCTTACTTCACTTAAAGCCCCGCAGAATCAGAAATCTCCCAGAACAGCGAACGGAGAATAAAACAACCCGGCATTTAACTGAGTGCATAGAACTGCAATACCGCCCCCCAAAAGATTCTGAACAGCAAGGCTAATTCATTTGTTTTGCACTGAAGACATTTGGATTTGAGATCAAAAGATGAGCATGAGATTAGAGATCAGGGTTTCAGCTTTTATTCTGTGGAAAGCTTTGAAGTAAATGAAGGTAAATGAGATGAATATTTGACTGAATGTCTCGTTTGCAGCAACGGCATCAAACCTCCGTCCCACTGACTTCACCAATCTGTTGGTTCTTTATTGGGTTTGTTTTTGCAGGCTTTTAATCACAGAATCTTCCAGCTGATGTTGGCTGTGGGGGTTTCTCTCTTCAGTCTTCTCTTCAGGAGATGAACTGCAGGTTCTATTGGGTTCAGATCTGCTGATTGAGTCTAGAACTCTCCTTAAGTGCTTTGTTAATTCGGCAGTGTGTGTTGTCTCACTGCTGATAACCTTTTGGACACATCTGAGATTCCATCAGCTTCCCACCATCCAGACCGTCTCAGACTAAACGGACACAAACACAGAAGAGACGTCCCTCTGAGTGTCCATCGGTGCAGGACAGAGTGAAGGAGAGTGAGAGAGAGGACAGGGAGAGTGGACGGTGGAGTTCAGGGTGTGTGGAGTGTGTGTCCGTGATGGAGAACTAGTAGAGACGGTGATGAAAGTGAAGCGGTGAAGTTCATGTGGATTATTTTCAGTAGATTGTTTTTATTGGAGTTGAAGTTCGAGGCTTTAATAGTCTTTAATTCTATTAATATGGAGTGAGATTCAGTTCACTTTCAGCACAGACAGACGCTCCAGACGTCCTTCAGAGGAGACACGTCTCACTCTACACTCTCAGTACACTCCTGTACTTTTACTTTACACTCTCAGTACACTCCTGTACTTTTACTTTACACTCTCAGTACATTCCTGTACTTTTACTTTACACTCTCAGTACATTCCTGTACTTTTACTTTATACTCAGTACATTCCTGTACTTTTACTTTACCCTCTCAGTACATTCCTGTACTTTTTACTTAAACTGAGTACTGCCTGGGTGGGTGGAGTTTCTGTGATTATCTGTCACCCTCTTACATCCATTAATCCCTCGCGGTCTGTGAGCCATCATTATGCAAACTCTTGAGTATTTGTTGAGACGGGACGATATGACCCACATGGTGGATACTTAACTGGATGTTCATCTTTTTTCCTGAAAAGTTTGATTAACATGCAACAAATTGCACTTCAGTGGCCGATTACATGTTGTGCGCTGTATTTGGCGTTTAGCTACAAAGCAACAGCAGCTTGTGGCCTTTGAGTCCAGCTGTTCCTCCATGTGTTCAGCAGCTCGTGAGGGTGTAGACAGCTGTCTGCAGGGGGGTCAGGTCCACATTGCTGTGCAGCAGAAGGGAAGGCCGAAAATAGCAGTCACTCACTGCAGCGATGGAAAGCCCCTGTTAGCAGCCAGTGCTGGAGAGCGACCTGCTGCGTTCCTGTGGGCTGAACTCGAGGAAAAGGCCACTTTGCCAGTGAGGGGACACTGGACCCTCCTTTCCACTGAACCCCAAACCAAACCATGTGACCGTTAGAAAACATGAGCACTCATGAGCGCCACCGTGACCGTTTACACTCATGAGGATCAGGATTAGATTGGGATTCGGCTGCTCCGCAGTGAACGGAGCACTTCAAACCAGAATTAAACCTGAATCATTAAAACCACTTAAGGAGATGTTAGACGTGTTAAAAAACTCAAAACCCACTCTGTGCTTTAGCGGCGCCCCCCTCAGGTCGCTGCTCCTTCAGCTCGTCTCCTGATGGGAGTTTCTCCTCCGAGTGTGATTTTAACCCCAAATCCACTCTGAGCTCCAGTCAAGCTCCACCGTGTGCTGTGCTCACAATGAGAGTCACTTTCAATTCTTTTAAACTTTTTATGGTTTCTACGATGACTCGCTGATCAGGTCTGGTGTAGTGTGTTCATGAAGTGCCCCTAAACCTGCTGCATGCAATCAAACACACCTCACGCTGCACATATGAAGACAGGATGTGGGGGAAAAGATCAAGTGTGGGTGACCGAGGAAACAGTGATGACATCCAGCGACAAGGAGAGAGAGAAGGAGAGAGGAAGAGCGAGAGAGTCCAGGTTTTTAATTGTCCCTGATGGTTTTTGAAGGTGACACCAGGAAAGTCCAGTGAGGGCACGGAGAGGGACGGACGGCTCCTTGTCCTTTGATGACGGGCTGGTTCGGGGAAGCGGAGTGGAAACAGCAGGGTAAATCAGGGCGCCTGCATGCTGGCGTTGGTCAGGAAGCATATGCCCGGCTGGTGTTACAGGAAGGGAATGAGTGACTCGTCTGTCATGCCTTGAGCAGTAGACGTGTCCTGTGCTGTCCCTTTGACGAGAACCAGAGCCAGCGGGGACAGATGGAAGGAATTATATGAATCATAAGACACGGACTGTGTCACCAACTCTTGGCACCTTTTTTAACAATGACGTGCTCGCATTCAGGAGTGGAGACGTCTTCAGCAAAGCCTAGAGAAAAGCTAGGGCAAGACAGGAAGAGGCAGAAGATCCAAACGATGCTCACAGACATGGGGCTTCTTACATGTGTGTCTTCACAGCTCACTATATAAACACTGTATCCAGGTGATAATCACAGAAGTAAATCGGCCGTCAACCGAATGACAGGTGAATTGACAATGTCAGGAGATACAAGCGAGTCCGTTCTTGGAGAAAATGTGTTAAAATCAGAAAATAGGCGTCAGGATCTGAACCACTAGCACAGGAAAGCCAGAAGAGACCGTGTGACCCACTGGACAAAGATCTGCTCGGAAACCTTGGGTCCTGCATTCATGTGGTCGTTACTTTGACACCTAAACGTCTCTGCAGACCAAGTTCATGGTGATGGTGTCCCCTAATGTCAGTGCCCTTATCAGCAGGACAACACTGAACAGACTGAGGAACAAAGAGTTCAGCGTTTTCCTCCAAATGCTCTACATCACATCCCCATCCATGGACCCACTGTCCAACTTCCAGTGACCTAAAGGATCTGGAGCCACCGCTCACCTTCAGAGGGACGGTGGAGTCCAGTGTTTGGCTCTCATTTTCCGTAAAGTCTCCCTGAAGGACAATGTTGTTGTCTCTCATGTTCAGTCCAGTCTCTGTACCTGAGCAGTTCTCCAGATCTTCCTGAAGGACAGTGTTGTTGTCTCTCATGTTCAGTCCAGTCTCTGTACCTGAGCAGTTCTCCAGATCTTCCTGAAGGACAGTGTTGTTGTCTCATGTTCAGTCCAGTCTCTGTACCTGAGCACTTCTCCAGATCAGAGGCACTGCATGGTCACCAAGGGCTCCGTATCTCAGGTCAGGCAAGTTTGCCTGAACGAAGGTTTTTAGGGTTTAATTTTGGTGTAAAAAGGATGGAAGTTGCTTTTAGTGATGTCACCACGTTGTCTCCTTGTGGACCAGAGGACTGATTTCCATCCTGAGTCTAGGTTCCTCTGGAGGTTCCTTCCTCCAGTTTCACTTTGTCTTTCTTCTTGGACCTGGACTCTGCTTGGTGACACCGGCTGCTAAAAGAGCTTTAAACCTTAGAGAGACAATGTGAAAGTGAAAGTGACTACTAGTCATTCTGAACACAATGAACCACAACCAAAGACACACACACACCCCGTCCAGCAGGGGGCAGACATATCCAGCACCCGGGGAGTGATGGGGACGGTACCTTGATCAAGGGAACTTCAGGGCAACTTACTGGTGTGGGATCTGAACCCCCCAAACTTCTGATCCTGTGGTCCCTAAAAACTAGAACACCATTTAGAAACCGTTTCAGTGGATAAAAGTGAAGGTTCACTGAGAACGTCCTGGGTATTGATAGATCAAAAAAAGAAAAAAAAAAAAAAAAAAAAAAAGACAGAAGACCAAAATGTAAAGACGTTTTCCACAACATTTAATTTCAGACATTACCATAGCTATATGTAACTTCTGAGGACAACTTTTAACAACAGAACATTTATTCGATTTGCTTTTCCACGGTCGTTTTTCTCTACAGGTCAGCACGTTTTTTGGTCCAGTAACATTTCGTGGTGGTTCTTTTCCCTCAACGCACGTGAATCGATTATGTCAAACGTACAACACATGCACACGTCATTTCACCGTTACATCAGGGCGGGACAAAGTCTGAGACCGACGTTATGAAGAGAGCACTGGTTTCTTTTTCCACTTTGCTAAATTTGAGACACTCAGAACTAATAAGGCTATTTTACAGCTCTGAACCAGACGGCCAACACTGCAGATCTATAGAGAGCACCATATTTACACCTCTATTTACAGACCTTACCCTTACAAAGAAAACAAAAATAATCAACATCTTTTTTGTCTCGGTCAAGTGAGCCGTTCTAAGGCTGTACATGTTATGAAATATAAAACAAAAATATGTATATTTACAAATAGCTGCAACTTATAGCTTATTGCCAATGCCCTTTAAAATCTCTTTATCCTCCCTCCCTCCCTCCCTCGTTCAGCACGGGCCCTTAATCACCAGCCGAATCCTGACAGTTTTCCTGAAAAAGTGGCCGTTAGGAGCTCGTCTCCAGAAATTCTGGGGCTGCGAGGTGACGAACCAGCACGTCTTCAACTCTAAAGCTAAACCCGACGCCTGTTTTCAACACCGCATCTTAAACCAGCAGTCCTTTAAACAAACACCCAAAACATATTTACACCCCTAACGGCAGCCTGAACCGGAGACGGGCTCGTACAGTAACAAAGTTGAACTCAAAGAAAGAAAGGAAACAGAAAAAAGACTAAAAGGTGAGAAGAGCTGGGATGGAGTTTGGAGGTTAACGTTTAGGAATCCGTTTCGCAGCGTGAAGAGATTCATTCGGAAGAAAATGGAGACGGAGCGAAACTGGAGCGCTGGTTTTGGGGGGCGGCGGAGGCAGACGTTTTTAATCAGGATCGTAACGGATTTAAAGGGGACGGTTCTCTTCACCCTCTGTTTGTTATTTTCAGACTTTTCACAAACTGCGCCTAAACTTTAATATTTAGAGAATTTACAACATCCTGAAGTTGTGGAGAACGACACTTTCTGCGACCAGAAACGATCTCGGCCCTCTGCTCGTCACCGCGCTCTCAAAACTCAAGATTTGCAGGTAAATGCAAAAAAAAAAAAAAAAAAAAGTGCATTTTGTTCTGAATTACTGAAAAGACAATGCAAGATTTCAAAATTTAAATTTTGAAAGTTAGATTTTTTTTCATTTAGCCCAACTCCACACTTTTTCGTCTTTTGTCTCAAATTACGTGCAAAACGTTAAGACTAAGAATGAAAGCTTATTCCTCTGAACCACCAGAGACAGATCTGTCAGTTTAATAACCACAAAGCTGCACAAAAAAATCCTGTAATTTTTACCATTTCCTGACAGTCTGCCAGTAACGGCCCATTTTTAGGAACATTTCTAAAAGAAAAAATTCCTAATGATAGCATTCTTTAAAATTTAACTAAAAATAATACATTCTGTGAAAACCAGCCTTCGTACACTCGTTGTGTAGTAATGAAATAAACTGGTTCTAAACAGCTGAATTTAAAATGGCTCTGTTTAAGACACCGGGCGCCGCACTGACCACTTTCTCTATAATTAGCTGCCGTTTTGCTCCATTATTTTTAGCGACTCTAATTTGGGATTTTATCTCTACGTTTAAGTGCTTGCATTAAGTATCGTGTGCTTCGGTCACACTATTTATTTCTCTTTATTAAATATTTGTTCATAAATCGACAGCTCTGTTTGACTGACTTGCCGAAGCCCAAACACATAATCCTTCTGAAGCGCTTATTTCAGGAGATTAAAAGCCAAAAAAAAAAAAAAAAACAAAAGGGGAAAAAAATAAAGAAGAAAAAAAAAATAATAATAAATCAGCAGCTAGAAGTCGCTGAGAGGGACTTAAAAGGACCCTTTAAAAAAGAATAGCAGCGCGCACCTTGAAACCCACCCTCCCAAACATAAAAAAACCAAATAGAAAGAGAGAAATTCTAATAAATAAGTTGTAAGAATGATTAAGACGGCATAGAAGGCAGATGGCAGGTTTGAAGGTCTGCTGAAGGTGAGGAAAGATCGAACTCAGCTACTGGAAGTCCTCGTTCTGCTACACACATGGTGAAAGAGCGAGATCCGCTACGAAGACCAGTCACGCCACCCGCCATCATATGACCTGGCAGCAGCTGGCCTGGGCGGAGGTACAAAGCAGCCCGTCCCTGGGGCTCCTCTGGATGTTCACGGAGATGGTTTTGTCACACAGAGGTAGCTGGAGCATGTTGTTTTTTAAGTTCAGGTTGTTCTCCTTGGCCAGGCCAAGTCCGTTCAGCATGGCTGCCGTTTGGTCCGGGCATCGCTCCGCTGAGCCCCCGCTGACGCTCCTCGCGTGGCCCGGCACGGCCACCTTGTCCAGGCTGCTGTTGGAGCCGATGCACATCTTCCAAGAGGACTTCTCCTGCACTTTGACGCTGGAGATGCTTTGAGGGTCAATGATAAAACGTCCTCCAGCTCCTCCTCCTGCTCTGGAGCTGCGAAACTGCGAGCTTAGACACAGGCTCATGAGCTTTAAGCTCTCCACCAGTTCCCCTGCGCTCCGGGCCGCACTGCGCGTGGAACCGGACGGGGGGTTGTTGCTGCCACTTGAGCAGCTGGAGGGACTTCCCTGTCCCTTAGAACCCCCTCCTCCCCCTCCTGAACTCCCACCACTACCTCCACCGCTGCCGCCTCCCCCAGGGGGGCTGCCTCTGTCCGGTCCAGAGTTGCCCTCCCCAGGGGGTTTGCTTTGGCCCCCACTGCTGCCGCCCCCTCCGTTCCCCCCAGAGTTTCCCGGCGGTCCCTCGCTACTGTCCCTTCGGTTCCAGCTGTACGTGAAGCCGGACTCTTTGTCCAGGCGTCGGCGGTGGCTCTCCGAATCGTCGTCACTGGTCTCGGAACTCGAACAGCTGGAGCCGCGGCCCTGGCTCTTGCGGCGATGGTAGCGTTTCTGCGCTGTGCCCGGCGAAGCCATGTTCATCTTGAGGCGGCTGAGCTTGGGGGGCAGGCTCTCGTCCATATCGAAGTCATCGTCCGACTCGCCCTCCTCCTCGAAGATCTGGTTAAGCACGGGGGCGCTCTTGCGAGACGTCAGCCGGTTGGTGATGGACGGTGGCTTGCGCCGCAGGATCACCTGGGTGGGCAGCGGGGACGGCTCCTGCTCCTCCTCTTCCTCCTCGTCCTCCTCCACCCGGAACAGGCAGGTGCGCTGCTTGGCAGAGGCCGACGCTGGCAGGGCTGCGCCGGCGGCTTTGAGAGGGTTCAGAGGGACGGGGGCCTGGGCGGCAGCTTGAACCGAGCCCCCACACGCCTCGCCGCTCTCCTCCCGGCGGCCCAGCTCCAGCAGCCCTTTACCGCGGTGGCCGTTCAGCAGGTTCTCAGCGCTGCGGGCAGGAGACTGTGGGCCTCCGGCGTGAGAGATGGACGAAGCTGCCAGACTGTCCTCGATGTCCTGGTGCATGTCGATTTTAGTTGGCCAGGATTGCCTGTGAAGAAAATGGACAGTTATAATCAGCGATATTGTGTGCTGTGAAAGTTCAATACCGGGGACACACAGAGGCAGAACAATCCAAACTAGATGGATCTTTTTAAAAATGGCTACAAGAGTGAAGAACAGCAGAGAAATCATGGTTGAAACAAATGAACCTTCATGACAAAAAGCAGGCCCGATTCTCTGGGTTTAACAGGCGCTGAATAAAGAGCGCAGTGACTCACAGGATGACTTGCAGACTTAATGTCCTGCTTTCACTTCAGCGCTGAAAAAAGGACCTAAACTGCTTCATGTCTTCAGTTAGACGCTTTGTTCTGCTTGAAGGTTCAGACGTAGATCACTGTGTGGATTAACCAACACAGAACTATCAAACTGCTCAGGTACAGAGACTGGACTGAACATGAGAGACAACAACACTGTCCTTCAGGAAGATCTGGAGAACTGCTCAGGTACAGAGACTGGACTGAACATGAGAGACAACAACACTGTCCTTCAGGAAGATCTAGAGAACCGTTCCTCTACATTAACAATACAAGAACATCTTATTACAGAACGTGATCCACTATGAGATCATATGGGAATAATTATTTTTTGGAAAGACTTTTGGTGTGATCTTTTAATTGTGATTTTCTCATTTTAAAGTTTGTACAAATAAAAATAAGCAGATCTATAATTGAGAGTTCTATTTTATTTATGATAATCTGGTACCGGCAGACGTGCACAAATACTGTACCAGATTTAATTTCCAATTCTGTGCCTTTACTGATGTAGTATCTCTGCTCTGCTTCTATCCAGCAGAAGCTTTTCTAGGTCAGCCTGAACCAATTTCACAGCTCTTAAACCCATCTGTCACCCCACACAGGGTTCAGTGGCAGAGACAGAAGACGCTGGCTGTCCTCAGAGTCCAGTGTGAGACAGAAACAGCCAGAAGCCTCTCGGGGAGACCATTACTGCTGTAACGACAGGACGGCTTCAGCTAATGTGTGTAATAAAGCTGGACAGCGACTCTGCTCCGGACATTCAACACTCGTTTGTGCGGCTTTTCTAGAGAAATGGAAGGACAACCCGGCTCCACACACTCTACTCATTCTGGTCTTCTTCCAGCTGCTCCAGTTCAGGAGTCTCCACACTGGATCATCTGCCTCCATGTCTTCCTGTACTCTGCATCGTCCTCTTTCAGACCATCCCCCTGCATGTTCCTCTCTCACCACAACTATAATCCTCCTCTTCGTCCTTCCTCTTCTCCTCTTGCCTGGCAGCTCCATCCTCAACATCCTTCTCCCAGTATCCTCGTCTCTCCTCTGGACACGTCCAAACCACCACAGTCACGTTTCTCTCACTTTGTCTCCAAACCGTCCAACCTGAGCTGTCCCTCTAATATACTCATCCCTAATCCTGTCCATCCTCACCTCTCTCATCTGAGCATCTAACTCTGACATCTCCAGCTCCACCATCTTTTCATCACTGTCTCCAACCCCTATAACATAGCTGGTCTCACTACCACCCTGTAAATCTTCCCTTTCATTCTTTCTGGTCCCCATCTATCCCAGATCACTCCTGCCACTCTTCTCCACCCATTCCAACGTGCCCACACTCTCCTCTTCTCCTCCCTTCCACACTCGCTGTTACTTGCTGGAACGCAGTGCTTTTTGAAACTTTTAATCTTATTTTAAGTGAGATTATAGGCTGTTCTTTGTGAAGGTGTAGCTTTGTTATACCATGAGAAAATGACAAAAAAAGGATTCTAATCCTAATCTGAGAAGATCATGGGCCAGGCGACCGTACCTGAAGTGTGCCTTGATGTTACTTGGGCTGGAGGATCGCGGCTGCACCTCCTTCTCCTGTTTCTCTCGTAGGATCCTCTCTGCCAGCAGGAAGTAGGTAGCAGTGATGTGGTTGTACTTGTTAGTCTCTAGGGCTCTGAGGAGGGAGCAGAAAGATGGTGCTTTATGCAAAGAAAGGCCAAGAAGGAACATCCATGGAAAGGAAAAAAAAAAAAAAGACTGAGAGGACAAGTAAAATCATGTGCCGGGCAAGCGACCCCTCCATAAAACATTCAGAATGACTATTCCAGGTCTGAGCAGCTATTCTCCGTCCTATATTGTACCCAGAGCTGTGAGACTAAAATAGCAGGGTGTTATGAAGGAGTGTGCCAAGTGGGCATTGATTTCTGGGAGCCCTCTCATGCTGATCTAATGGCGCTGGCTCCGGGCGAACATGTCCCCGGCACGGCTCCAGCGCTGAGCCCAGTCCCTGCACTCCGCTGCTCGGGGATTACGCGTTAATGAACAAACAAATGGACTCTCGGCAGCCGCAGATATCCTGCTGGAACCGTGATCTTCCGGAAAGACTTGAAAAGGGCACAACTCCTGCCATAACTGCGTTCTGAGCTCCGTCCAACAGCAAGGTTCACAAAACAGCTTCTGAGAGCGGAGCTTCATCCCGCTTCTTTCAACCACGTTACCGCTCTCTCTGCTTATTTGATGAAGATATTATTTGTAAGCAGGGCTGCACAACATTTGGTCCGTTAATCGATACTGAACTATTGGTCTCTCGGGTGAACGTCGATTGGGTGTAGATCAACTAACCAAAGCCAATCGAGTGCAGGAAGGAGATTCAACGTTTCACGAACGAAGAGAACGGATGGAACATGATCTATAAAGAAAAGAAGCGATATGCAAGTTTTCCCCCAAATTTAAGACGTAAAGCTCCACACTGTCGAACAGGAATCACAAGTCGGTTTCTGCAGATAAAAGGTATTTATCTGGCTCATACTGCTGAAAGTCAATAAAAAAATCTAAATGTAAAAAAAATTTTTTAATTCCAACCAGTACTTCGACTGCAGTTTAAATGCAATATTACGTTTTTCCCATTTTAACCAAAATGTTCTTTTTTCTAGACTTAAATTTGATTATAATTAATAATAATCTCGTCAGAACCTGTCAGTTCTGGTAATAAACTAAAAAATACAGGACACAAATAAAACAGCAATCACTCTCATTTGAACAAGGTGCGTCATGTTGGTGGCTCTTCTCCTCAAACCCGCCAAATAACAGGTGAGATCAACCTGGTTTGAGAACCACTGACCCTCGAACAGCTGGGCACCTCAGGTTCAACAATTTGGATGTTTCCTGGTGTCCCAGGTTACTGTGATGAACACCAGACTTTTTCTTTGCTGCTTTTGTATTTTTTCCTCAAGTTCATAACTGTTTGCAATAAAATGAAAGCTGCACATCGGAGAGAAACATAAAATGACCAGAAGAAGACACATTCATGTTCACTGATAAAATACAATGAGAAGCACTGAAATCTTTAGATGTCGTAGGACAGAAAGATAAAAGTGTTTAAAAGATCAAATAAACTGTAAATCACGGTGGACCACAAAGCACATCGTTATTAAACCAGAGAAAAGACTCTTACTCAATGATGGTCTCTCGGTCCGCGATGTCTCCCAGCACCATGCGCTGGATGATGCTGTTGTGTTCTTCCTCTGACAGGTTCTTGTGGGAGACGAGGGGTGTGCTGAACTTGGTGGCAGGAGAAGGGTCCACACCCTGGAGCCACGGGTGGCTTTCGATCTCCTCCAGCGAGGCTCTGCGTTTTGGGTCTCTCTGCAGCATCCGGTTGATCAGACTGTTACAGGAAAAGGACAATCAGCACCATTTTCAATTTACACTTAACCCAGGAGACATACTGGACATATTGTGGCTCCACTTGGAGGCATCGATGCGCGTCTTTGTCACATGGCGTCCCCAACGTTTACAGCACTGTGCAAAAGTCTTGATTCCCCTCATTTCTGTCTGTTCTGTATGAAAATGAGTTTCAAATGTGTACAAACACGTGTAACTCCAGTCTAAACAAAGAGTTTCATTCTAACCAGCTTTAAAGTCAACATTCACCACCACCACCGATATTCTTCAGCACAGCCTCAACTCTCTTAGACCAGCTCCTTTCTCTAAGCCAGAGACACTTCTCCAGGCTTCCTGAAGGACATCACAAAGCTCTTCTTTGCTTTTTGTTCTTCATCCTGGAGAACTGCTCAGGTACAGAGACTGGACTGAAAACGAGAGACAAAAACCTTGTTCTTGAATAAATGAGGGGCTCAAGACTTCTGCACAATACTTTATATAAAACCTCTTAAAGCATGAACGTGCCGAGTGGTGTGGTGTGCAGGACCTCTGCTCAGTGTACAACTATAACTCTGTTTTATCTTTGCAGGGCTTTAAGCTGGTGTCTACCCTCACGACTTCTTTGGGTTTCTACAGAACATTGACAGCTGTATTCTCTCTATCCAGCTGAACTGTCCCTAAACAACACATTAAACAAGAAAGTCTGTAACTCTGGAAGGGAAATGTGATGAAATGAGGATCTCAGGACTTTTACACAGTGAAGCAATTTTCAAAATCTCATCTGAGGACCAGCAGCCTCACCGATTTACTTGTTGAGCAGAATAAGCAGCTGTGTTTTTTTTGCGGAGAAAAAGACTGGAGGTTCTGCAGCTGAGATCCCCAGAACAGGTTTCATCAGCATTCAGAACATGGACTCTGCCAAATTACAGCTCCATGAAGAAGCACCACAGCGGAGGTTCAGCCAGCTTACTGCCCTGCCTTCAAAAATCACTGCCGCTTCACTGAAGCAGCCAGCCGGCATATTATCCACAGGCAAGAGACTGGATTCTCTCGAGGGGGGAGAGAGAGAGAGAATAAAAAGAAAGAAACTGGGATGAGATCCCCCCCCCCCAGCACAACCAATGTTTCAAAACTGCTCATCAGTGATGCTGATGATCATTGTTAAGTTTACAGGCCGTCACACTCGAACCCCATGTTTGGTGTTTGAAGAACAATCATGATCGTCAGCTCCCCGGCCTAAGCAGCCATTAGAGTCCCATAATCACTCAGTAATCAGCAGGGACACCAAACACAGGGCTCGAATTTAGCCTCTCCTCAAACCCAATATCCCCAGAAGAAGTCCAAACTGACCAGATGTTATCAGAGCTCATACAGTGAGATCTTCACTCCTCCATCCTGGTTTATAACACTTAACTGCTTCTGATCTCCAAAAAAAATGTTCTTTAATACAAGACGACCTCAGAAGACACAACAGAGTTTTCAAATGATAAGTTTCTACTTTTTCCACATGGGAGATAAGTGTTTTTGTAAATCATAAAACTTTAAATTGCAATAGCGGCTGCAATCAAACACTTCCACTAAAAGGAGATCAGTCTGGGGAATCACTGCAGAAACTTTACCTAATCTTCTGCCCCTTTCAGGTCCCACCACACCACATGTCCATAAGTCTCAAAAACCTTCATTTTATTTATTTTTAGTACTATACATTTAAGTATTTGTTCATTTTTTTACTTTCATTTTAACTTGTGCTTTTGATCGAGCTTCAGGTCACAGGCTTTTCATATTTCCTCTGTCCCCCGGAGATCTTTTGTGTCCCCCATTGTCTTTCCAAAGGTGGACTCTCAAATACAGACATTAACTGAGCTAAGAGAAGCCTGCAGCTCTTCCTATGTTCTTCTGTGATTCCCAGATGAGTCTTCTATGAGTAGTTGTCGTAATTTTGCTTGGCCAGCCACTCCTTGGCAGATTTACCACTGTTCCATGTTCTCACTGGAGTCTCAGAGTTCTGCAAATTCAGGAATTTCTTGAGATACTGAGCTGCTTGCTGAGGCTTTTTAGGAAGGTTTTATTCACGAGATTCAACAGGACGGGCAGCAACCAACACTGGATAGTTTAAATCTAAATGGCCTCTGAAGGCCTCACGGCAAGGCTGTGATCTCGGGAATGTTTAGAACTTTAATAAAGCTGCTCAAATGTCACTCTCAAACCCCATGTTTGGTGTTTTAACTCTCTCCTCTCCTACTTTTCCAGAAAACCTAATACAACCCTGTATGAGTTTCTGGGAAATTGGACTTGAAGTAGAACCAGTGATTTACTCAGAACCCAGACCTGATAAAGAACTGAATTCATCCTTTCCTCTTACGGCAAGTCACCCAGGCACCGAAGCTGTAAATCTCCACCACCACGTCTGACCGTGGACACTGTGGAATGCTGCATCATCTTTTTACTGACTTTCTAAAAAGACACGTCTTCCCAAAAGTTCCACTTACGACTCATCAATCCAAAAGAACGTTCTCCCCAGAGTCTTTCAGGAAATATTCCTGTGCAAACCCTGTATGTTCGCGTGAGGCAGGTTTGGAAAATCATCTCACTAACGGAACATTTTCAGGAACACACTCAGCTGAACGTTCGGCACTTGGAGCGTGGACAGCACCTCAAACCAGGCCGACCAGTTACTCAGTCCAGCCCACGTGAAGTTTTACACGATCGTCAATAAAATATTCACGCCATCCTAAAGCCTTCCATTCCTGCTGAGAGAAGAGAGCTTTATCTAAAATGCCTTTTCTTTCCTGAAAGGCTCCTCCTGCAGTCTGGAGATGACGGCTGGATTCACACACAGCCAGAAAAAGAAGGTCTTAAATTATTCTTATCTGCTAAAGACGAGCCCAGATTTGCTGGAAGTCCTTTCTCTGAGAAGCCGCACACGACGGAGGTCAGAGCTTAACGGTGTCCATTTGAAATGCAAATCAACCGGTTGAGGTAGTCATTTAACGAGGCGGAATACGATGCGACTAAATTGATCCATCAGACTGAAAATGTAAAAATGTTTGCCAAAGAAGGAAGGGAAAATAAAGCTGAAACTTAGCCACGAGCTTTATACAGAAGGATGAGACGTCACTGTTCACATCGGCCCGGAACGCCACTGCTTCTCGTGTTCATTAATTTGATATTTTTGTATCTTTATGGTTAATTAAGCGTCTAAATTCCCAATTCACACCATTTTGTTTTGGTGACTCCACAGAACAGATCAAGGGAGAACTTCCAGGTTCAGAACTTCAGTCACATCGTCTTAACCCTGTAAAAACCATGATCCCCTTTTGAGCATCTGACTAAAGTTCCAATTTTGGAGAGATATTCTGAAATTAAAAATAAATTCAATAAAAACTATTTCGAAATAAATGTGGCCGTTAATGACGATAAAATGTAACAAAAATTAAATTAATCAACCAAGCGGCTGGAGCTCCCTCATTTCCATCAGTCGCTGGACTTCACTGAGCGACACGGTGCAGATTCACCCGCTGAAGAAAACTGTAACCGGCCGACATAACTGCATGCAAACGATCTGCCAATCGGAGCGCCGATGGGCTTATTAGTGTTTCACTGTGAAACGCTGTATCGGTTTCTGCTCTTACATTAGCATTTTAGTTCCCACAGCCAACAGCAGCAAGATCACACTTACAGGAAATACATTTATATTAAGAACACTTATTTATATGGTGCCTCTCACACCCAAACTCCATTTTTTGCCAGAAAGCATCTGATTGGAGTTAAACTCAAACAATTATATTCATAAGCAGGAGTTCAGCGCTGGTCTCACGGTGAGGGAGTCGCTCCGATTCAGAAAATTATGGGTCCAATTCTCTCACCAGTAGCTTGCCCTGAGGTACCCTTGAGCAAGGTACCCTCCCGTCACTGCTCCCCGGGGCTTTCAATAGCTGCCCCCTGCTGCATGTGTGTGTGTGTGTGAGTGTGTGTGTGTGTGTGTGGGTGAAACGCAGAGATTACGTTTCGTTGTGTTGTGCTGTGTTTCACAATGACAAGGGTAGTCACTTTCACTTTCAGAAAATACATAAGACTAAAACGAAGTAATTTGTTGCCTTTTTTCTTTTCTTTTTTTTTTTTTAAGAAAGGTGCATTCTGTCAGCACATTTTAGTCAACCTCCTTAAAACTGCACCATTATGACTAACTGAACTGGGAACTGTGGCCAAAAGTGGCAAAGCCATTCTTAATGTAAGATCGAGATTAATCAGAATTTCAGAAAGTCAAAGTCTTCAGGCGTCATTACGCCACGGCTTTCCAACGGAGACTGAAGTCCTGAGGATTATGGGCGGGATCAGGTGAAAGAGGAAATGCCGGTGTGCCAGGCTGCACGGGCAAAGTTCACAAAGACCGGTCACCAGCTCACTCTCCCAATAATGAAAGCGCTTATCTAAAGGGGTCACCGACCAAATGAGGGTTTTATTACAGTTATCAAAGTAATGCTCAGGTGAGCTGCTACAATTCACCGTAGTTCTGGCAGAACCCTCCGACGTGTGGACATCAGCAGCCGGTTCGTGGAGGCACCAGAACCAGCCTCTGACTGTGCTGCCAGATTGCTGTCAGCTCCCAAAAAGATCTACAGCAAAGCTCCAGAGCTCTGATAAGACCCACTCTCAGCAAACACACCGCCAGCTGCTCCTCAGGAACACTCACCTCGGAGCACAGCCCACAGCTCAGCTTCCACCATCAAATATTTATTTTTTAACATTTGACAGAAATCCTGAACACTGACACAGCATGAGTCAGAAGAGCTCGGTACAGGTTTCGTTTTAACCTTAAAGGCCAACTTGGAGATAAATCTGTTCAGCTTTAATGTTTGGGCAGATCGTTCCAGTCTTTGGCAGCAGCAGTCTGGAAAGATGGATCTTCAGCTGTAGGTGAGCAGGGCAGGAGTTTGAGGAAGAAGAATCTCCCACACAATTCCTTCATGCTACCCTCGTGTCTGATGCCTCCACAAACGGAACCGAATTCTACTGACGTTTTGAGCAAAGGGTTTTGATTCATTGTCTGCGCTTTTCAGTCCAGCGTCTTCTAAAGTGGTGCATCACTAGTTTCTGATTTTGAAAAGCCTCACACATGAAAACACTTCCCCAAAGCGTCGTCTTAACAACAGCAAGCTTTCATAACACCTTCCGGCTGACGAAAGGGGAAACCTGCAGCGTTTTCACAAACAGCCCTTTGTTTTGACTAACGGACATTTTCATGAACTTGAGAATTTGATGGACAGCAACTGCTGGTCATGGTGCAGATGTGACGATCTTCATGGAGTGTAAATGAAGGCATCAGTCGAGTCAAAGAAACGTGGAGCCTGTGCTGTGAGGAGAAGAGCTGGAAAAGGTGCAAACAGCCGAAACAAGATTCCACTTTAGAAACAGGCGGTAAAAATGTTGGTCAAAACGTGTCCACAGGGCGGCTGCAGAATAAACACGCAAAAAACCTTCAAATATTTATGAAAATGGTGCACCTCTCCAATCCAGACCTGCTGTTTGTGTGCACGCGATGTTAGAGAATTTTATTTACGTTAGTCATTTTATTTAAAAACCCTCAGGTTTTTTTGATATTACATCTAAACAGACATCAAAACTAACATTAGCTAAAGATTGTTTAGATTCTTTTAAAAAAACCTCAAAACAGCTCACACGTGAATTCTAACCATTAAGGATGCTTTTCTGTGTTTTGTATTAATTGAACACTGAAAAATGAAGCTAGCTGTGGACATTCTGTAAGTCAGTTTAAATGGCGTGAGAGCAGCTCTACCTGGAGGAGAATAAACTTCTCCAGTGTTTCTAGTTCTATTGATTCTTTTTCTACAACGTGGAGGGAACTGGTAGTTCAGCCTTGAATTCCAGTGAAGCATGACGTGGTTTGTTGTGAGAACCGACTGAAGGCCGTCGTGTTTATACGGTGCAAACGGAAGGACAGGATGTAGAGAAGACTCACTCTTTGCAGGCGTTGGAGACGTGGGTCGGTACGGTGTATTTACAGTCCATGATCATGGTGAGGGTTTCGCTGTCGTTCGCCTCCTGGAAGGGAGGTTGTCCGCATACCAGCATGAAGAGGATCACCCCGAGGCTCCAGATATCTACAGCAGGAAAGAACATTTTAGAAACTCTGTGTCCTTTATGAACGTGTGGTTTCCGTCTCGTTTAAATACAGTTTAAGATTCTTTCATGCAGTTAGACAGAACAAAACACCACTCAAACAGAAGAGTGAACAGAACCCTGGACTGACTGGACTTGCTCCATAATGGTAATATCACATTTTCCCATGTTTCCAGGTTCTTCAGGCTTATCAGCTTATTTTCAGGCAAATGTCAACATTTCAGTGCTGGTCAATGTTGAAGGTGGGATGTGTACGTGCTGTTTGTATGTTACATGCTCTTATCTGTGACACTCAGGAATGAAATTCAAAAAGAAATGCTTTATGTTTAACTATGAGATTCAGAGATGGACATTTCTCATTTTTAAATCCCCCATCGCAAACATGTTGCTCTTTCAGATCAGTTCGTTTACAGGTGCTCTCAGGTTTGCGTTATTCCACCAGTCTGACATTTCCAGAGCAGAATGTGTGTCGATAAAGGTGTGGCTACTGATGGTGGAACGGTAAACATTATTTTAAAAATAAAGTTAATAAATTAAAGACTGAATATGAATGTGGTATCAAGAACTGCCCCATTTCTCCAACTAAATCTGTGATAACTCCGCCTACTTTCAATTAAAATATTGGGCCCCTTTCACAGCTACCTAAAAACAACGGACTTCCCTCCCACGCTCAGGAAAACTGCTTTGTCGGATAGGAAAGCCAAAGATCGTACCAAGAGAAATCTGTCACAACACATGGGAACTCATTCACACAGGCTCCCGACTTCTGAAACCACCTGCCGACACCGAAGGGCTAAATTTAGCACGAATGCTAATGCAGCATCACGTAACGTAATGTAACCTGCCACCAACGCAATGTAACAACATAAACCTGCTGTAGGTTTTGACTTCCATCAAAGCCTAGAAGACACTGACATCTTAAACTCCTTCATTCAGAGCAGTGTTTCTTAACCCCAACCCGCAGGGACTCCAAGACTCTCCACATTTCGACTGCTGACACCTGAATCAGAGTCAAGAACAGTAAGTTCCAGGTTCAGTCAAGCTGGGAAATGGGGCAGAGCAAAAAGAAAAAGGTGAAAATGGACCGTTAGGCACCTCTGGGGACAGGTCTGGGGACAGGTCTGGGGACAGGTCTGGGGACAGGTCTGGGGACAGGTCTGGGGAAACGGCAAAGTGCAGTCCAAGACCAAGTCCTCCTCTGGTCGACACCAGAAATGTTCGTGTGGCTGTATTGACATTACAACCTACTCCACACTCTGGAATTAAGAGTTTACTGTCGCTCTCTAATCTGTCTGTCCCCGCAGTTCATCTTTATCCATTCGTGAGTTTGGGTTTTTTCTTTTTAAGAAGTTTTCCCTCTTTCATTTTATAAGCGTCACCACAAAGAAGCAGATGAGCGACAGTCAGTCAAACAGAGTTCAATTAGAATTCAGTATTTCAATAAAAACATCAACATTCGCTGCAAAATGAAGTAAGAGGATCTCGGTGCGTCCTGAGGAGGTAATGAGGGACTGGGTAACGGCTCCGTCTTCCTCCGTTCTGCCGCACAGCTACACATATGGCCGTTAATGGAAACAGTTCTGCAGTCTGTGCCATGGCAGTGGGTTGCCATGTTCCTGCTGGGTCTTTTCAACCACGATGACCTACAGGGCCCTAAAGCTGCAGGTTCCATCTGACTTCTGACAAAATGATTGCTGCAGAACAAAACTGTCCCCGCATGAAGGCACGGCAGTGAATCTGCAGGACGACCGACATGCTCGTTCAGTCAGAAAAAAAGCCCAATATACACCACTGAAGGACGAAGACGAGTCCATTTCTTAAGCTAGGCTGATGCCAGGGCATGGACACTGTTAGTCTAATGAGCACGCCAACGTTCTCGCTATCCACACAGTCAAAAACACTGATCAGCCACAACATTAACACCACTTCCAGCTGAACGCCCTTGATCTGGCTCCAGGTTCTGAGGATCTGGGGGACAATCGGTGAACAAACGTCATGGACACCCACAAATCAGTGTTGTGAAGGTGAGTCGATCTGGTTCCGCAGAGAGTGGCTGCAGCACAAACTGCTGAAAAAGTTCTGGGAAGCCTTGAAACCTTGGGTCCTGCATTCATGTTAACATTACTTGGACACCTAAACATGCCAAGTTCCCCCTTCATGGAGACAGTGTCCTCTTTCAGCAGGACAACTCCCCCTCATACTGCACACACTGTTCAGGATCCAGAGTTCAAGGTGTTCCTCCAAATTCCCCACATCTCAGTCCCATCCAGCATCTGTGGGAGAAACAAGTCCCATCCATGGAACCACCGTCCAACTTACAGGCCATAAAGGACCTGGAACCGCAGCTCACCCTCAGAGAGACGAGAGCTGGACAGGGATTTACACACAATATTAAGGTTTTCTGTGGCTTTACTTTAATCCTAAAGAGCAGACAGACCTAAAACAATATCAGAATAATAAACAGTGACAGGTCCTCAAGGCTCAGACTTCACCACTAAAACTCTCAGGTCTGCAAACCGTCCAGGTATGCGTCTCCGCATCGACTGCTGAGGAGCTGAATATCAAACGCTCTGGCAGAAAAGGTCAGCACCACATGATTTCCCTCAAGCTTGTCATGTTCCAGTTTCACAAACAAATCGAAAATCAAATGCTTCTTTATGCCCCTCTGCAGGTTTCACACACCGTGTCCCCAAGAAACAGCTCCTGGATGGAGACAACGGACTGAGACATGGGAACGATGTCCCCAGGTCCGTTTAATTTTGAATGAATGCAGCAGAAAGTGCAGTGAGCTGGACAACCTACCATCTCACCAGGATGGAGGAATTCAAATGTGGCCTCACACACGGTCCAGCTGAGCAGACATATCCAGTACCCGGGAGCAGTGATGGGGACGGTACATTGCTCAGTGGAACCTCAGGGCAACCTACTGGTCTGGGTTTTGAACCCATGACCTTCTGATATGATGCCTCGACCCCAAACTCTGAGAAAGGCCACTGAGAATGGACCGAGTGCTTCCTAATAAAGATTACCGACTAGTTTATTGAATAGAAATCATGATTTGACCTAAAATTAGAGGTACTTGCAAAAATTCGTATGGACAAGTCTATTTAGGTCACGATTTGCACACTTTGTGGTTAGTGGGAGGGTTTTGTCAAACCCTTCACGTTATCTGGCAACCTGCTGAACAGAGCGATCTAAAACTGCAGAAAAATTCAACGGGACGCATTCACTAAAGGAGGAACACGGTATATTACATTTTATAGTTTCCTTTAACTTTTTATTCCTTCATTTTCTTCCGTCTTAATATTTAAGTGTTCATGTAAACACACAAAACAAAAACAAAGCCTTGTCATGAATGAGAAGAGCGGGTGCCAAGGTGAAAAAAAAAGAACTCCCCGGGCACCAGCCACATCCACCGCATACACACACTGCTCTGGCTCAGATGGCAGCACGTGTTGCCATAGCAACCAACGGGCCGGATTAGTCACCCTCCGGGCGAACAGCACTGCGCCTGCCTGGCAAAGATCAGGAAGACGCTCGTCTAAACACGGCTCCTTCCTCGATGCCCGAAAAACTGCCCGCACCATCTGCGCCACGGGTCCCCGTCCACCTCCCCCAGGCTCGTGGACAGGTCTTGAAAACTGCCGAGGGTGGGGGGGGATGATGGGCAGGAACAGGAGATGGGCAGCACCACCCTAAGAAGCAACGCTGCCACATAAAACATCCTCCTCTATATATTTGCTCTTAAAAGCTAAAAAGTTTCCATTCATCTTCGTCCAGGTGTGGCCCTTCTCTGAACACTTCAGCCTCGTTTCCAAGTAGCCGAACGGGGCTCGTCCAGGTACCAAAGTGTGGTAAACAAGCCGAACTGGCTCGATCATGACCACACCGCTGAGATCTACAGTATCACTGTGATGACGCACAGTGAAGAAGAGGGCAGTATGGACTATGGACATCCTCTGGTGTCTCACCGAAGTGACGTGAAGGTTAACAAGGAACCATAAACTCAGCACCTTATCTCCAGAGAGAATACACAGTGCCATTGTGAGGGTGGTGGTAGTTCAAGGGTTAATACTGAGGCGGTTGTAGGTTCAACTGTGACCCTGTCTGAACTCCGGGATCATTTCATTCTCCTGAACCCCAATCAGCTGCAGGAGACTCTCCCGTCTTCACAGACCCGAAGAATCAGAGATTTGCGAGAGACACTTCATTGTTGAAAAGAAACTTTAGCTTTTTTAGATAAACATGAATATTTATAATTGTCTGTTCATTTACATTTACGCTACTTAGCAGACGCTCTTCTCCAGAGTGTCTCCATGTCCTGATTACAGGGACAGTCCCCCCTGGAGACACTCAGGGTTCAGGGTCTTGCTCAGGGACCCAGTGGTGGTAGAGCTGGAGGTGGGATTCGAACCTGGGACCTCTTGATCCAGAGGTTCGTAGACAAGTACCACCAGCACCCCATCATCCTAGTTGATTTGCATAACTGTATTTATCTGCATGCGTTTAATATTGTTATAAAATATCACAGTGCCGAAAGTGGTTCAATTCAAAAATAAAATAGGTTTGTTAAAAAAATAATGTGGTTCAATTCTATTTTTTCTCTTGATCAATCTTTATGACCCCAGAGATTTTAATGAGATTTTATTGCGATAATTATTCCGGCTGAATCACACGGCCTTACTTTGTTTCCACACATCTTAAAATAATAAACAAGGTCATTTCAGAAAAGTTAACGTAGACTGCAGACTGTTTTTTGTTCTTTTAGATCTGTGATTTAATCCTTAACCTGAAACACTCTGTGGTGAATCAGTGAGCGGGAGTTTACAGACTCTAAAGCCAAGTTTTCACCCGAGCGCTTCAACGTTGAGACCGAAAACCTGAGAATCTTCACAGTAAAGCACTTCAAAATAGCAAGCAGTGGGAACAGGCAGGATTCACAGCTCGAACCCTGCAAACGCCACCGTTCAAAGTGTGATCAGGCTCTTCAATCCACACCTTATTAAAAGATGAGCTGAAAACAGCTTTTCTTACCAAATATCGGTCTCTGCATCTCACAAGCACAGACACGTCGCTTCAGAAACTCTCTCAGATTCCTTTCTACAGCATGTTCATGCAGAAATATATAGGCTTTCATTTGAACACCTTAATTATATTTTTAATACCCAACAGAAAGCCCTGGTGTATTTTTCAGTCCCTGCTCCCAGGCAGACTTTAAGAAGGTGAAGATGATTGTTCTAACAGATCTGGATCTCATCAAATTATAAAGAAAAAAAAAAGGCAGGACAGTGGCAGCGGTGGGCTAGCGTTTAGGGACGAGGTCCCAGGATCAGAAGGTCGTAGGTTCGAATCCCAGACCAGTGCCTTGCGGTTCTCTTGATCGAGGTATCGTCCCCATCACTGCTCCCCAGGTGCTGGATATGTCTGCGTTTAATACAGAGGGGATTCGCTGTGTGAATGCCAAATAGTCACTTTCACTTGATCGGCTGTACTTCAATATATTGATCTCCATCCTGAAGATTCAAACCAGTGTTCTGGACAAACTCGCCAGACAAGTAACTTCAGCCTAAAGTGTAGGACTGTCCAGTAGGAATGTCCCTCAGCTCTGTTCATGTTGACTTTGGGCTTAAATTATCTGGATAAACTGAGGGTTATTTTAAGAGGCAGGACTTCTCGTGCACCGGCACCAGAAAAGGGAATTAAATTACTCAGCGCTTTAACTTCCTTCACAGAGAGCCATGGTTTCATAAAAAAGAGGTTCCTGAGCCTGATTTATGTCTCTTTCCTTCAAAACTCCAGCAACAACAAACAGCCCGAGGCACCAACCAGATCAACACGGAGGACTTCCCTTTCTGGGACACGTAAACCCACACCCAGGACTCCCATCCTCGCTCACACCACTCAATCCACCCACTGGTCCATCGCCAGCAGGAGGAACCAACACTGAACACATACAGCACTGTCCAGAAGTCTTGAGATGTTTCTTAATATTTTGGAGAAAAGGTGGATGTAAGAATTGCTTCCTTTTTTTTTTAAATGAGCATTTTCCATACCATCCCAACTTTTTCTTAATTTGGAAGTTGGAGATGTTCATGTCTTCATGTAGAAGACCTCCTTCACACTCAGAGTAGACTGTTCTTGTTCCAGTCGCATGATAACCTGTTACCAAAAATTCTGCAGGAAAAAAATAAAATAAATAAATAAACCCACTCGGACCAAATCAGACTGGGAAGTGAATCGATATCGGGATCTTGTGGGTTCACACATCTATCCGTCAGGGATGCAGCGCAGGTCTTTAGTTCAGATACAGTTGTGTCTTCATTTTGGGGACACGATGCGGAATCGGCCGTGCTGGAACCGAGGTTCTGCGATGGTTTAAATGAAGAATGCCAGTGTGATGGAGATGTTAAAAGGGGAAGTCACAGCTAAACCCTGAGAGAATAAAATGAGGATCTCCAAAGAAACCACAAAAACCAAACAGCGAGTCGAAGAGCCATCAGGGAGGAAAATCTTCAGGCCTGCCAGCGGGATATCAGAGCAGAACGCAAGCCAAACGCGGGACAAAGTACTATCGATTTGGACGCGGAGCCGGAAACAATCTCGGTCGGAACGCCGCTGGCAATCGGAGCGTCTATTTGATCGCGCTGACAGTGTCAATAAGGAATGTTTAATGAGGACTCCAGCAGCGCAAACAGAGACAGGATTAACTCTTCCCGTCACCTGCTACTGTAACCAACCAGGACAAATAGAGAGCTGCTATTCTGAAGCTGCTTTCTTGGGACATAAAGAGCTCTTGGACATGCAGAGGTTCTCTTAATCTACAAGAAGAAAGCAAGCAAGCTAAACGGACTCTTTAGGGATGTTCCTCCCTAAATAAAACTCCACATCAATAACGGTAATCTGAGTCTGAGATATCTGTGCCACAAAATGACGAAATATAAAATGTCACTGAAACAAACCAAAAGAACGTTAAACAAGTGCAGGAAACGATGGCGTGTTTAAAATCGTATATTTTCTCAAACACACTAAAGTTTTTCCTCCAAAGCGTGGTGTCTCCACACTGCCTCTGGGGGTGCAAGACTAAGACTAATATTATTTAGCTACATGTTTTAGTTTGCGTGTCTCTCTCGCTCCCTCTTTCTGCATCTGTCTGCCCGTCTGTCTGTGTCTCTTTGCATCTGTCTGTCTCCTTCTTTCTTTGAATCTGTCTCTGTATCTTTTTCTCCGTCTGATTGGTGTAGCTGGTTTTATACTGGATCTGCATTTCTGTGTTGGATATTTACATTTACATTTACGGCATTATCCAGAGTGTCCTCCATGTCCTGATTACAGGGACAGTCCCCCCTGGAGACACTCAGGGTTCAGGGTCTCAGGGACCCAGTGGTGGTAGTGCTGGAGGTGGGATTCGAACCGGGAACCTCTTGAGCCACAGGTCCAGAGGCAAGTATCCTACCACTAGACCACCAGCGCCCCATATTTCACAGGAAGTGTCAGTGATTCTCAGTCTGGGTTCAGATTGTTCAGTAAAACGAGGGGAGGGTTTCACAGCTTTAGGTGCTCCATTTCCTCACCCAGGAGAAAATAAAAGGAAAGCTTAGGGACCATCTAAAAAGTTCAACGCATTTTCTGATTGGTAGGGCGGAAGTGCGTCATGTTGGAGCTAGAAGAGTTTCATGTTCTAAAAACTTTGGTAAATCCTGCAGTAAAGAGATCAACCCTGAGCCTGAGAGCAACTAATCAGAACAAAACCTCTCTCGCTGTGAAGGTAGCGCCTGGTGCTGAAACAATCCTACAATAAAGAGCGAATGAATTCAGGGAGGTGACGCCTGTTTCTTCCGCACGTCCCAACATGCTCCGATATCTCCACACCTCTACGCACACCTGAACACGCCTGCCTTCTAACGAAAGCCAAAAGAATGCCTACGTATCTGCTGGGCTCCAGAAGGTGATCAGACTGGTTGTCATTATAAATGTAGTCTAGAGAGTCTTGTTCCTTCTAGTCAACACTGCTCTAACAATGCAGAAAAAGTTCATCAAGAAAAGCTGTTAATGATTTGCTGTCACTTTTAAACTGTTTCTGACTTTACTGCTTCACCGTCACACGATCAGAGAATCGATCCAGAGCAGGGTTGCCAGATTGGGCCTTTTTAGATCACGTTTGAATGGCATGTTAAATATTTTGTGGTCAGTGGGTGGGTTTTCTCAAATCATTGCTTTGGAAACTCCTCATAATATCTGGCTACCTGTTTCTACAACAAAGGAACATATTTACTGAAAGAGCACAAAGTTTGACACTTTCCAGTTTCATTGCTTTTATATTTTCAGTCTTACGTGTCTAAAAATGGAGGATTTCTGTTTTTTGTTATCAAGTATAAAACAGTATTGGACAGATCTGACACTCAGACATGAAGAAAAAGGAGCATGAGATCAGACGGTATGTGATGGAGATTATGGTTACTAAAACAAGAAGCAGTGAAGAAACAGGTGCAGATGATTCCAGATGATCAGGAGCACCAGGGTCCTGGAAGAACAGCGATTTGTTTCACTGTGTACTGTATGTGGGCGAAATGACAATAAAACTACATGACTAATTCTCTATAAATGGGCCCCAAAGCCACTTCTGGAACTACTCACCCACAGCAGGTGCGTCGTATTCGTCCCCCAGAAGGATCTCCGGAGCAGAGTAGGCCAGAGAGCCACAGCTGGTGGTCAGTTTCTTCCCCGGCTGAAACTTATTGCTAAAGCCAAAGTCCGTGAGCTTGACCAGTCCCTGCTTCTCGAAGAACACCACGTTCTCAGGCTTCAGGTCGCGGTGCACCACGTGCAGCCGGTGGCAGTAGGAGATGGCGTGAACAATCTGAGCGAAGTATTTCTTTGCCAGCTCCTCGTTCAGGCCCTCCTCGTGTTTCATGATGTAATCGAACATGTCTCCCCCGTCGCCCAGCTCCAGGATCAGGTACAGCTTGGTCTGCGTGTCGATGACTTCGTACAATCGTACGATGTTGGGGTGCTGCACCAGCTTCATACAGCGGACCTCCTGGAAGAGGTGACCCGTGGCGACCGTGTCCAGCTTGGTCTTGTCGATGACCTTCACTGCCACCTTCTCGCCGGTGAAGACGTGGCGTGCCAGTTTCACCACGGCGAAGTGCCCGCGGCCCAGCGTCTTGTCCAGGTCGTAGAGCCCGGCAATCTTGCCGTCGTAGCCGCGCTTGATCCCCGCCATGACTGCCGGCCCCCCGTTGAACGGGAGGAGGGGTTCAGCCCCTGGCGGAGGTGGAAGTGTTTACAGTGGAGGGAGTGACCGGCTCACTTCAGCACACTGGCTGATACGAACAAACCCATGATGCCAGGGTCCTGCCAATCAGAAAGAGAGAATATTTTAAATTGCACAAGAAAAAAAAAGAAAAAAAACTGGTCGACTACGGGCCGAGTTTTACCGCAAAGGAATGAAGTGACTGGAACGCTGGGGAGATGAACTCTGACTTAATCGCTCATTCATCTAAAACGCAGGACACTTCTTGAGGATTTGGATTAGATCTGGATTGGATCCAGGTGTGAACGCACCACTTTAAACCCGATTCAAATCTGAATCATTCAGACCACTTCAGGAAACACAGTCTCTGATATATTCTGATACACTCCATTCGGATCTGAAATGAATGGAGTGTATCAGTTCAACAATCCATACTGTGCTTAATGGAATAATCAATGTCTTTCCGCTCATCTTTCCTCCCTGCCGTCCTGAACCGACCGCTGCTCATTTCGGTAAACCCCCGGCTGGAGGAGGGCAACACAAGTGGGATTTTAAATATGCACCCCTACATAAAACCTTTATTTAGAAACAGATGAATTGTTCAGCCCTAATTCCCAGCACCTACATAATCATCCGTGCACTAAAGGGGACAAACTTCGTGATCTTGGATCAAAAGTCCCAAACTGACTCTCCTCAGGGTGTAACAGTGAACAGGAACGCAAAGACTACTAACGGTGCACTTTTTACGATTATTGTCCAAATTATGAGCGCTTTACCTTCTACTGAACTTTAAATCCTTATTTTAGCTGTTAGTTTAAGAGCTGGAATTTTGGCCCAGCAGGATCCAGCATTTTTAAGAACAACAAGCTGATTAACAAACACAGTCTCCCAAAATAAGGCAGTAAAACACAACCAGGAGAGTCGACCAGTGAACGCAGTCGTTCTTACCATCAAGATGAAAACGAGAGCCGATGCTTTTAGACGGCTCCTGAAAGGACTCTTGTCCAATTCGGCTGCATTTTATGAAAGAATCAGGAAATTGATTTTTAAAAGCCTGGTCTGTTTCTGTAAAAGGAATGATCTGATTAGGATGAACCTCGGGGCAGTGCAGGGAGGAGGCGCCTTAAAACCGAGGTTCATTCTCTTCGCTTCTCTCAAAGAAATGCCACCAAACTCGTTTAGGAGAGAAGAACTGTGAAGAGAAAAAGCAAGTGACGGGAAAACCTCTGAGAGCATCAAAACTGAAGAACACAATAAAACAGGCCTATTCCTCAGCACCTACAGAATGATCCAAGGGCATGAACTTGGTGCTCTGGAACCCAGCCACTAAGGATGCACAAGCCAGTGTGTTTCTTCATGCCAGTCCCAGTACCGGATAAATGGGGAGGGTTACGCCTGGAAGGGCATCTGGTGTAAAACTTTTGCCAAATCAATATGCAGACAACGAAACAGCATTCCACACCGGATCGGTCGTGGCCCGGGTAACAACGACCACCACCAGTGGTACAGGGTGCTGATGGAAACTGGGCTACTGTTGGCCAAAGGAGGAGGAGAAGAAGAAGAGGAGGAGGAGGAGAGTGGAGGTTTATGGACCTGGTGAGAGAAGACATGCAGGATATCCGTTTGAAGGAGGAAGATTCAGCGGACCGCAAGAGCGGCCGAAAGCAAAAGAAGAGCTTGATGCTCTGGGATCTTCGTTAATCTGGTAAAGTGAACACTTAAATTAAAAGAAAGTACTGCCCAAAAAAACCTCCTAATCAATGAAGTCAGTCAGTCATGCCGCTGATCCTCCCTGCCGTCCTGAAAGCGCAGCTGATCATCAACTAGAGACGGTTCATTTAGAATCCCGACTCCTGTGTTATACACCATAATGAGTGAGGATAGTTACCATTCTGGGGAAATCTAATGATTATATTATATATCGCAATATTTTTCCACTGCCTCACCCTGCACTAAATCCACTTTAACAGGACTAGTTCTGCTCTAGAGGAACAAAACTAAGCATCTGTTCTTTAATTACTGATGATATGATAGGCTCAGAACTTCAATCACAATAATGATAAATATCACCAGCCCTTAAGCCTGTCATTTGAAAAAGCCTAAAATAGGCCCTAATATTAAAGTATGGTGGGACATTCCACAGAAAAGGGTTAGGTTAGGGTTAGACTGTTAATAGTGTAACAGCACTGGAGATCAACATATGACCTGAAAAAGTCTTATGACCCACCGCTGATCAACTATCACAATAATTCATAATAAAATCATTATATTGCCCAGCTCTAGTCATAAAAACTTTAGGACTAAGTTATAAGACAAGTGTCCCAACTGTAGTTCCACCAAACAGAATTAGATTCCATCCTTGTTCCACATTATCTTAATCTGTCACATTTTAAAATATTTTAGTTTTATACTTGCCACCAATAACGAGTTAACACCAATAAGCCTAAACATTAAAACCACCTAACACTGTTTTGAGCCCCAAAACAGTTCAGGCCCATCTGCACTCCACGGTCTCTCTGAAGGTGAGCTGGAGCTCCAGATCCTGCAAGTTGGACGGTGGGTCCATGGATGGGACGAGTTTGTCCCAAAGATGTTGGATGGGACTGAGATGGAATTTGGAGGAACACCCTGAACTCCTCAGTGGGTTCCTGAACTGTTTTGGCAGTGTGAGGGAGTGCTGTCCTGCTGAAAGAGGACACTGCCATTAGGGGACACGGTCACCATGAATGGGGGGGGGGGGGCCTGCAGGGATGTTTAGGTGCCAAAGTAACATCCACATGAATGCAGGACCCTAGGTTTCCCAGAAGATCATAATTCAGGGCATCACACTGTCTCCATCGGCTTCCCATAGTGCAACCTGGTGTCGTCTCTTGCCAGGTAAAGACACATTCACACCACGCCGTCCCCATGATGGAAAAGAGAACAGGATCAATCAGGACCATCTTCTGGACCTTCTTCCATCACTCCATAGTTTGGATATTTACATTTACTGCATTTAGCATACACCCCACAGCTCCTGCCCTCAGATCCTCACACTTGTCCATTTTTCCTGCTTTCCTAACATCAAGATATTACTGTCTAATATCTCCACCCACTGATAGGAGAACCATCAACGGGTTCTCCTGCAGTGAGGTAATGTTGTGACTGATCGGTGTAAAAATATGAACATGCTTTCTGTGTTTAGGCGCAACATCTGCTGCAAACAAGCAATTATAAAAAATAAAACGACTAAACAGTGACGTCGGTCTATTTTCTAACATTACAAGGCTTCCAAACACGACAACACCCTCCTTTGTTCAGGGATGTGTTTTTAGTAATTCAGCCTTCACTGTTATCAGGACGAGAACGGAGGCCCTTGTGGTATTAACACTCGCAGAAAAACAACTCCACAAACAATGGTCCAAGGATTTATCAAATCACTGCTTAACAAAACCACTACAGCATCCAATTATCCTACCAGACTACAGCACACAGGACCTGAGGAACATCATTCATCTCACCAGCCTTTTATCATCAGTCTGTTTTTCCAGCTGAGCTATCTGGTGTGAAGATCATCAATGAACTAATAATCTGACGTTTCAGTATAACCCACGTCAGGATCCGCAGAGAACATCTTCCAGAATATTAAGATCCAGAAAGCTTTCTTCCTTGAATGTGGCTCATCGTTAATCAATTATCACCTTCAATTAATGCAGCAGAGAAGAATGGATGCTGTTATTTCCTAAAACTCTTATTTATAACGTAATGAAAAAGTCATTAAAGCCTAAAGGCTAATACATGTTCTCTAAATGTGTCATTTTGATATTTCTAATCTGTATTGTAACTGCAATTTCTCTCTCTCTCTCTCTCTCTCTCTCTCTCTCTCTCTCTCATTTTCATAGCTTTTCATGGCAGCTCTCACAGGGCGAAAGTGGGGGACACCCTGTACAGGTCGCCAGTCAATCACAAGGCAGAAACACACACACACACACACACACACACACACAGGGGACAATTTACCATCTCCAATCCACCTGATGTGCAGATCTTTGGACAGTGGGACAAAACACAAACGGATGACATGTCCACTCCAGACAGAAAGGACCCGGACCATCCCGCCAGGAAATCGAACCCAGGACCGTCTTGCTGTGGGGTGACAGCACTACCCACTCCAATTTCAATACAATTCTATTCAAATCAAATCATTTTTATCAGACCTTTAATTCTGGCAAATAGGGGGTTTTTTTCTAAACTTAGGCTTGAGTAGTAAATACAACGTCCCAAACGGTTTTTATTAGCAGCTGTAACCGCAAACATATCCTGTCAATGCTGCTTAAAGTATATATTATTCATTTCATATATTTTTGTAAAAATATCCCACAAAATACAAACTAACATCACAAAACTAACTCTTTCGCTCATTTTTCATTCACCACAGAGCTTCTGCAGAGCTGACATTAAGACTAGACTGGCACAAAGATTAACAAGGCTTATTCTCCACACACGTGTAATGTGAATTCATACACAGAACCGGACCGAGTACGGTCTCCGGTTCTATGTTTTGTGGTGCCTGGATAAAAGACACTAAATGGCCAATCAGGAACACTGCCGGTTCCGTTTAGTACCTGTGATCACAAAACCGAGGACTGGTATCGGGATTCAGGGCCCAGAGACGAAACGATCCAATCCACACTCGCCTACAATTACCGTGGGGCGCACAGTTAATTAAACAGAACCGCTCCAAACGGGCCGGTGGGACTCAAAGGATCTGAAGACGATCTCTGATGTGTTTAATCTCTGAAAGTTACTGAGATGATCTGATGGATGAGGTTCTCAACTCCAAATTCAACACACATTCAAAACAAAAATCACATGAACCTGATTCGCTACTTTCTACCATACTGATGCGTCCTAATAAAGAATAGTGATTATTATTGAAATTATTATTGTGAAAATGGTCCGATGTTGTCTGTGTCAGATGACACAGGGAAGATTATCCTGTCTTAACCGGGGAAATCTGCTCCCATAACACTTTCATTTCTCTGATCTTAAAGAACAAAGGGTCCAAATGAAAGGCTGATTTTACTGCGTCACAGAGATGTTAAATATCGAACTGAAATATCGACCCAGTATCGCCGATACCGGTTAAACTCCGATATCATCGCCCAGCCCTGTATAATCACTCACAGATCGGAAACGGGGTGCAAACCTCATTTCTACCCGGGTGAACTGTCTAATGCCCGTCAAATAATCACCGTAAATACAGAATCTGGTAATAAATAAAGATCAAATCCGATTTTTTAAAATTAAAGCAGAGATTAAGCCGCCGAGCTGTGGTGTAGCCCGTCAGTAGAGCTAGCCACACAAGTTAGCCTCCATTTCAGCACCATAAATACAATAAAATGAATCACAATCGTCATAAAATAAAGTAAAATCACCGAATACATTGTAAGATGACCCGTTGTGCCAGTTCCGACCCCGCGGTGCTGCACACTGGGCGAACCGGGCCGGCTAGGCTAACGCTAGCCCAAATTAGCGCGTAGTGAAGCACATTTCACAGCCTCACCTACAGCCAGAACAACGGCAGCCGGGGCTAAAGTGGATCATTCTTCAAACTCTGAAACACATCTTGTCATTCACCTCCTCACGGAACCCGGTTAGCCCACGAGAATCGAATATTGCCGCCTGTTAGCTCGGTGGCTAATCCGCGCTAGTTGCTAGTCCGCGGAGCAAACTCACCCCTCACTTCGGCGCACAGTAAACGGCATCCCGGCCAGAAGTAGCCGAACCAGGGCCGGTACTGCCGGACCCGGTTTACGGGCGTCCAGAAAAGCCTCCTAGAGAAGCAGAGCCCCTGTGGACGGAGCTCGGGTTCCTGATCAGCTGGAGGAAGTGCTGCCCTCAGCGAATCTCCCTACAGCTCACTACAGCTCCCTGCCGCTCACTACAGCTTCATACAGCTCAATACAGCTCCCTAATGCTCACTACAGCTTAATACAGCTCCCTAATGCTCACTACAGCTCAATACAGCTCCCTAATGCTCACTACAGCTCAATACAGCTCCCTAATGCTCACTACAGCTTCATACAGCTCCCTAATGCTCACTACTGCTCAATACAGCTTCATACAGCTCCCTAATGCTCACTACTGCTCAATACAGCTTCATACAGCTCAATACAGCTCCCTAATGCTCACTACAGCTTCATACAGCTCCCTACAGCTTCATACAACTCCCTAATGCTCACTACAGCTTCATACAGCTCAATACAGCTCCCTAATGCTCACTACAGCTCAATACAGCTCCCTAATGCTCACTACAGCTTCATACAGCTCCCTAATGCTCACTACTGCTCAATACAGCTTCATACAGCTCCCTAATGCTCACTACTGCTCAATACAGCTTCATACAGCTCCATACAGCTCCCTAATGCTCAATACAGCTTCATACAGCTCAATACAGCTCCCTAATGCTCACTACAGCTTCATACAGCTCCCTAATGCTCACTACAGCTCCATACTGCTCACTACAGCTCTATAATGCTCACTACAGCTCTATAATGCTCACTACAGCTTCATACAGCTCCCTCATGCTCAATACAGCTTCATACAGCTCCCTAATGCTCACTACAGCTCCATACAGCTCCCTGCCACTCACTATAGCTTCATACATCTCCCTGCTGCTCAATACAGCTCCCTAATGCTCCCTACAGCTTCTTACAGCTCCCTAATGCTCAATACAGCTTCATACAGCTCCCTAATGCTCACTACCCTTTCATACAGCTCCCTAATGCTCACTACACTTTCATACAGCTCCCTGCCACTCACTACAGCTTCATACAGCTCCTGCTGCTCAGTACAGCTTCCTACAGCTACCTGCTGCTCAGGACAGCTTCCTACAGCTACCTGCTGCTCAGTACAGCTCCGTACAGCTACCTGCTGCTCAGTACAGCTCCGTACAGCTACCTGCTGCTCAGTACAGCTCCGTACAGCTCCCTAATGCTCACTACAGCTTCACACAGCTCCCTGCTGCTCACTACAGCTTCTTACAGCTCCCTGCTGCTCAATACAGCTTAGTACAGCTTCCTACAGCTCCCCACTGCTCAGTACAGCTTCCAACAGCTCACTACTGCTCAGTTCAGCTTCCAACAGCTCACTACTGCTCAGTTCAGCTTCCTACAGCTCCCTGCGGCTCATATTAGCTAGAGCAACCTGGGGTTCAAGGTCTTGCTCAGGAGCCAAATGGTGGTAGTGCTGGAGGTGAACCTGCGACCTCTTTGTCCATAGGTGAGTATCCCACCACCACCCTAGGCCCGCCATGATGGAACAGCTGTCTATAGTGTACCTATGCCACTTATTTACACTCCTCCCGTCAGCTCTTCTTTCTTTTTTTTACTTTTTATTTTATACTATATAAATTTAACAAACTGTATTTACTATTTATTTTTAAATATACGTCATCTATTTGACTCTTTATCTCGCTCTTCTGTTTCACTGGCTTTATACCTGAACTCACAATTTAATCTAGAAAATGGAGGAATTTTGGGAACCACTGGACATTTTGGTTTAGTAATGCTCACCAGCGTGATGCACCGAGTGTGTAATCCATATTAGATCACATCTCTCCAGAGGTGATCAGTGGGCTTATGTGGCTTCTCTAATTTTGGATTTATTTATCCAGTTGCTTCTCTGCTGGTGCAAGCGAGCTTGTGGGTTCGGTTCCCAGTTTGGGTTCTTTGGCCCAGTTGTGTGTGTGAAGTGAAAGTGACTAAGTGTCATTGTGAAACACAAAGAAATTCAACCTCTGCTTTTCACCAAAAAACACCGTGCAGCAGGGGGCAGCGATGGGATTGGGGTATTTAAAGCTTTGCATTGTTTATCCATATACTCACTCACTCACTCACTCACTGTGCTCCACTGGCCGTATTTGACCTGTTCTGTAACAGATTTTTCACACTGGAGAGAATTCTGGGTCTCACTGCTGTGAAAGTGAGGATTGCCTGCCATCTAGTGACCTCCTTAAATCACAGTCTCTAACAAACACTAGCAGCAGGGCTGGGCTGGTTTGATTGTATCCGAGCGGGTATTACAGCCATTCGCAGTGTAACACAGGTGTGTAGAGGATCCCAGGAAGAAAATGACCCGTCTGGTGTTGACCCTGGTCTGGTGTTGGGAACCCTCAGGCTCTAACTGAGCGGAGTAATATCTAACAGCTGAGGGAGGAATATAAAGATGAGAGATTTGATTATTATTAAAATGAAATAACTAATTATATGAATACAGATCAACGGGTGACTTGCCGAGGTCACTGCATTTCCTCAGCTGATCCTGCACCCGTGCTTGCCGGGTCAGTCCAACACTTTGGAGGATCGGGTTCAGGATTATTGAGTTTTTCTTTCATTGCAAGTGCTTTCATGAAAACACAAATTAGACAGAAATCTTTAAAGCTCGAAAAAAGATCCATGCAGTGCTGGGCGAGATCTCAGTCAGTTTTGGAATCAGAGTCAGAATCAAGATTAGTTTCAGAATCAGCCTCAGAATCATGAATAAGTCAGACTCAGTATCAGAGTAAGAATCAGTGTCAGAATCAGGGTCCTAATCTGAGTCAGTATCATAATCAGGATTATGTTACACAAGAAACTCTCTCTGTCACTTTAAACACTAAACACTGTATAAACGCTGTATCAAATACTTATCAATTTTACAAAACACACAAAGTCAATTCACAGCTGAATCTCTGGCCTTTCAGACGACAGTGCTGCTTGGCTGTTTAAGAGGGAAGAACCTGTTCCTGGTGTTGGTTCTGAAGCGTCTACTGGAGGTCAGCGTCAGGGAGACTGTCCTCATTTATAATGTGTATTTGCTAACAGTGAGTGTGGAAGAGAGAAAGTGCAGGTAGGTTGGAATGGGTGGAGAAGATTGGCTGGAGTGATTTGTGACAGATGGGTACTAGCTAGAGAGGGAAGGTTTACAGGACAGTGAGACCAGTTATGTTGTACGGGTTGGAGACGGATGGAGACGGGTGGAGATGAAAAGGCAGGAGGCGGAGCTGGAGGTGCCAAAGTTAAAGATGCTGAGATGTTCGTTGGGTGTGACGAGCATGGACAGGATTAAAATACGAGTATATTAGAGGGACACATCAAGTTAGACGTTTTGGAGACAAAGTTAGAGAAGCAAGACTGCATTGGTGTGGACATGTCCAGAGCAGAGACGAGGAGAATATCAGGAGGAGGATGTTGAAGATGGAGCTTCCAGGAAAGAGGAGAAGAGGAAGAACAAAGAGGAGGTTTATGGACGTGGTGAGAGAGGGACATGCAGGTGGTCGGTTTGAAGGAGGAAGATGCAGAGGACCGGAAGAAATGGAGATGGTTGATCCGCTGTGGCCGAAAGATAAAGAAGGTTTGCTGACATATACACCCTTTCACAGATGTTGTGTTCGAATCCCACCTCCAGCACTACCACCACTGGGTCCCTGAGCAAGACCCTGAACCCTGAGTGTCTCCAGGGGGGACTGTCCCTGTAATCAGGACATGGAAGACACTCTGGATAAGAGCGTCTGATAAATGTCGCAAATGTAAATGTTTTTAGTGAAAATATCCTGAAAAGCCTTACAGATGTTACAGTTCTGATAAAAGACCATCAGAACCACAAGGGTTTCGAAGCTTTTCCTTCCCAATGGAAATCTGATTAATGTTACCATCAGAGATCATTCGCTTCCTGTAGAAAAGTGTTACATCCCAAACAGAAAGTGCACCCAGAATGTAATAAGGTTTCTGCAGGACTGGTGTTTTTCTGGAAATGTGGTTTCTCTCTGATTAATATTTTACTGGTAGCAGTGTTCAGAAAGCATAAATATAAATGGAACTATAAGTGAAGAACCTGCAGGAAGGAGCTCAGATAGGAAGTGATTATACTGAGCACAGTGGTTCCTTACACCACTGATATATGAATCACGAGGAGGGCTTTTTAAAACTGATATAAACCTACATTTACATTTATAAAGGTTTATACCAGAAAACATCTGTTGTCACCAAGGAGCAGCACTACTTGGTTTTTATAGGCTAAAATGAAAGATTCTAATCAGTATATCTGAGTCTCCTCCAGAAACAGGCCCGGTTCTAGACGTCTTCTTTGTAGGGCGGACATCTTTTATCCACTGGTGTTTTTTCTCTTTACAGCACTTCAGAAAATGCACATTGTGTCCTGTATGCTGCCAGCAGCCTGTGGTGGACAGAAATATGAGCGATAAGGAGCGTACTGTTCTATCTGTCCTGTCCTGTTCTACTGTATCTTTTGCACTTTCTTGTTCGCTGTTTAAACCTGTCCATACTTGTGCACTTATTCCTACCTCTAGTAAAAGTATAGAAATGAAAAAAGACATACAGATTTTTTTTTCATTTCAACAGTAAAAATAATTGTTCAGTTACTTTACTCAGTGCAGGTGAAAAAGTACAGGTGTATACTGCTCCGAAAATGGAAGAATGGACAGCTATTTGGAGGAAAATGGAAAATAACTACTTGAGTAAAGTACCAATACCTCAGTAGTGTACTTAAGTCAAGTCAGCTTTTATTTCTAAAGCGCTTTTTACAACTGTTGTTCTCACAAATCCGCTCCGAGCCCCAGTTGGGTAAACCGAGGGCAACAGAGGCAGAACTCTCCAAACAGGAGGAAGAACCCTTGGGAGGAACCAAGACCCAAAAGGGGAACCCGTCCTCCTCTGGTCCACACCGGAGACAAAAAGGAAAGAAAGAAAGAGAAAACCGCAGTATATGACTTCCAGTAAGCATGAGGGCGGCGGTGGTCTAGTGGAGAGGGAGTCGCCCCGGATCGGAAGATTGTGGGTTCGATTCCCTCACCAGTAGTTTGCCCTGAGGTACCCTTGAGCAAGGTACCGTCCCTGTCACTGCTCCCCGGGCACTTTCAATAGCTGACCTCTGCTGCACGTGTGTGTGAAAGGTAGAGGTTGAATTTCGTTGAGGTGTGCTGTGCTGCGTTTCACAGTGACAGGGGTAGTCACTTTCATGAGTTCCAGTAAAGAGTCACTGGTGACTGTAACTGGAGGTTGATGATCTAATGGTGAAGCTCTGTTTGAGTGGGGAGCTTTAATCTTCGTGCCAGTTCAGGTCGGGACAGAAATATGATGATAGTAGTTTCGCCGACTCGGTGGAGTAGCTGGTATGGAATTCAGGAAAGTTTAAGTAAAGTAATTGAGTATTTGTACTTTGTCACTTCCTCCTCTGGTTCTCAGCACTGAACAGGAGCAGAATGTTGAAGTGATGCTGGAATACCAGACTTCAAATTTTAAGTTTATATCAATAAATAAAGGTTCCATTCCAGTAAGATTAATCCTGGGAGATCTCCAATACTGATGATTTAAAACAGACATTCAAATATGAATGATATTAAATCTTAATCTGTGCACCCCTCCTACTTTAGATCACTGTGATGCTCTCTCTCTCTCTCTCTCTCTCTCTCTCTCTCTCTCTCTCTCTCTCTCTCTAAACACGTGGGCGCAGTAGAGCAGATCTCGGGAGTTATCGCGAGATGTTGGTGAGCCGTGTGTGTTGTGGGTGGAGCCTCGTGGTTCCACTGGGCTGAGCGGCTCCCGAACCTGCGCGGGTGAGTGACCGGGCTCGGTACCGGCCCTGTGCGCGGAGAGGAGAGGAGAGGACAGGACAGGGACACGGTGTCCGGACAGTGTGTTAGGACTGAAACGGGACTTTCCGGCTGAGCTCCCGAGGGACAGCGCGGGGAGAGGAGGAAAGAGCAGCCGCTGCAGAGTCTCCCAACCCGGGCTCACCTCACAGCCTGACCCGCGGTCCGGTGAGTACAGTACTCAGTACTCAGTACTGAGAACTCAACACTCAGCATCCAGTGCTCAGTACTCAACACTCAGCATCCAGTGCTCAGTACTCAACACTCAGCATCCAGTACTCAGTACCCAGTACACAAAGCTCAGTACTCAGCATCCAGTGCGCAGTATCCAGCATCCATAACTCAATATCCATTACTCAGTACTCACTACTTAGTACTGAATACTTTTCATTCTTCTCCTATTTAACCTTTCTGCTGCTTAACACTTCAAAGAGGTAGTGAGTGAGAGATAAAGACAGAGAGAGAGAGAGAGAGAGAGAGAGAGAGATATGGAGAACAAGACAGGCAGAGAGAGACACACACAGACAGAGAGACAGGGAGAGTGAGGCAGAGAGAGTGAAAGACAGGGAGAGAGAGACACACACAGACAGAGAGACAGGGAGAGAGAGGCAGAGAGAGTGAAAGACAGGGAGAGAGGTAGTCACCACTGGACCTGGACATATCATAATAACTAATAATAACATGAATTTTATTATTATGTCAATTAAGACAGTAATACCAATAATGAACATTAAAACAATATTATAGTAATAATTGTAACAATAATAAATATATGTAATAACAAGCTTCAATGTTACAACATCTCCATCAACAAAACAAAAAATCAACACAAAATAACAAGAACAGCAGTTCTGATCCCAAATAACAATCTTTAGATAATAATAATAATAATAATAATAATAATAAAAGCAACAATATTTAGAGAATCATAATAACAACATTAATATTCAACAATAACAACACTGATTAGAATTATTATAAGGAAAGTAAAAATGAGTCACAGGCCTGTTAAATCCTGAGATTTTGGGATGAGCCGTGTCGTGCGTAATTAAAGGAACACCCTGAGGCTCTGAGATGGGAGAGGGTGAGCGATCCGTCAGTGAGCAGGTGAAACAGGATTCTCCTGAAGATGTTGTCGGGCGGCGCTCTCAAGGCTGCAGACGTCACGATGGCAGGAATATCTCGGGAAGAGAAAAATGTAAGATGGAATAAAAGTACAAAGTTTAGGATTTATTTTAGCCACGACAGCATTAAAGAGCTGAAGAGTCTGTCTGCTGTTGGATATCTGTCCCGTTGGACAGCCTGGTGGGGACAGTGACGGAGCCGACAAGGTTTAGAAAATCAATCCAGACAATTTGGCCTACGGATTTAGCATCATTTTTGTTGCCTAGCAACATCATCAGCTGCATCCACGACTCTTAACCACCCGGTTACTCACTCCTCTAACCGATAAAAGTTATTGTATTAAAACTGCAGCCCATGTGATTTGAAATTTTGATTTTAAATCGGGTAATTGTTCAGTCCTACGGTGAGTCACAATTCAGCAACCGCAATGTACAAAATAAAAGTTTTATTAAGTTTGTTCGCAAGAAAAGGGCCGTAAATGCAGAATAAGAGATACTGAAGTCTTTATTAAAAGTGAATTCAGATTTGAGAGTTTCTTTGGTGGCTCTCTGACTCACAGGGCATTCTGGGAAGCGCTGGGTTTGGAGTTTGTCTCTGAAAATCTGAACCCTAAAATTTGAACCCTAACACTTCGTCCTTCCCCTCCGACCCAGTAAGAACTGGCACACTCCTCTGTTTCGCTGCTCTAGTCTTGCATAGGCTCCTTTCCTCAGGAGAACAAGTGACATTGTTCCTTGCAACCCCTGCTGGAAAGCTGCCTCCGCCTCATTCCTCATCTGCCTCTGGGGCGCAAGACAAGACTGACTCTTTCAGAGCCTGCAGTCATCAACCAGAAACCTGAACCCCTTCAGACAGTGGCCTGACTGACCATTAGTAGATGTAGGGACCACCTTCCTGCTGTAGTTCTAGATCACATGACAACCACGTATATGAGAGCTCAGCTACAGTCCTGAGAGCTCGTACAGACAGGTGTGTCCTAACGATGTCCAGTCAAGAAGCACCTCAGGCTGTTAACTGGACAGGGTATACTGTGTTTTTTGGGACAGGGCAAGTATTTTAGTATAAAATTTCACAGCAGGGACAAAATACCCTCTTTATCCTGATCTTCTGGGACAGGACTGTTCTAGTGCTTAGGGACGAGGCACCAGGATCGGAAGATTGTGGGTTTGAACCCTGGACGAGTAGGGCCTGCATGTCCTCTCTCACCACATCCATAAACCTCCTTTGTCCTTCTTCTCCTCTTTCCTGGCAGCTCCATCCTCAACATCCTTCTCCTGATATCCTCCTCGTCTCTCCTCTGGACACGTCCAAACCAACACAGTCTCACTTCTCTTACTTTGTCTCCAAACCCGAGCTGATACACTCGTTCCGAATCCCATCCATCCTCGTCATTCCCAGTGTAAAGCCTCCTTTTTCCTGATCTGGTTTATATGAAATGTTCCGACCGGATTAACTGCAGTCGTGCAGCGGCCGAACTCGGGATTAGAGGACGGATGGTGCGTCCTGAAGAGAATAAAGCAGTGGGTGAGTGGACGTTTTTGCATTCTGTGAGGTGGGGGTTGGTGGAGGGGAGAGAGCTGGAACGAGCAGTGGGATCTCCTCGGTTTTCCGAAAGGGACACCTCGGGGAGGAGAGGGAGAGGAAGACTGAGAGCAGTGTCTTTCCAGGAGGCTGATTAAAATGCATTGGAAGCGCTAGGCTGCCTTCCACCATCATTGTGGTGCTTATCATCCACACAGCAAACAACACAGCTGTACAGAACAGAGCCCGGGGAGCCCTGTCAGCTGGACCAAACACACACACACACACACACACACACACACACACACACCTGGAGCCTCTGATTCCCCCCACTACCCTGATGTCATTCCTTTTTTTAAGCCTCCATTCATACGGAGAGAATGAAAGAGAACATTTTCAAGGGCATGTCCTCCTCTTCCCATGTAAAATGCTGGGAATTCTGTCGGAATGGTTCCTGCAGCTCCAGCTTTCTTGGTTCAAATTCCTAAAGGTCTTTCGTTTCTTCAGCAAATTAGTGCAGATTTCCTCGCTGTCTCCGTGTCTCTTTAGCGTGTTTGCTTCTCTCAGTGCTGGGATGTCAAAGCCTCTTATCCCTGGGCTTTTATATATTCAGTGCAGGTTTAATACAGACCTCCAAAAGTACTGGAACAGCAAGAGCAGTTTGTGTTTGTGCTGAAGACATTTGGATTTCAGATCAAAAGAGGAAACTGTTGGTTCTTCTTTGGTTCTGGTTTTGCCGGTTTTTAATCACAGAATCTTCCAGCTGTTGTTGGCTGTGGGGGGGTTTCTCTCTTCAGGCTCCTCTTCAGGAGATGAACCGCAGGTTCTGTTGGGCTCAGATCTGCTGATTGAGTCCATTTTCCACTTGTCCCCTTGATGATGAAGGTCTTTGTTAGCAGTGCGTTCTGGATCATCGTTCTGCTGATGAAGTTCCTCCAGATTAGTTTGGATGAATTTCTCTGTTAATTGTTTCTGTAGAAATGCTCCATCCTGAGTCACATCATCAATAAAGATTATTGATCCATTTCCAGAAGCAGGAACTCAAACCCAAACCCTGACGCTACCTCCACTGTGCTTCACAGATGAGGCCAGCGCTCCTGAAATATCACATCAGAGTCCCGCTCCCGACTGTGAGAGCATTTAATTAGTCTTTCATTTATTTAGGTTGGAATGGTGGAGAAGAGTGACAGGAGTGATCTGTGACAGATGGGGACCAGCAAGAGTGAAAGGGAAGGTTTACAGGACAGTAGTGAGACCAGCTCTGTTGTACAACCCGTACGGCATAGGTGGCAATGAAAAGACAGGAGGCGGAACTGTAGGTAGATGAGTTAAAGTGGACAAAGGGAGACTGCATTGGTTTGGGCAAGTAGGAGAAAGACGCTGAGGATGGAGCTGTAAGGAGGAGAAGGACAAAGAGGAGACCTATGGATGTGGTGAGAGAGGACATGCAGGGGGATGGTGTGAAAAAGCAAGACACAGAGGACAGGAAGACATTGAGATGGACGATCTCCTGTGGAGACACCTAACTTGAGCAACCGGAAGAAGAAGAAGAAGAAGAAGAAGAAGAAGAAGAAAAACTCATTATATTATGCTGGAAATCAACAGAGAATCAGTGGGAGGTTTTTGGAGATGTTGGATGGAGAGTGGTGTGGGCTGGTTGGTTCCTCTACACTCTAGGAGGATAAATCCCAGGAGTGGGAGACACTGAATATTGTGGGAGTCGGGTATGAATAATACTTCAAAAATAGCTATTTTGAATAATACTTCTGTCAAAAATAGCCTGAATGAGACGTGTCTCAGCTGGAGTGGAGGTTCTGATGGTGATTTTCTTGCAGGATGGAGCTGCTTTCACCCAGAGTGTGTTAATGATCCTTATTAATGGGTTAATTATGTACCACATTCAGTTGTGTCATTAATCTGCAGGAGATCTGTCTCAACATTTGCAGTGGATGTCTCCTGCTTGTCACCACACTGGTCCAAGATGGTTATACGAAGATCTGGAGAAGCATTTGTCTGCGCCATTAGAGACACAGAGTCTTGCCCTCAAATGCAACAACCTTCCTTTTAGAGTCGTTTTGGCTCAAGACGAGACCCCCAAGGCATCGTTAGCTAATTCCTCTGCCCAGCTGACATTTTTCGGGGGTTCATTACCGTGCATGCGTCCCTCTGGATTTGCTCGCTCAGTGAGGAGACATTTAAAGCTCTCGACTGGCTGTCCTTGTCCAGGCCGACTGGAGGGTAAAACCGCCTGAATCTCGACAACATCTGACACTCTGCGCAAAAAATGACATCGAGCAGTATTTGCCCTTTGCATCACGCGGCAGAATTAGCATTTCTTGTCCGAGAGCTGGCCGAGTGCGAGCTGATCTGTCCTGCAAATCCGTTCTTCTCTATGCATTTGTCCCTCGTTCGGAGCTGCGAGATCCTAATGGACCACATTAATGCCGGCCTGTTCTCTCTCTCCTCCCGTCCAGGAAAAACTTCAGATGAGGACGAGCAGGTTGTGGGACGTTTTTTCCACCGAATCATAAAAGCTGCGTGATGGACGCTTTTATTTACCACTTTCACTCAAACTGGAATATCGGTTTAGAAAATATAATCCGTGACGGACACTTTATTAAACCGAGTTTCACTTTTTTATTCCTGCGTTCATGTTTACAGTCTGTCAATGTTTATTTATGTGCTTCTATGTCGCTGAAGATGCCTGGAACCAATAAACGCTGCTGGAATTGTACATGACGAGAAAAGCTGAAGCTGGAACCTGGACCTAAAAGCTTTTAGTGTCCAGCCCGTGCAGCTGGAAGTGGGTTCTGTTGGACGGATCCGGATACAGAACATTGCAGCTGGAGCCTGTCGCTCCTGACATCCGTCAGAATGTTTCTCTTTCTCTCATGTCTGACAGCTGAAAGTGACATTTCTCAGGAGAGACCAGGTCTGGAAATCTTAGAGGGGATAGAGGAATACTTTGTCCCATTTTTCTCAGACGTTCTTTTTCTCCTTCTGTCGTTTATTTTCTTCATTAGTGATCGTCATCAGTAAAACCACAGGTTACCTGCAGCTAACCAAGAACATGTGGGTTCTGATGTGGTTTAACCTTCATGTTGCTGGAACTTCCATCTGGTTCATTCTGGTCACAGATCAGCCGTAACATTCACACTTTCTGCCATATGTTGTGATGTACCACCAGAACATCTCTGACCTGTCCGGGTCTTCAACACCTTGAACTCCTCAGTGGGTTCCTGAACTGTTTTGGCAGTGTGATGGAGCATTGTCCTGCTGAAAGAGGACACTGCCATTAAGGGACATTGTCACAATGAAGGGGAACTTGGTCACGTATAGACGTTTAGGTGTCAAAGTAACGTCCACATGAATGCAGGATCCAAGGTTTCCCAGCAGATCATTGTCCAGAGTGTCATAGTGCATCTGGGTGTCTCTTCCCCAGGTAAGGACACACACACCCATTCGTCCACACGATGGAAAAGAGAATGTGATCCATTAGGCCAACCCATCTGCTTCCATTCCTTTTGGTCGGTTCTCCGGTTCTCTTTCCTTGGAGTGCTTTTGATCTTTGGTGACCAGTGCATACCTGGAACGCCTGCGTAGTTGGAGACGTTCTGACCCAAATCGTCGCAGTTTATCCCTCAGATCCTCACACTCGTCCAGATTTTAAGCTTTTTTTTCCTGGTGTTTCCTTCCGTGTGTCATGTCCAAATTCCATCATAAGAGCTTGTGTAGGTGTTATGATTGTCCTTCATTAAAGAGCTATTGTTATTTTTATAACATCCGTTTCTCCTTTCAATCGTAAATAAAAGGATGGTTTATTTATAGTACGGAAACCACTAAGCTGCCTGGGGTCCCACAGTAACTGCATTAAAGATTAAACCCAGCATGGTGTAAAGAATCATCTGGAACAGCAGAAAAACAGAAAAAAGATCTGATCAGGAAAGAAATCTGAGGCATCGGTTTCAAGAAAGATGAATTCTGCAGAAACAGACCACCTTCTTCTTCTTCTTCTTCCCTTCCTTCTTCCTTCGTCTGCTCCCGTTAGGGGTCGCCACAGCAGATCAGCCGTCTCCATGTGTTCCTGTCCTCTGGATCTTCCTCCTTCAAGCCAAACCACATCAGCAGAAGATCTTGGGATATTTTTAGTGGGTGAAAGCCGTGTTTAAGTCTCTCAAAGGTTTTGTGGCTGTGTTGTCTGGGCCAATTCAGTTTACTGGTTCTGTTTATTCATTTTATTTATTTATATTTTATATTTATTTTTCCCTTTTTCTCAAAAATCAATCACAAACATTCCTGTTTTCTCAAGACTCTTGATTTGGTGTCGGTGTGAAGGGACGCATGCAGTGAAACTTTAATGCCTTCTGCACAGAACGAAACATTCACCATACCGCGCAAAACCCGAAGCAAGACAAAAACAGTCAGCGTGTGTGTGTGTGTGTGTGTGTGTGTGTGTGTGTGTGTGTGTGTGTTAAACACAGAGGATATATTGGGTTGTGGTTCACTGTGTTCATGATGACTAGTAGTCACTTTCACTTCACAGAGTAAATGATGAGTTTCTGATGAGTCTAATTTTTGATGTGCAGTTTGTTAAGCAGTCTCGATGCCTGGGGGTGGGAGGCGTCCCGGAATCTAGCTGTTGAGAACCTTATTCCACCCCTTTTTCAGTTCTGTGAAAGAGGAAGATAGGAGAGGAGAGAACTCTTCCAGAAGCTGTAGAATCGCAGGCTGGGAAGATCAGAGCTTCGGCCCAAAGGACAACTGTCTTCTCTGGAAGGCAGCTGAGGACACGCTCAGAGAGACACTTTTGGACCAGAGTGTGGATATTTGAGAACAGTGGTTGCTCAGAAAGTCAGATGTTGGGATGAGAGGTTAGGCCAGAGGTCCTTCCTTTCCGGAACTCGGTATCGAGAGGAAAGAGATACGATGGAGTGAAAGTGGAGCCCAGACTTCTGAGAACCGTTGCGTGTGTTTGGCTCCTGGAGAATCACCAATGATCTTCATTAAAACTGATGCATCAGATTTCTCTTCTGTTTTTTTCCTATCTTCCTTCTTTTTCCTATCTTCCTTCTGTTATTTGCAGGTGTGATATGTAATTTAGATAGCGGTGTTTTATCTTTACAATTAGTTTTAAAGACACTGAAGGCGAAAAAAACTGTCCGAATGATCGTTTCCTTCACCGTATAAGGAAGATCATCTGTAACAAAGTATAAATATCTAACCAGCCGCTCCTCTTTTCAGATTTCTGCATTGTGTGTCACCTGTTTGTTGCTTGTTTGTTATTTGTATGTTTGTAATTTACACACAGTGTGTATATTGGTTCAGTACTTCACACACGTCCTCATCCCCTCATTTCTGTCTGTTCTGTATGGAAGTGAGACAGTAGTTCAGTGATGTGTGTACAAACACTGGTAACTCCAGTCTAAACACAGAGTTTCATTCTAACCAGCTTTAAAGTCAATATTCACCACCATTGTTCTTCAGTGCAGCCTCAACTCTCTTAATCCTTTCTTTAAGTCAGGAACACTTCTCCAGGCTTCTTGAAGGACGTCCCAAAGCTCTTCTTTGGATGTCGGCTGCCTTTTGTTCTCAATTCTCTGTGGAGATGATCTCACACTGCTTCTGAAACTGCTCAGGTACAGAGACTGAGAAACTTTGTCCTTCAGGAAGATCTGGAGAAATGTTTATCAACAACACATTAAACATAGTTTGGATGCTTGTTTGGATCTTGGGAATCAAAATATGGATATTGCTGATATAAATAAGGTACAGTTTTTGACTGGTTTTATTCTCTGGTCCAGGTGGAGTATGGTCGTGGTGCCAGTCTTCTGTTGGAATGCGTGCTTTGGGCTGTAGGATGAACCTTCCAGCAGTGCTGAACGGCCTGCTAGTGACGGTGGTGGCGGCGCTGCTGTGGAAGTATGTTCGGCTGAGTGAGCACATGACCCAGCTGGAGGAGGAGCTTCAGCTCACCCGACAGTCGCAGGAGCTGTCGCAGGTGCGAATCGACTACCACGCCGCCCTCCTGGCGCTGCAGGAGAAGGGAACCCGGATGGTCTGCTCGGGCAAGATACACACCGACCGCATCTGCCGTTTTGACTATCTTTGCTACTGTACCGAGGCGGAGGAGTTCATCTTCTTCCACAGCAACGCCTCGGTCATGCTGCCCAATCTGGGCCCTCGTCGCTTCCAGCCTGCACTGCTGGACTTGTCCTCTGTTGAGGACCACAACACTCAGTATTTCAATTTCTTGGAGTTGCCTGCAGCTGCGCTGAAGTACATGCCAAAACCTGTCTTTGTGCCAGATGTCACTCTGATCCTGAACCGCTTCAACCCTGATAACCTGATGCACATCTTCCACGATGATCTTCTGCCCATATTCTACACCATGCAGCAGTACTCGGATTTGGACGACGAGGCCAGGCTGGTCTTCATGGAAGGTTGGGGCGAGGGCGCACATTTTGATCTCTATCGCCTGCTCAGCAGCAAGCAGCCCCTCCTTAAAGACCACTTGAGGAACTTTGGCAAGCTCATGTGCTTCACCAAATCTTATGTGGGACTATCGAAGATGACCACTTGGTATCAGTACGGCTTCGTACAGCCCCAAGGTCCCAAAGCCAACATTCTGGTGTCGGGGAACGAGATCCGTCAGTTTGCCTCCTTCCTGATGGAGAGGCAGAATATCACGAGAGCTGAAGACGACGATGATTATATCGTTGTTTTTAGTCGTGCCTCTAACAGGCTCATACTCAACGAGGCTGAGGTAGTCCTCGCTTTGGCTCAGGAGTTCAAGATGAAGACGGTGACCGTGTCTTTGGAGGAGCAACCATTTGATAGCATAGTCAAGGTCATCAGCGGGGCGTCCATGTTAGTCAGCATGCATGGAGCCCAGCTGATAACCTCCGTGTTCCTGCCACGAGGAGCCGCTGTGGTCGAACTCTTTCCGTATGCGGTCAACCCAGAGCACTACACCCCATACAAAACGCTGGCCTCCTTGCCAGGAATGGATCTCCAGTATGTAGCCTGGAGGAACGCCATTGAGGAAAACTCGGTGGCTTATCCCGATCGCCCCTGGGATCAGGGAGGCATCATCCACTTGGAGAAGGAGGAGCAGGAGCGCATCTTAGCTGGCAAAGAGGTTCCAAGGCATCTCTGCTGTCGTAACCCAGAGTGGCTTTTCCGCATCTATCAGGACACCATTGTGGATGTGCCATCCTTAATGGAAGTTCTTAGAGAAGGTCTGAAAGCCAAGCTCAGTCTGAAAAAGTCTAAGCCCAACAGCACGATACATCCCGGCCGTGTCCGAGAGGCCAAATGTCAAACATCAGTTCAGGCCACAAATGAAGCGAAACTCGCCGTGTCCTGGCAGATCCCCTGGAACCTGAAGTACCTGAAGGTGAGGGAGATCAAATACGAAGTATGGATCCAGGAGCAGGGGGAGAACACATACATGCCTTACATTCTCCCACATCAGAACTACACCTTCTCCGAAAACATCAAACCCTTTACCACATACCTGGTGTGGGTGCGCTGCATCTTCAACAAGAACCTTCTCGGACCGTTTGCAGATGTTCTTATATGTAAAACCTGAAACCTGCTGTGAAGTCGGATGTTTCAGAGGTTTTTTTTTTGGGCACTTGATCAGGACTTTGGTGAGAGAAACTGAAGGGTTTCTGTGTTGAGGAACTTCACGACCCAACCTTCAGAACAAAAATTCTCCAGCAACTTCAGGTGCTTCTCGAAGGGAAAGAAATGATTCAGACTTTATTTATAAAGAAAGATGTGCGGTTATTTATTTCTATTTATAAGTGAAAGATGTCTCCTCCTGTTGAGATTAGTGTGTGTGTGTGTGCGCGCTGATGATGGGTTCCTGCAAGGTTTCTTACTGTCTTGGCCCAGTGATTTTGTTCCTTTTTACACTTTTACGTGACTTTGTGATGGTGCCCGCATCACGCTGCCTTCTGATTGGACCGTTTATTATGTGCATTTGCATAAAATCCAAATTAGTACCAAAAAAAGCCAAAATGGACTTTGAAGGATGTCTTTCTCCCACGTGTCCTTTTTGTGGATGGTGTTCGCTCGTGCTTCATTCAGTGCTGATGTTCTTTTTTTTTTTTTTTTCCCCATTTTTGTCCTGAAAGCGTTTATTTCATCTTCTTTGCCAACGGTGGGCTTTGACTTGCTGTACATTAAATAGAAGGAAGTGAGATTAGATGCAGATAACTGAAACTTTTCTTGTACATATCTGCTGATTTAAAAAAAAAAAAGACAGGTTTGGTCTACACGGATCTGGATTGCCTGACTGATTTGTAAAAGCTTAAAAATGTGGTGAAGTGATACAATATGAAAGCAATTTTTATTGTAGATTAATATCAGTTTCAAAAAATAAAACATTTAAGTCATTTAAACATTTTAAAAAATGCTCCTTTTTTGCACATCGGTTGAAATGATTGGTCAATATCTTTCAGAAATCTGCAGATATTACTCCAGTATTATCGTACGGGCTGATTTGGAGAAAAGCTTTTAAACGAGTGCATCCCGAACGATCTTCAAGTTTTTTTCAGTGAAACAGTAAAAAATTCCTGCAAAATTTACAAATTAAACATCGTTACATCAAATTAATCTTCTTAAACTCCAGCCATTAGGATTAACATCGTCCTTTAGATTGGGGAAAACACTCTTTCAAACTGAAATTCAACATAAATGTGATTAAATGTTCAACCCCGTCACTTCACTGTGGCTCCTTCAGATGGATGTAGGTTTTAAAGGAACCTAGAAATGAAGGCCGTTGATGAAACTGAGATCTTTGATTTGCTGAGAATAAGAGCTGCATGTGAATTATAATAGAATTCAAATTTCCTTTCACTCTTTATCTGTGTTTAAGGGCTTTTTCTTTTCTCTTAAGCTCTCTGCAAGTTTTTTTTTTTTCTCCTCAAAATGAAAAAAATGGACTTTTTAAAATCTCTTTCACAGCACTCGTTTCTCGATCTCGGGTCTGATGAGCGACTAGACTGTTCTTCACAGATGATGATGATGATGTTACCTTCACCTCCGTGATCTCCTGTCTGATAACGGCGGCGGCGTTTAGATTGTGCTTCATTAAGATGAGACCCCAGCTGTAGTTCTCATTAGCATAAGCGTCTTGATTGGGGTAATGATATGCTAATTGTATTCATGTTTAAGACGAAGACAATGAATCCACGCAGGGTCTCGCATGAAGCAGCCAGAACGTCTGTCATTAAAGAGGAAACGCAGCCGTGATTGACTTTGAAATTTGATACCAATCTACGGCTTTTTCTGTCTCGTTTAAATCCGATTCCTTCTCTCCAGTCTTCCAGGAGATTTAATGAGGAGCAGAAGGAACCTCTGAAAAGAAACCAGCCACAACATTAAAACCACTTCCAGGTGAACAATGATGTGGTTCCAGGTTCTCCTGTCAGTGTGTGGAGATGTTAGGCAGAACGTGAACAGTCAGTTCTTGAAGTTGATGTAGGAAGCAGGAACATGTTTATGGCAAAAAAAATCTAAATCTCCAATTTTTTAATAATTTTTTTTAAACTCATGAACATTTAACATGATCACTCACAGACCTTTAAAACATTCATTTTTTACTTCTTCTTTGGGATGCTCTCCATGTCTTCCTGTCCTCTGCATCTTCCTCTTTCACACTGACCAATTATTGCCAAAAAAGGATCCAAGTAAACGGAAATTTCTTTCGTGGTCCAGATCTGGCACAAGTTTTATGCCGGATGCCCTTCCTGTCGTAACGGGGACCGGAACCAGGAATAGTTTGGGTCTAGTTTGGGTTTTCTTTTCCAGATTTGAGACCCACAGGTTCCACCACTACTTTAGTGGATCCTCAGCTTCAGAGGGTTTTATGATTATTTTATTATTTTTAAAGGCTGGTAGTTAAAACATGACTAATTGCTCAGCCCTGGTCAGTACCGACCAAAAGTGCTTCAAAAAAGGAGAACCAGGGAACCAGGGTCGAGACTTGTTGAGTTGGGAATGAAGTCCAGTCCGTGTGGTTCCACAGAAGAGCTGCTGCAGCACAAGCAAACGTTCTGCTGGTTCTGATAGAAAGGTGTCAGAACACACTGGAGCAGTTTCATCGGACCTGCACCTGATTAGAGTGGTTTTATTGTTGTGGCTGATCGGTGTATAATTTGTCTTCTGCATTAGGATACCCTTGTATGTCTGTGTTCTACCTCCTACCGTCCATTTGGGTGAAAACAGAACAAATAAACCTTAAACTGGCAAATCTGAGGGGACATGAAGGGGATACTGTCCACTTTATCAGCCAAATGTGAAAAAAACGAAAATTTGGGCGTCTTGCTCAGGGTTCCCCGTGTCAGAAATACACAAATGTCCCAATGATTGTAGATTTGATTGCATTTTTTTGTCGTTTTAATATCTTAAGTTCTCACTGGTTCCAGTTGATTGGAAACCTCCTCTTTACTGTATTTACTGGAGTTCCCTTTACGGACTGGTTTAGTTTGTGTGGGACGTTGTCATATCAGGACTGAAGAATGGAGATCACTGGATGATGGCTTGACCTATTTGAATATCTGTACCCTGAGTAAATGTGATTAGAATAAAACATTGAGTTTTGCACTCGTTCTCTGCTCGTCTTTCCTCGCCGTTGAATATATTTAGGTGCTCTGGTTCTCTCTGAGGTTGTTGCTCCATCTTTATCTCCTCACGGCCTACTCTCGGCTCGGTGTGCTATTTTTTGCTGGATTAAAATCTGAGCTCTGATTTCAGTCTGTGCTCTTCAGAAAATAAACCCAGCTGAGGCCACAGGCTGCAGCGGCAGAAGAATTATGAAGATGCATTTACGTAAGAAGCGTTATGTTGGCTTCAAATGGGCAAACTTCAGGAAATGAGGCAACCCATCACACACACACACACACACACACACACCCTTCTTTTAACCAATACTCAGCTCAGTTGCTGTGTTAGAAGCTGACGACCATTAACACCCTTAACTCTTGGGTTTTGACCTGAAAAGCCCAGGTGTGTTTATGAATGAATATTTAAAAATCTGAAAAAAGCCAAATACTCCATTTAAACCAAATCAACACATTTTAGTGCCCTTAATACTCCACAGTCTTATTTCATTCTCAAACCTTAAAAATAACAAAAACAAGTCTCAAACAGCTTTTATGTGCCCCAGGATCGGAAGGTCGTGGCCTCGAATCCCGGACCAGAAGGTTATAGATTCCCTGAGGTACCGTCCCCATCTCTGCTCCCAGGGTGCTGGATATGGCTGCCCCTGCTGGATGTGGTTTATGGGTTAAATGCAGGGATGTAATTTCCTTTTGGTTCATTGTGTGATGTGCCATGTGCTCACAATGACTAGCTGTCACTTTCACCTTCACTTGCGTCTCTTAGGCATCTGCTCATCCTCCGTCTGATCCTTTTAATGACCACCGTCTAGCTCGCAGCGCAGCCATGCCTGTAGCGAGCACCACTTGCTGGTGTGGGAGAGCGAAATAAAAGAAATTTTTTTAAAGGTGCATTCAGTCTCTTATCGAGGGAAGAAAAGCACTTTGTTGGTGTAAAGCTACTGTTTCCTGTCTGTTAAACTGTCTGATCTTTATCAGATTGAGCCGATTAAATGAAAGAATCGGAAACAATTGTCACGGAGCTCCAGGCTGTAAAGTGTCCTAAAGATAGATGGTTCTAGATAAAGCGATTCCACCCACTCAGTGTTCAGCATCAGCAGTAAACTCATCACCTGATCATCTGGAATCATCTGCACCTGGTTCTTCACTGCTTCACGTCTCAAGTTAGACTCTTTGTTCTGCTTGAAGGTTCAGACGTAGATCACTGTGTGGATTAACCAACACAGAACTATCAAACTGCTCAGGTACAGAGACTGGACTGAACATGAGAGACAACAACACTGTCCTTCAGGAAGATCTGGAGAACTGCTCAGGTACAGAGACTGGACTGAAAACGAGAGACAAAAACCTTGTTCTTGAATAAATGAGGGGCTCAAGACTTCTGCACAATACTTTATATAAAACCTCTTAAAGCATGAACGTGCCGAGTGGTGTGGTGTGCAGGACCTCTGCTCAGTGTACAACTATAACTCTGTTTTATCTTTGCAGGGCTTTAAGCTGGTGTCTACCCTCACGACTTAGAAGAAACGTCTTTGGGTTTCTACAGAACATTGACAGCTGTATTCTCTCTATCCAGCTGAACTGTGAGTCACTAATTGGCCTTTATGTTTCCCTGGCCGTGAGAATGAGGCTACAAGGTTAAGCTCCATGTGTTTGAAGTCGGGGTTCTGTCTCATTGACTCTTTCAGTCGAGCTCTTTCACATGTTCAGGGCAAAATCATGTGGCTTTTCACTTTCTAGGAGTTTCCACAGACAGGAATTCAGCAAAAACTTTATGGTCTCATACTCTTCCATAATATTACAACACTTATAAAAGGATGAAGTAGAAAATGAGTTCCTATATTAAACAGTTTTCTTCTCAATTAATTCGTTTTTGCACTGAAGACCTTTAGGTTTGAGATCAAATGATGAATATGAGACGAGAGAACAGAATTTCAGGTTTTATTTCCATATTTACATCTAGATCTGTTACATCCAACAGGAGGGGTGTTGGTGGTCTAGTGGTGGTACTTGCCTATGGATCTCTGGATCAAGAGGTCGCAGGTTCGAATCCCACCTCCAGCACTACCACCACTGGGTCCCTGAGACCCTGAACCCTGAGTGTCTCCAGGGGGACTGTCCCTGTAATCAGGACATGGAAGACACTCTGGATAAATGTGTCTGCTAAATGCTGCAAATGTAAATTACATCCAACGAAGCACCTTTTGCACCAAACCAGAAAGCAGAAGTAAAAATTGGAAAAGAAAGTTTTAACACAAAGTTTGGTTTTTGAACCCTCGTTTGAAATAACTACACCTGGTGCTCTCGAGTTTTTCTTTTTCTTTATCTCACAATTTATCATCAGCTGTTGTTTTTCTTCTCACCAGTTTGGTGTCTGTTGCTCGTTATGCCAGTGGTTTCCTTCCTTTTCAGGACATCCCAAATCACTGACTCTGCCCAAAGTTTTAGAGGATTCTTCCTCTTTTCTAAGTTTCAAAATGGCAGCTTTTCCCCCAAAAAACAGCGCTCTGGTCTTCATGTTGGTTTCTTTTAACAACAAATGCAGTCACAGGTGAAACCCAACACTCCAGCTGAGAGCAGAAATGAAGAGGAGTTTATAGTTTTACGTTCAACCTAACACAGAAAACACCTGTTTAAAACACACCTGTCAGCCTCTCAGGTCCCAGAACTTTTTGCTCCCTTGAAAAACTCAGAGGTCTGATAAAAGCAGGATGTGTTCTTTGTAACTGAACATTTCTAGGTGTAAATACAAGGAAGTTAAAGTTGAAAATCTGATCATGTGTTCATCTTTAGATCTCCGACTCAAACGCCTTCAATGCAAAAACAAAAGAACAGCTGTTCTCATACTTTTGGATGGGACTGTACGTGGCTGCACAGTTTGACTGAGTCACTGTATCCAGCTGGGTGTCACTGAATCAAGCAGAAAAATCCAGAATCAAATCCAGTTTCGGACACGTTACAGCTGGACGGTGATTAAAATCTCGGAGGAGCCGGAGTCTCTTCTGGCGTCTGTGCTTACATCACACCTGAGACAACAGCCCCATGTGGGCGCTGTCAATCACACCATTACAGCAGAGCCTTGAGCACACTGCACATCGCCATGGCAACCCTGCAAGGTGAGGACCTTAAGGATTCAGTCATTAGCGTCATCGTGGCAGCTGCGGGCTGAAGCTTCTGTAAACCCTGACACAGCCAGTGAACCTTCGGAATCAAAAAGAGGTATTAAAAATGTTTTCTTTATTTTGCTGAGATTTTGTCTCATCTAACATCTAAAAGATTTGTGTCTATTAAGTGTGATATCATTAACGAGAACGATGGTCCCGTCAATAGCTGTGTTGTTCAACTACGCTGCTTTAACTCAGTGCAGATTTGGTGCTTCTTCACATCTGGAAGCTTTTTGTGAGGGTCGAAAATGAACGGTAACTTGTCTCATTCTGTCTTCGGACTAAAGCTTAATTGAGCTTCATGTTTAATTACACATAAACACTTAATTATTGCAATTAAAAAGGGTCCCCACTTAGTGTGATGTGTTTCCATGAATGTTAAATGAGAATAAGCTCCTGCAAAGCTTGAGAAAGGCCCTGCAGAAGGTACGTCCAATTTAGATGTCTCTTCAGGTGACAACTCTACTGTCAAGTGTGTGGTGTGAGCTGGAACACTAAGCTACAGGAAGCAGGAACCTGTTAGTAACACAATGTCCTTGTGTCTGTTAACTCCTGTGGATAAATTTAGCCTGCTCCTCACTGTATTGTGTGCTAAAGCTGAGAACAGACAGGGAGAATACGGGCTTATGTGAGGCAATGAGTCACGGATATTGCACAATGGCACGTTTGCTTGAAAGAAAGAAACGACAGAGCAGTAAACCATGGGAAACCCTGAGAGCTCCATTTTCTATATGAGCGATAAAGCACCTCTGATGTTGGATTTATCGCCTCTTTTTAACTGAGATCAGGATGAGAATCACTTCAGAACATTGAACCGTGTGTCCGGAACAAAACACTGCTTCTACAACGTTCACATTTTGTTGTTTTATAGCTGAAATGAAAACACAGATAAATAAAATGAAAGGGCAATCTCTGGGTCATTCCAAACCTTCTTGTCTTCTGCTGATGAGCACCCGAGTCCCCGCTGAAGACAAACACCGCTACGTGATGCTGCTACCACCATGCTTTACTGAGTGTGTGGTTTTCTTCAGACAATGAGCTGAATTTGAATTCCACTGGGTCTCAGAATTTTGGCCAGATTTCTTGAGGAGGGTTTTTTCTTCATGGCATATTTGTGGAGAATTTATGATCTATGACCAAATTGTCCTTCAAAGCTGCCATTGGCATCTTGGTAACCTCATCCCCCAGTTTAGAGGGACGGCCTGATCCAGAGGATTCCAAATAGCACCAAACACTTTCCTCGTCTCACTTATCTTCACTTTGTTCCCAGGGTTTGATTAAGCTATTGAAATCTTTGTATCCATGTCCTGCTTGGACCATTCTTCAACCATCCTCTTGAAAGTGCGGTGGCCTAGTGGCTAGGGCGTTAGCCGCATGATCGGAGGATCGGGGGTTCGAACTTGCCCTGAGGTACCCTTGAGCAAGGTACCATCCCCGTCACTGCTCCCCGGGCGCTTTCAATAGCTGCCCACTGCTGCACGGGTTTGAGTGCATGGGTAAAATGCAGAGGTCCAATTTCGTTGTGGTTCACTGTCTGCCGTGCTGTGACCTTGCAATGACAAGGGTTGTCACTTTCACTTTTCTTTCTTATTGATAGTAGACGGATTTCAGTTTCTCTACCAAGCTCTGAAGTTCTCTAGGAATAGTTGCTTCAAACTGCTGGGACTCAAGAGAAGATCATGGAGACAAGAATGAGCTCTGATAACACCGAATGCTCACTGAACTGACTATTCCTGACGAACTGGGATGCTTTATTATAGTAACATGTATGTTGGGGGAAGAAGTGGAAGAACAAGAAAAAGGAGGAGGAGAAGATGTGGGTGAAGAAGAAGGAGAATGGGGAGGAGAAGCAGGAGTATAGGAAGAGAAGAGAAAGAGGTAGTAGTAGAAGTAGAAAAAAGGAGGACGAGGGGTAAAGGAAAAGGAGAGAAAAGAAGAAGGGAAGTGAAAGAAGGAAGGGAGAGGAAGAGGGAGGAGAAGAAGTAAAAGAGAAGGCAAATGTAATGAAGAAAAGAAGCAGAAGAAAATGAGCAGATTGAGTTGAAGGAAAAGTGAAGATGAGGAGAAGGAAGAACAGACTTGTTTGAATGTGGAAAGGAGAGCTGTGTCTTTGGCAGAGCGGCGTTTGGTTGAACTTCACATCTGCACTGGAGTGAGTTCATTCTTTCCACTCGGTCTGTACCACGTTCCTCTGCCATGGACACGAATCTCATTTATTTCTGCACTGTTTCCACTGGATCTCCACCACCTGGTTCACAGAGTTTTCAGTTCATCTTGGGTTTCTTGTAAAAACTTTCAGTTTTGTCTTGTAAAAGGTTTAGATGGTTTTATCTGTAACTATTCTTAGTTTTCACATCACCGCCCACCTGGAAGGCAGAGCAGATCTTCCTCCCTCTTTCCTAACAGATCTTCACCAGGGTTGTTTCTCCACAACGCTGGATGGTTGTTGTGTAATTGGACGTGCAAACTGATGATGCTGACCTTCTACAGAATCCCAACAGAGACAAAGTCCAGAGGAGCAGATGGTGGATGCTGCTGGATGTGTCTCTGTCTCTGGGGAGGGAATGAAAGAATAAACTGTCCTTCACACGTCTTTGCAGCGACATTTCATCAAAGATGAGCTCCAGTTAGACGTCCAAATTGTCAGACAAAGTCAAGGAATGGTGGAGACTGGACCGTCTAAAAGTAAATTAGGAAGCAGTCTCCTGCATGACCCCAAAGGTCACCCCTTGCCAAAACCACACAGGGTATTTCCAGCACTGCATCTCACACAGAAGATCAACTGCTGAAAGGTAACTCTGGACAATGTCCACACCTGTTCTCCTGCACTGTCCAGATTTCATGTGGGAAAAGGATTTCATATCTCCACAAGAAGACCAGAGATTTAGGCTACTCAGCAGAACAGAGAAAAAACTGTCTACCTCACTGGAACTAGTACATACATGAGAATGAAACTGACAGCAGGCATTCATTTCATCGTAACTTGCTGAAATGTTTCTGAGGCAGGTCCAGGAATGGATTTCCTTTTCTGTTCTGGAACGACAACAAGAAAAGAAACACACAAAGTCTTCCAAAAGCTTTCAAACAGTAAAACAGTCTGAGCCACTGAGGAGAGTAATTAGCAAAGAATGCAAATTCAAAGCCACTTTCAGGATCACATGACATCACTGTATTCATATGTAATACAAGACTTAAATAAACAAAAGTCTTTCGGTAGATGTCCTCAGTTTTCTACTTTGAACCCGTTTTATTAAAGCACTACTTCATGCAAAACCTTCATTAAGTGAAATTTCTCTTTTCGTGACAGAGAGAAGAAGTGATCCACACCAGTGTGTTCAGGTGTTTCAGTCTGTGTGCACTTTCTGAGCACTGTGCCTAAAAGGAAGTAGTTTGAAATCTGATTGGAAGCAGAACATACGCTGGAGCTTCTGGCCCATAATCAGAAAATGCACATGGCACATGTGGGAAACCGAACTGGATCAAAAGCAGAGATTTAAAGTGCTTTTTTCAGGAAGGAAATCTCCCCCAAAGTGTTATCAAGCTGATGTCTGCAAGAAGAGCAGCTTGTGAACTGATTGCTCCAGTGTGTCCAATCTGCAGTTTGCCTGAAGACAATATCATGAACTGATCTCATGATACAGTAACTGAAGCGGCTCACAGTTAAATGACTTCTGCGACAGATACGGAACTTCTGCAGAGGGGTTTGATCATCGCTCCCAATCTTCAGAAAACTAATCAGCAAATCCCACGTTTCATTTAGTTTTACAGGAACATCAGCCACAACCTCAAAACCACAGGTGCTCTGGTTCCAGGTTCTCCTGTCTCCTGTCAGCTGAGTGTATGTGGGTCCTCACCTGGGGAAGAGACAGCACCAGGGTGCACTATGGGAAGCCGGTGGAGACCGTTTGACGTTCTGAACCATAATCTTGACTCCTGCATTTGCTGCAGACCTCCTTCATGGTGAGGGTGTCCCCTAATGGCAGTGTCCTCTTTCAGGACAGTAAAAAATCACCTATTCCACTCCGATGGCACTAATGAGCAAAAGTGATTTTTAGGCCAAGCTTCTCTGCTGTATTTTGTTCAATTGATTCTCCTTTCGGTGCCTTTAGTTTCTCTACACTCGATGGATGAGAGACAGATTTGATCAAAGCCAGTTTTGGATCATTTTATCTAAAATGTTGAGGAAACACAGCTTATTAACAGTCAGCCAAGTTCTCCAGAACAGCCTCAGTCTTCTACCTCTGCCAAGTGCAGCAGCGCATCCTGGGATGAGGTCTCTGTTGAACACACAAACCTTTTGGTAAAAGAAAATCTAATTTGGTAAGACATTTGGCAGACGCTCTTGCCCGGAGCCAGCAGAAACACACAGAAACCAAGGGACAGTTTTTTCTCAGTTAGTTTTAATGCATGAATGCATAGTTTATTAAGTGCTAATTGGGAAGACAGCGAGGGTCTCAGCAGTGCTGAAGTTTGGGGGAAATTTGTGCGTCTTCTGTTTTTGAGAGGTCAGGATAATGGCCTGAGTTTATAAGACACCTACATAAGCCTTTATGAGCTACACAGACGTTTCTAATTGCTTCCAACAAGCGTCCACTCTCGTTACACTTTCTGGGCTGAGCTTTTATGAGATGTTATAAATGCTGAGGTCACGTCAACTGTAATAAAAAGCTTATGTAGAAGTCTTATAGCCTACCGAACAGCGCAGTGGTCCCGTTAATTTTATCATTACTTTCACACATCAGTGTCCACTCGCTGTCCCCTCTCCTGGAGGTGCTGCAGGAGGGCATTGGCTCTCTGCTGGATGGTGTGGACAGTGGTCCTGAGGCCTACTTCTCCTCCTCTACTGTCCCACAGCTCCTTGTCCACGGACAGCGAGCGAAAGAGCAGCTGCTCCAGGCAGCCTGAGCGCAGAACCCATATCGCCCTTTCCGGAAACCTGCCAATCACAAAACACTGTATTCAGGTCAGCTGTCTGATTCGACTGTAATGTAGCCTATCAGGCTTTTAATGAGGGATCTTATTTTGGAACACAGTGAAGACCTTCCGATCTTGGTGCCTAGACCCGCTTCAGTCTAAATAGACGAAAACACTCAGGAAAGACGGTCCCTTGGTGTGTCCTTTGGTGCAGGACAGACGGGACGAGATCAGTTTGTGTTGCTTTGTGGAAAAACATCAGCTCTAGCTTCAGTTTGAACAGGCAGAGACCACAGAAAGGAAAGTGAGCAAACCTCTCTATAAACAATGTGTCAGAAAGCTCGGTGATTCACCAGCACTTACTCATCAATGCCCTCAACCAGCCTGTAGTTGAGGTTGTCGGGGGGGTGATGAGACCTGCCTGCATTGTCTATGAAGACCAGTCTGGAGGGATCTGTCCTTCGAACCTGCGGAAAACAAAAGAGAGCGAGCGAGAGATGACGTATAGTTCCAGAGACAGACCAGCATGGAAGGTGAATGAATTAAATGTGCAGTTAAAACTGTATCACTGGACGAAAAGTGACTATTCTTGTCATTGTGAAACACGGCACAGTGAACCACCACGAAATTACACGTCTGCATTTTACCCACACACATACATCCTGCAGCAGGGGGGCAGCTATTGAAAGCACCCAGGGAGCAGTGATGGGGACGGTACCCTGCTCAAGGGTACCTCAGGGCAACCTACTGACCTGGGATTTGAACCCACCATCTTTTGATGTCAATCTATGTGTGGGTCTCTCTGTCTGTCTCATCTGTCTCTTCTCTCTCTTTGTCTCCTTAAGATGCCCTGCGCCACCTTAAGCTGATTGCATCTTTCATCCTCACTGTAGAGCTCAGTTAAGTGTGTTGGCTCCTCTCTTTCAGGTGATCCTTGTCAGCAGAGCAGCCCTACATGCAGTTTCTCTCCACCTCTTGAGCGCCACCCCATGATAAGTTTTTATTTCTCTTCATGGGGTATAAATACAAGGCACAATGTGCAAAAGTTATGGCCCACTATTGATTTATTTTTCCTCAGATAGAGATAGTAAATGCATGTTTCTGTTTTCTCTGCAGAGACGTGTCCTTTTTCTTACACATCATTTGATCGGGAGTGTGAAAACCACTAGGATATTTAAGGAAGACAGGAATTTCTTGAGCAACAGAGGGAAAAGGACATGAAACTTAGAAGCTGTTCTTAAAATGATGTCTTTGGCAGTGTGATAAAGTGATGAGTGGCTGTTCCTCCGGTTTATCCAGAAAAAACTTCTCATTTTCTTTCACTGGTGTTGCAGCAGATCCTGCCACCTTCGATGACCCTCTTGTTGTCCCCAGGCAAGTCAATAAAACAACATCTGCAGATAAAAAGTGCAACAGTGTTGTGTTTCAAGCCACCGTGTCATCATTTATGCATGTATCCTCTCGAAGGAAGTCAAACGGCCACTTTGGGCCTGAACTGCTCAAGAACTCGAGGAGGAGATTCTTCACTGCAGCAGCGTTTTAAACGAGAGAACACAGCAATAATACAAACACAAAGAAAGCATTCTTAAAGGCTACTGAGATGTTTCTTCTTCTCTTTCCAGCTGCTGCTGTTAGGGGTCACCACAGCGGATCATCTGTCTCCATGTCTTCCTTGTCCTCTGCATTTTCCTCTTTCACACCGTCCCCCTGCATGTCCTCTCTGACCACATCCATAATCTTCCTCTTTGTCCTTCCTCTTCTCCTCTTTCCAGGCAGTTCCATCCTCAACATCCTTCTCCTGATATACTTCTTGTTTCTCCTCTAGACACGTCCAAACTAACACAACCTTGCTTCTCTAACTTTGTCTCCAAAACGTCCAGTCTGAGCTGTCCCTCTAATATAATGGTGGTGCTGCCTTAGGAGGGACAAGGATGGACAGGATATACTCATCCCTAATCCTGTCCATCCTTGTCCCACCTAAGGCAGCACCACCCCGAGTATTTAAACTCCTCCACCTTCACCTCCTCTACTCCCTCCATCCTCACCACTCCACTGTCCTCACTCTCTCCAAACTCATGGATTCAGTCTTGGTCCTGCTCTGTAGAGTAGATCTCCCTACACTTAATTAGCACTTTAAAAACACACTCAAAGCTGCAGCGATACAGTAACTGAACATGTTGCTCTGTATGAATTGGGACCTGCTCAGTTAAGACCAACACTATGTTGTAGTTCGTTCTGGCCAGGAGACTGTTGAGGGGAATTACCATGATGTGCACCAGCATTAGGTCCTTAGGGTTGGAACATCTGACGTTCAGGAGGTTTTCCACACACATGTCGGAGGGGTCGGGCTGGAAGCCACAGCAGTACCGGTCCAGCCTGTCGTTCACCTGGAACAATGGAGGGACAGGTGTATAATCACACACACAAAAATGAACCACAGCCTGTGGATATTAGTGAAACCGATCTTTCTGTCTGCATAACATTTTTCTCAGTGCAATATCTTTAAAAGGCCCAAAACTGAAGGCATCTTACAAAATACTGATCTTGTTTAGCAATTATTTATAGCTCCTATGAGCCCTGGACATCCTGACGGTCAGAAAGATCAGCTGTCCCTACCGGCCACACTCCACATCTTACTGTCTGTGATGGGGAATCTTGAAAATCAATATTCCAGATTCAGAATCTGAAGTTTATTTTTCCCCAACACAGTTATTCAAGTACAACCTGCAATGAAGTGTCCCTGATCCAGTCCTCACACTAATTAGCTAAACTAATTCTAAATATACACAAAACAAAACAGAGAAGTGTACAATAAATAGAATTGTGCAATAACAATAAACACATTAAAAGGTATCTGTGAAAATATTAACAAGTTTATGTAAAAAAAATCCTTAAATTTACATAAATATGTAAATGGTTTAGAAATGTGTATATTAGAGGGACAGCTAGGGTTGGACGTTTTGGAGACAAAATTAGAGACGCAAGGTTGCGTTGGTGTGGACGTGTCCAGAGGAGAGACGAGGAGTATATCAGGAGGAGGATGTTGAGGATGGAACTGCCAGGAAAGAGGAGAAGAGGAAGACCAAAGAGGAGGTTTATGGACGTGGTGAGCGAGGACATGCAGGTGGTCAGTTTGAAGGAGGAAGATGCAGAGGACCGGAAGAAATGGAGACGGTTGATCCGCTGTGGTGACCCCTAAACGGGAGCAGCCGAAAGAAGAAGAAGAAGAAGAAGATTATGTAAAGTGGCATCAGGGGTCTGCTCTACAAACCACTGCCCATTAAAACACTCCGCGACCTCACTGTAAGGACGTCCACAGATGGAAGAAAATCATCAGCGTGGGATGTTTTGCTTTTCAGGTTGTAAACATTAATGCAGTCCAACAGCCTCCGTCCGGCCGTGATGGTTTCAGACGCAGGCGCTTTTCTGGACATAATGGACTCCTTCTCAGTGTCAGACTGAAAACCCATCCTCTCTGCATCCCGCCAGCACACAGATAACCTCAGGGTGCACTTACGTAATCTTAACAACCAGCATCTCCAGTGGACCATGCTGAACGCCGCTGTGGATGAATATTGCATTGGGTTTCGATGCCTCTGCCTATGTGGACATCAGCACACACACTGAGTAATGTGCTCAATTTACTTCATTTAAAATGACACATGAATAAAACATATTACTCAAAATCAAACATTCAGAATACTGTTTGAGTCGTACATTATTTACAGCCTGCCACATCAATGCATTTATTACAAGACAGACGTAATCCTGAGAGACAGTTAGTGCTGATTGAGATGATTCGTGGAAATGATTCAGTACATTTCTTTTCTCAGCATTACTGCCCAAAAATCTGGAAATGAAGACTAGAACATTTGTGAAGATCCCGAAGGTGAGATTCTGGATTTTCCTCTTTCCAGGCAGCTCCATCCTCAACATCCTTCTCCTGATATCCTCCTCGTCTCTCCTCTGGACACGTCCACACCAACACAGCATCCGAAGCTTCGCTTCTCTCACTTGGTCTCCAACCTGAGCTGTCTCTCTAATACACTCATTTCTAATCCTGTCCGCCCTCCTCACACCCCATGAAAATCTCAGCATCTTTAACTCTGTTAAGCTCCGCCTCCTGTCTTTTCTTCTGTCCATGGTCTGAATATAATTGCCATTATTTTCAGTCGGGTTGTTCTATATATTATACAATAATCAATAATGGTTGGTATATAATAATCTGTCCCTCTTGAGATTTATCGGACACTCGGGCCGTATCGTATTCGGTGCTGGCGCCCTCCTGTTGCCGTGGTGACAGTGAGGGTGTCCTTCACACTGTTTCACGCTGATGGGTGTTAAGTTGCGCCTCAGCGCCGTCAGGGCTGTTAAACGAGGAGCAAGTGTTCACAGCCGCACTCAGCAATTTCACCAGATCAATACCAGGCTATTAGCTGTTGGCTGCCTTACGCTTATTGACTTCTGTCTTCATGACTGTTTATGTTTAATTCATGGCCATCTATGGACACACACACACAGACGCATACACGCACACACACACAAAGGCACACGCGTGCACACACACACACACACACGTTCATTTGCTGTTTGTGTTTAACACATCCAGGAAAACCATCAAATGCTAAATATTTTTTTATTTACTGTTCTTTAAATTAATAAAAGAAAATGACTAAAATTAAATAGAAATTGAACTGCTAACTTGTGTTTGAGAGAGGCGTTATATACATAAACTTATTATTATTATCCGGAAGTGTTTAAATATATTATATATATATATATATAAATGTATTAATATACCCTTATTGATATAGAGATATAATAATATAGATGTAATATGTGTGTGTGTGTGTGTGTGTATATAAACTGCATATATACACACAGACACTCATGTATACCCTTATATACAGTCTCCCATCGTAGTAATGATGATGCAGATCCCACTCTGGGGCGTCTCTCCAGAGAACCCATATAAGAGGATTGAGCAGAACGAAAAACAGGCTCATTAATGGTGAATGGGTGAGACTGGCGTCCTGTCAGGAAAATAGTTAACGACTGTGTTGATGATCCAGATTTCCACACACTGTTGCTCTTGGCAGGTGCCTCAGTCCACTTTCCACCCATTTCACAGAATGAATCATAAAAGAGCTTCTAATCAGGGCGCTTTAAACAGAGACGCCCTGACGGAACAACACAGGATAAGTGAAAGTGACTATTAGTCACTGAGAACTAAGCACACAGTGAACCACATCCAAACACATCCTCTGTGTTAAACACACACACACACACACACACACCGTCCAGCAGGGGGCAGACATATCCAGCACCCGGGGTGGAGGGATAGGGCGGTACCTTGTTCAAGGGAACCTCATAGCAACCTACTGGTCTGGGATTCGAACCCATGACCTTCAGATCCTGGGACCCCGTCCCTAAACTCTAGGTCACGAGTGCCCATCTTTATACTCTCACTACACTGTTTATTCCCACTTGATTGATGAGGAACATCCAGCAGGTGTGAAAGTGGCTTCAGCCTGAGAGAAAGCAGCGAGAACATACTTAATAAAGGCTTCCACAAAGGTCTCACAAAGGCCTCTCGTTCTGTGTGTTTTATCACCTCCTGGCTTCTCTGGAATCTCTTGCTGAACCCCAGAGATCAGAGCGCTCGCGATCATGTCTCCATGGTAACCCTTTATAATTCCCAATAAAGAATTTTCTACACCCTTTCTTTAGAGAGCAAAACAACAGACAGGAGAGGACTGAGGACGAATCAATCCTGAATATCTTCTAGTAGTAGGAGGATGCTACTTCCACTCCTCAGGTCAAGCACTTCACACGAGTATTTTTCCTTTTCCTTTCTCTCGCCATTTACATATTATATACACTCAGCACTGTGTAAAAGTTTCAGTCAGGTGTGTGAAATGCTGTAAACAGAACGCTTTCAGAAATGGAAGTGTTGATCATTTATTCTAATCAATCAACAAAATGCAGTGAAGGAACAAAAGAGAATCTAAATCAGATCAATATTTGGTGTGACCACCCTTCAGCTTCAAAACAGCATCAGTTCTTCTAGGTACGCTCGCACACGGTTTCTGAAGGAACTCGGCCGGTCGGTCGTTCCAGACATCTTGGAGAACTGAGCGCAGATCTTCTGTGGATGTAGCTTCCTCACATCCTTCTGTCTCTTCATGTGATCCAGACACACTGGATGATGTGGAGATCAGGGCTCTGTGGGGCCAGAAGAACTGATGCTGCTCTGAAGGTAAAAGGTAGAAACACCAGATATTGATCTGATTTAGATTTTTCTTTTGTTCGCTCACTTTGCATTTTGTAAATTGATCAAAATAAACGATCATTATTGATATTTCTGAAAGCGTTCTTTGTTTACAGCATTGTTTCACACCTGCCTAAAACCTTTGCACAGTGCTGTGTGTGTTAAACATTCAGCTGAAAATATGAAGTGTTACTTCACACTGCTGTTTTGGTGACTGTTGGCATCTGTAACACTTCTATGTGAAGCAGCGGTGGTCTAGTGTTTAGGGACGAGGCCCTAGCATCAGAGGGTCGTGGGTTCGAATCCCAGACCAGTAGGTTGCACTGAGGTATGCTTGAGCGAGGTACCGTCCCCATCACTGCTCCCTGGGTGTTAAATGCAGAGTTGTGATTTCGCTTTGGTTCACCGTGTGCTGTGTTTAACAATGACAAGAATAGTCACTTTCACTTTATAGATGAGTAAAAAAAGAATCTAAATGATGGAGCAAAACCAAGAGGTTGCAGGTTCGAATCCCTACAGCACCATCACTGCTGGGTTCCTGAGCAAAACCCTGAACCCCAGGTTGTTCCAGAGACACAGTCCCTGTAATCAGGAACCGGATAAGAGAGTCTGATAAATGCTGTAAATGTTAATGTTAGATGGTTTGACAGGGTTTGGAGATTCTTTAAACCTTCCTAAAACTTCTTTTAATAAATAATTTTTTAACAGACTTGAAGGTGTTTTCTCTGGTCTACAAAAGGCCGAACTGTGTCGGTTTGTGTGTCTGATATTCTGAAGCAGAGCTCTCGGATGGTTCTGCTTCCTGCTTTCTTCATTTTAATTGTTTAATTGTTTTAACTTTTAAAAATGTCTTATTTTAAAATCAGTTGGTTTTTGTTTAACTGTGATTATGGACAATAATTAATGTTTAGTTTTTTTAAATTTTCTGGTTAATAAAGCACTTTGGGCAGCGGAGGCCTAGTGGTTAGGGAGTCACCCCCGCATCAGAAGACTGTGGGTTCGATTCCCCACCAGTAGGTTGCCCTGAAGTACCCTTGAGCAGGTAAGGTACTGTCCCCATCACTGCTCCCCGGGCGCTTTCAATAGCTGCCCACTGCTGCACAGTGTTTGCATGGGTTAAATGCAGAGGTCCAATTTCGTTGTGGTTCACTGTGTGCTGTGCTGTGACCTCACAATGACGAGGGTTGTCACTTTCACTTTTTTTCACTTTCACTTTGAAGGTCTGTGGTTTATGAAAGCTTCCTTGTCTTTTTGTCCAAGATGGTCTCCTGTCCTGAACATTTGACTGTTTTATCACCTCTAAAACACTCCCTCCAACCCAGGACAGACTTGGTAATTACTTCATTAGCAGGATCAGGCGTGTCAGAAGCACTAAAACACTAAAATGTGTGGAGCTGTGGGGCCTCCAGGACCAGGGACGTGAAATCCTGCTTTAAAGAATTATTTCAGTGAACAAGATTCTTTCTGCAGCGTCGCTCTAAAGACCCTGTTTGGCAGCTTTTATTTTAACCTCTTAGATTCCTATTAAATCAGAAAAACAAAGCAATAATTATGAACTATGGGGTTAATCTTAGCCTCCAGTAGTTTGTAAAATTAGGTGACGTCTTTTAAAGGTTAATTAAATGTTTTATTGTTGTTTTTAAAGTGTTGTTTTGGGGAAAAAATATTTTTTCAACTCAGATATGTCAACACACAATGCAAATATGATTCAATCTTATTCTTTACTTGTATGATTGTAATTATGATGTAATAAAGGGTAATAAAATAAGAGAATAACTGTAATAATAGCTCTAGAACACCACTCACCTGCAACAGGAAGTCAAACAGAGCCAGTCGAGCCCACTCTGAATGGTGCACCCCTACACACTTAGATGAATTCAGAGGCACCAGAGTCCCACACCTGGCCTTCAATAGAGCCTGGTACTGTGGCCAGGTAAGAGAGAAAGAGTTCTGATCGTTGTCATCATCAGCCAGATGTTGAATATCTGGGTCCCACCACACCACGGGTCTCGGGGAACCTCTGGTGTATCTATAAGGAAGGATGTCACTGTGGAAGGTCCTTAGAACGGCTGGAAGACTCCGGTTCAGACCCAGGACCCTGTCCAAGTGGAAGGCAAAGACCTCAAACCAGTCACCAGGGCGCTTAATCAGAGCACCATTTCCTGCCTTGCAGAGACCGTCATGGTTCCTGGTTGGTAGTGAAGTGTCATTGTGATCAAGTGCCACCTGAAGAACCTGTCCATGGCCTGGAATTCTGGCTTTACTCAGCACAGCGCCTTGGGAGAGGAGATTCATCTTCTCCACATCTTCCCTACTGAACCAGGGTAGAAATTCAGCTCTCGTCCCATTCCAGCCTTCAGCGAACGCTCTTTTATAGACGCACAAGTCCTTCCCAGAGATGCTGTTGTTCTCCATCTTTTTAGAGGTTTTTTCTTGTCTGTCATGTGTTTTACTTTTTGCAGGGGCCCCTCTGAGCTCCACAGACTGCCCTATCAGCTTCCCTGGCTTAGGCCCATCTGGAGTGCATTTGTGTCTGCATGGTTTAAAGTCTGGGTGGAGACCCAGCATGCTGGCATGCTCAGGCATGGCTCGGCCAGGTCTTGGTAGATGGTTGGCATACTTAGAATGGCTGCCGTTGCCCAGCTGATTGACGAGCCTTTCCTTTGCAGTGAACGAATAGGACGAGGGTCTGCGTTTGCCTTGAAAATGTCCCTTGGTTGGTTTTATAAATGTCCTACTTGCCTTGCTTCTCGGCTTCTTTTTGGTGGCTGGGACTCTTGCGTGTACCTTGTTGTCTCTGTGTTGGTGGTGGCCAACAGCTACTGGGTGCTTGGCTGGTTCTTTGCTTTTAGAAAGCCTCCAGGTTCCACTATGACCTTTCGGAGAAAGCTGATGGAGGGGCATCCTGGAGTTCCTCCCTTTTAGCCCCTTGAGTTTGTTATAGCTGGCCCCTCTTGAGGGCAGGCCTTTCTGCTGTGAGGGGGAGGAGGAGTGGGTGTTGATCATCACCGCTGACAGGGCAAGGAGCGACAGGAAGGCCACGACATAGCGTCGCTTCACTCTTAGCTTCACCCCTGTCCTCAGAGCCTGCCAGACAGAGCAGAGAAACAGTGTTGATTAAGACAAATCGCACAGCCATAACAGCGAGCCAGGATCCATAAATCACAGAGATAACACATTCCTGTAAACTCAGCAGAAAAGCTGGGCTACCGACACATTTTACAGTGCTGTGCAGAGACTCAGAGCCTCCCATTTCATTACATTTTACTGGGAATCGCACTGTTGGGGCAAAAATACTATTTCCTGCCTGTCAGACTGTCTTATCTTTCTCAGACTGAGTCGACTAATGAAACAGGAACAAATGTTTTAGTGCAGCTGCAAAGTACCTAAAGAAACAAGGTTCTAGATAAAGGGGTTTCAACACTCAGCATTCATCAGTAATCACCTGATCATCTGGAATCATCTGCTCCTGGTTCTTCTCTGCTTCATGTCTTAAGTGAGACACTTTGTTCTGCTTGAAGGTTCAGACGTAGATCACTGTGTGGATTAACCAACACAGAACTATCAAACTGCTCAGGTACAGAGACTGGACTGAACATGAGAGACAACAACACTGTCCTTCAGGAAGATCTGGAGAACTGCTCAGGTACAGAGACTGGACTGAAAATGAGAGACAACAACACTGTCCGGGATGGTGGTGGTCTAGTGGTGGTACTTGTCTATGGACCTAGGGATCAAGAGGTCCCAGGTTCGAATCCCACCTCCAGCACTACCACCACTGGGTCCCTGAGCAAGACCCTGAACCCTGAGTGTCTCCAGGGGGGACTGTCCCTGTAATCAGGACATGGAAGTCGCTCTGGATAAGAGTGTTTGCTAAATGCCGCAAATGTAAATGTCCTGCAGGAAGATCTGGAGAACTGTTCCTCAAAAACACATTTAAAAAAAGTCTGGAAGAAATGAAGGATCAAGACTTTTGGATGGTACTGTACTTTGTGCCGTATATGGGAAAGGTGAACAATAAAAGACTGAAGCCTGACATTTTCCAAATGTGTTGGGCTGTGCTTCAAGTTCTGACAGGGAGCGTGTTCTGTCAAAGAAAATGTCAATGAACAATGTAAGGTGAGATGTTATTTGGATGAGGAAAGCCATGAGAACAGTAGTCTGCAGCACAGATTGATGGCCATATTTTCTTAATATTAAAAAAGAAAACAACATGAAACCATGCTTTTCTGCAGAACTGACTCCTCTACTAACTCACATCCACCTCTAGTGTTTATGAAAAGAGAGAAAACGTGTCCAATCAGTGCTCTGAGAACAGTAAGCACTCTGAGGGAAGAACCCCAAACATGTATTTTTCTCAGTGGCTTTCTTTAATTATCCTGCTGCACAGTTGCAATTTTGAGCACATATGTTTATCGTATATCCACAAACCTCCAGAATGCCCTTGTAAGGTTCATTTCTTTGCATATAATCTTTTTGGGACTGCTTTAGTGACTATTTGCTAATGCCAGATGAGTTTGTGGTTGATAAAAGTCATTTTTGTTCCATCTCTCACATGATGGCGTCTCCTTTTTAGACCCTTGCATCCCCGTTTCATGTGAAAAGGCCTATATGACATGCTGTCTGCAGGCAGGGGAGGATGCCTGAGGGTAGAGGAATGTCTCGACTCTGTAAGATCCCCTCGCTGCGGCTGAAAGTTTTTATGACTTTTCCAGATAGCAACTGTGAAAGGCTCCCATTATGTTGCGAGGTGAAGAATGTCATGCCTGCAGCAACGCTGAGCTGAAGCTCTTTAGGAGCAGCTTTCCCTGCCTGTGAAGTAACTGACGTCCAGCCCCCACGTCTGCAGGCTTGGGCCTGTCCCGTATGTGAGCAGGTTCACTGCTAAAGGGAGGTGGATTAATACTGAGGTGAGAGATGATCACTTTATCAGTGTAAAGTTTGGAGCTTGGTTTTGTGGTTAACCATCTTGTTTCTGCAAACCTCAGTTCAAATAATTTATCTGTGATTGTAAATAGTCACAGTATTATCTGAATTGCACAGGCTGTTTTTGCTACCGTGCCTTTATGACTAACTTAAATGTAAATGTAAATGACCTGGGTTCTGATTGGCTGCCCTGTATTGGCATATAAAACACTCCCTAGAACGTTAGGGTGAATGGAAGACACAACTTTGGACTGAAAAAGACCATAAATGCAAAGATCTCAGGAATCACGTGTGTCCAAACAGCCCTTTATCAAGTGTCTCATTTGCTTGATCTCATTTTGAACTTGTCCCAGCAGCTTAATGAGAGACAGATCTGGACACCTGGGAGGACAAAACATTGTTCTTCAAACTTTATACTTTTCTTTGGGCTGGATTTATTCATTTTGGCCCGATTTGGAAGATGTTTGGGATCATTGTCCTGTTGAAGAATGAAATTCGGTCCGGCTCAGAAGGAATCGGAAGGAATTATGTGATAAATTTCTTTTTTTTAATTAACATTTTATTTGGACTGAGTCTGTCACTAAACACGCTCCTGATACGACCTCAAACACTTCGGGACTGAATAACGTCTAACTACAGGATATACAGGATATGTGTGCAGAATGTTGCTAACTAGTCACGTTTACATTACACTTAGAAGTTTTTTTTATCATTTTTTCCTGTAATAAGCGTTGAAACAGCAGTGTAAAAACAGAACAAGCCAGACTTGTTTAGACTTCTGGGAAAAAATGATTCAAAAAGCTGTTCTACAAAGCAGCAGTTCAAGAACAACACACACCCCGACAGGACAGAAAGCAGCCGCTGACACACTTTTCTGTCAACTTCAAACATCATAAAGGCATTGCTCTGCTACAAATGATTAATACCTGTGCAAAAATGCTCACAGATGTTCAGCAGGCAGGACAGGACCTCAGCAGGAACTCTCCGAAAAGCAATCTGGACAAGAATGCTAAACTAAACACAGCAGCTCGAGTTCTCCACTGAGACGCTCTTTTAGGAGAGGGGACAGGACAGTAAACACTGAAACATCACGTATAGCAGTCCAAGTGCAGAAATGCCCCCACAGCAGATTAGACTACCTGGCCCTTGTCTCTGAGTCTGAGGCAGAGATGAGGCATGCCAAGCCCCATTTCCTTCTCCTTCCTGCCTCCTCAATTTATTTGGCATGGCTGGGATTGTCTTCACCTCCAGCTGGGAAAAAAACACATTTACACAAAACAGCTCCTCCATACACAGTTCACGTCACCGTGTCTCTGTCCACAGACCCGCTGTGTTTATCTCTGTAGGTGTAACAGAATCTTTTTTCTATGTTTGGCTCTCAGCAGGTGAAGAAATCTCAGGTAGACATTTCCTCGGGCGTCCCTCTGGTCTCTGGGCACATTATTTATTCCATTTAGTTCATTCGTTGGGGAACTCCTCTAATAATAGGACAGTGAAGAGTGGGTTCCGTCTCAGACTAGAGCCACAAAGCTGTGTTTCTGACTGGTCCTCAGACTCAACCCAAGGCATGAAGGAACCGGCAGTGGTGGCTTACAACCATTCCAACAACACTAACTGGAGAAATGGATCAATAATCCCAGAAAACTTTCAGTTTGGGTTTATTATTATTGGGTTTATTTTACATCGTTTCCAGAAAGATTTCTGAAACTGATACGATCACCCCAGAGCAGCTACAGGAACAAGGATGAGAAGATCTGGATTTTATACAAATATACAAATAATCACAATAATTTTATATTTCTGTTTTTCTCAACCTTAAACTTCCACTGCACTTTATACATTAGATAGATGGACGGATAGACAGACGGATGGACAGACACAGACAGACAGACAGGCAGATAGATGGATGGTTGGATGGATAGATGGATAGACAGACATACAGATAGATGGATAGACAGACAGATTGATAGATAGATGGATGGATGGTTAGATGGATAGACAGACAGATGGATAGATAGATGGATGGATGGTTAGATGGATAGATGGATAGACAGACATACAGATAGATGGATAGACAGATGGATAGATAGATGGATGGATGGTTGGATGGATAGATGGATAGACAGAAAGACAGACAGACAGACGGATAGATGGATAGACAGACAGACACAGACAGACAGACAGACAGATGTTTAGTCTGTGTTCTCTGAAAGCTTCCTGTGTGGAAAGTGAAATGATTTCTTTCCTGCGTGCTGTCGTGGACACAACAATCAGAAAACTGCACGTTTCCACAGAAACGGTGAGTCTCTTTACCGAATTCATCGCAGTTTAATTGAATTCTTTTACCCTTTTCAGGGGCAAACAGGCAGCCAGGAGAAACCTTCACAGCAGCCCATCTCACTGCTTTAAACCGGAGGATAATGAAGAGGATGGATTACTGTAAAGCAGCCCAGGGAGATGATTAAGACGAGGTCAGACTCAATTTCGGCGTTAACGATCGGACCTTTGTGAAGCACCTCCAGAGCCGCATAATTACACCGGCCTGCAGCTTTAAAACAGAGCGTGCTGCAGTCAAACGGCAGCAAGTCAGCCAAGATGAAGATGAAGACGAGGAAACAGCCAGCAGGAAAGTGTGTTTATGCTGAGATCAGAGAGAGCGAGAGCTTATGACAACTGAGAACAAAGACCTGCTCAGTGTTTGGCAGTAATTGGAGAAGAGAAAGCTTTAACGCCGCTGAGGCTGTCAGGACAGGACAGTCGCTCTGTGAATACGGCCATCTTGAACATTAATGCTCTCTGAGGAACAGAGATGGAGAACTGTTGGTGACTCTAAAGCACATCAATCCACACCAGCCTTCACTACAAGCCTGGAATTACAGGCGTCCATTTTCCAACATCTGTCCTGCAGCTTCCTGTTCATTTTCTCCCCCAAATCACCAGTATGCATTTCAAATTACAGCTCTGTTGCTGTGTCCTGTTGGCTTCTGCCAGCCTCCACCCAAAGTACAGCATATTTCTATTCTTGAACAAAGATTACTATTGATATATTTTATTCACTATATAAATTAATCAATCTTTTAACAATAAATATATTAAGTGAAAGTGAAAGTGACTACCCTTGTCATTGTGAAACGCAGCACAGCACAACGCAACAAAATTCAACCTCTGCGTTTCACCCACACACACGTGCAGCAGGGGGCAGCTATTGAAAGCGCCCAGAGAGCAGTGATGGGGACGGTACCTTGCTCAAGGGTACCTCAGAGCAACTTATCGGTGAGGGAATCGAACCCACAATCCGGGGCGACTCCCTAAACAAAAGGACACCGCTGCCCCAATAAACCATCTTCTAACAATTATTGTCTTTCATGAAGTGAAAGCTCATGATGCTATTTCCAAAAAACATCTGAAAAAGCTGATATATATAATAAACATAACCATCCTTAATTACACGAATAGTGTCGTCTTTAAGGAATCGGTTCATAAAAAAGGACCAAATTAAATGTACGTTTCAGAGAATGAACTCTTTTTTTTATCCTGAGAGCTTCCATTAAAAAGAAAGATGAATAAAACGCTCTCAAACAGGAAGGTCTGTATATATTGACTGCTTCTGACTCAAACCCCAAACCATTTGACTCCAATGCACTCACTGCGTTTAAGGCTTGAAGAAGTAAAAGATTTTCCTTAGATGGTTCTGTTTGGGAACTGTTTGTCCATCTGGAACCTCAGGGCAATAAAGATTACAACCCAGGCCAGAATTCTTCTAATGGATCTTGGTTTCAGTGACCACGTTAAAGCTGTAGGTAAGATCGTAAGTTAGAGATTTTATGAAACATCCCATATAAAACTAATTAATAAGAATAGCATTGATCATCTGGCAGTGCTTAACTGTGACAGCTTGTAACAGCTTCATTGCTGTTAAAAGAACTATTACTCCAGTCACCTGCAGCTCAGCCAGTCATAAAGTTTGTTTCTTCCCAGAGCTAATGCTGCTCTTCAGGCCAGGAAGATCACAGAGCACTAAGTGGAAACATCTGATATCACCTTCTGGGAAAGTCAGAGTTACAGAGGTCCAGAAGATCATTAATCACACAGTTCCAGGATCATCTACAAGATGAGCTCATGCACTTTCAGGACTACTGTACAGTTCACTCATTTCTTTACACTGCTCTAGAAGGTGTAACAAAATCTTCTCCTTCCTCCAAAAGAAGAGGAAGATCTGCACCAAGATCCTTCTCAGTCTCGTCTCCTCAGCTGTGGAATGAACTTCCTGTATTGATCATAACTGCTCTGTCCCGAGTCCCGTCTGTCCTCAAGACCCGCCTGCAGGAACACTGAAGGGACTAACCTTCCAACCAGTCCTTTCGCTCGTACTTTCCTATTTTCTTTAATCCCATCAGAAATAACAAATAAACTTTTGGAGCTTCAGCTCTACTGTGTGCGGTAAGCTGGCGTAGACGTTGACCTCTCTTGCTTTAGTCAGCGACGGGACTAAGTGTGTTCATTATCTGGCAGATCCTGCTGATGCTTACCAGGTTACAGGAAAGTGAAAGTGACTATTAGTCATTGTGAACACAGTGAACCACACATCCTCTGTGTTTAACACACACACACACACACACACACACACCGTCCAGCAGGGGGCAGATGTATTCAGCCCCCGGGAAGCAGTGATGGGGATGGTACCTTGCTCTATATGACAAATGATATATAACAATTACAAATAGTCACTAGATTCTCCTCATAACACACACACACACCTCCTGCTCATTTATGACTTGATGATGCTCTTTTTCTGACGTTGAGGTGCAGAGAGAGACGATAAGAGATGGAGGAGAAACAGACAGGCTGAGTGAAAGTGTGTGTGTGTGTGTGTGTAGCTAGAGAGAGAGAGAGAGAGAGTGAGATATAAGCCATCTGCTGCTGAAGCCTGTCCCACCTCAGAGCATCATCAGTGGCAGCTCTTTTATGGTCCAGATGTTTCTGACATCCGCCTTTGTGTGTGTGTGTGTGTGTGTTTGTGAAACTGAAACATTATAACTGGCCAGCCAAGATCTTCTTTTTCTCCTTTTTAGGGGTCGCCACAGTGGGTCAGCTGTCTCCATTTCTTCCTGTCTTCTGCTTCTGCCTCCTTCAAACCAACCACCTGCGTGTCCTCTCTCACCATTTCCATTAACCTCCTCTTTGTCCTTCCTCTTCTCCTCTTTCCTAAGTTTCCTAACTTTTGCTCAGTACTTCACAAAATAAATTCACATCTGGAATGATTAGAACTCTCAAACTGTATCTCCAACAAAACTGAGCAGAAATGAGAATTTGTTTTGGACCTTCATCATCAGCAGGGAGGGTCTTCTGGGTAACAGGACTAATGTTTGTGAAGGTGTGAGGAGGAGGACGGCTGAAATAACTGCGTTTCTCAGGGGAACCGAATGTCCTACTGTTGTTTCTGTGGCAGCTGTGCTGACAGTTACAGCTGTACACACAGTGTAAATCACACACACACACACACCTATTTTTTTTGCTGAAACTGATATGATTAATCTGAAAACACATAAGTAGTAGTGCTGGATCTTGCATGGTGTGTGTGTGTGTGTGTGTGTATGGTTATAGAGCCAATGGCCTGTCCCTTTTGCTGAACAGAAAACAGGTTCCATACCAGTGAGCCACAATAATAAATAACACCAGTCAATACTTTCCCCTTGTGTGTGTGTGTGTGTGTGTGTGTGTGTGTGTGTGTGTGTGTTTGTACCAGTGCCAGCAGAAGGGATTTAAGATTTTAATCAACAGAGAATTGAAATGAGTGAAAAAATCTGTCCAGTAAGCGTCTCGTCTTAAAAGCCTTTTCTGGGATGAAGCTCAAATTACACTCACACATCAGTCAAAACATTAAAACCACTGCAGGAGAACCTGCTGATGTGGTTCCAGGGTCTCCTGTCAGTGGGTCAGTGGGTTCTTGAAGCAGGAAAAATGGACGAGTGTGAGGATTTCGGTCAAAACATGGCCAACACAGCAGGTCTTGAGGGGTACGCAGTGGTCAAAACCATAAATGCTCCAAGGAAGGAGAACCAGGGAACCAGCAGAAGGAAAGGAAGAAGCTTGACTGATTTGATCGATCTTGTTCTCTTCTCTCATGTGGACGGCTGAGTGTGTGTGCCTATCTAGCATCAGTGAGACAAACTAGTCCCATCCGTGGACCCACTGTCCAACTTACAGGACATACAGGATCTGAAACCACAGCTCACCTTCAGAGCTGTTGTGGCAGCATGAGGGGACTTTAGACACAACATGAGAGTTGGAGGAAATGGAGAAGGAGGAATATGAACATGTTTCCTATTCTAGAAGTTTACTTCTGTTTTCTGATGAATGTGACTTTCAATGCATTCCAGATTCTGCAACACATGCAATGTTTTTTGTCTCCTTCACATCAGAGGAAAGACATTCCACAAAGGAATGAAGATATATTTTCCTGCAGAATGAAGGAAGCACTGCAGTCCTATTAAAAATACACACACGCTGTGGGAGTGGCTGTCCGTGAGCCAGCGAGACTGAAACCCAAGACAGAAATTATACAATTTGGTGTGTGTGTGTGTGTGTGTATAATTTTGGGTTTGCTTTGAATTGTCTTCCATTTTGACACACGTTCTACAGCACTTTGTGACGGTGTGTGATGAATCAGTCTTCTTTCTTTCCCACAAATCCACTGTATTTGTGAGGCTACTGTAGATACACACCTACACCTAACTTTAACCTCAGCAACCACTTTTCAATTCTTAGCGTTTCTCCAGGAAATGCTGGGGGGACGGTGAAAAGTCCCAGCTTTTACAGATTTTCCGTCCTTTCCTATCATTTTGAGAACATTGGGTCCTCACAAAGAGCTAAATACATGAACACACACTTACAGCCAGTGAATCACAGGACTTGAGTGGTTTTGTACCCTGTGTGTGCACTTAGGTCTTTTATGCAGAATTATATACACTCATTTTAAATGTTTTTTTAGGTTTGAGGATGAATTATTCATGTACTTTTTATTTCCTTCCAAAAATCACAATGAGGAAGGATGAAGCTTCAGATAAGAGCCGTGTTCTTTCTCCACTTCCGTCATAATGCCCTTCAAACTGCTCATTAATCCTCCCTTTTTTTAAAAGCAGTTCGAGATGCCGCTCATTTTTTGAGAAGATAAGAAACGACTTTCCAGAACAACCGCCTGAGTCGCGCCAACTCTCCACGTTTCCTTGCTGAGATCAGTTTGAAATCCTCCTTCTCGTTTTTGGACCTCAGACACACCGTAGAGCCTGAAACGACTCTGGGGTCCGAGAGGTTAGAACTACACGAGTCACCATCGATGCATGACTTCTCACCGGAGCAGAACCTGGGCTTGTTTGGACCGTTCGGATCCGAAAGCAAGCCGTCTGCTTTCGCAGTTGTGCAGGAAAATGTGTGGTTTATCACCCAGGCGTCCATGTGCACACTCACACCAGTCCTCTTTACTCTGTCTCTATACCCAGTGTCTCTGTCCCCGCACAGCCTTGACTACTAACAGGGTCTGAGACACACACTCACACCAGCTTTCATACAGATTCCAGTATGCAGCAGAGACCAGTGCAGCTGGTCACACTATGTCCAAAAAAGAAAAAAAGGAATAATCAAAATAATTCCAGGTCATGCAGTTTTACGTTGCCAGGGTAACATGAACAAAGAGGAAGTGTAAAGAAATAGTACAAAACTTTGTATTTTTACATTTAAAGGTGAATAAAGTGATATAAAGTGATACATTAAGTGCTTTGAGGTATAAATCCTACCTTCAGTTTTGAGTGAGGGAATATCTGAAGTCATTTTGATCTGCTGTCTGTCATTTTATCCAACGTCTGCAGATGTCAATATCATCATGCATCCTGAGCTACCAACTCAACTACAGTCCTGTGCAAAAGTCTTAATCCCCCCATCTCTCTGTTCTGTATGAAAGTGAGACAGTAGTTCAGTGATTTGTGTACAAACACATGTAACTCCAGTCTAAACACAAAGAGAGTTTCATTCTAACCAGCTTTAAAGTCTTAACCACAACCACCATTATTCTCCAGCACAGCCTCAACTCTCTTAGTCCAGCTCCTTTCTTTAAGTCATCTTCAGGAACACTTTTCCAGGCTTGAAGGACATCCTAAAGCTGTTATTTGCTTTTTGTTCTCCGTTCTCTGTGGAGATGATCTCACACTGCTTCTGCTTCTGAGTCTGCTCAGGTACAGAGACTGGACTGAACATGAGAGACAACAACACTGTCCTTCAGGAAGATCTGGAGAACTGTCCTTCGACAACACCTTAAACAAGAAAAGAGCACAATATGCAGAAATGAGGGGGTAGGGGTGAAGACTTTTGCACAGAGCTGTAGGTGCTCTCGCTCCTGTGGACATCATCAAGTGAAGGATCTGGGGAACACAAAACCCAAAGTATCCACGAAGGCAGAAGCTGGACGTCCAGTCAGTCCTGGACTCTGTTCTTACCATGGTGAGGGCGCGTGCTTGGTTTCCCACGATGCTCAGTGTCCACGCACGAGTTTCCCCCGCGTGCAGGCGCGCGCGTTACATTTCAGCCACATCATCTTCATTCCGCGCGCATGAATCAGCCGCGCGCCGCCACGCATCACCGCGTGCAGCCTTACAGTGTGTGTGTGTGTGTGTGTGTGTGTGTGTGTGTGTGTGTGTGTGTGTATACATGCGCTTCAGGTTCAGCCTGTAAGATCTGCAACAAGTTCAAGATCTTCTCCGAGAAGAAGTCCAGAGCAAGTCAGTCTCTCTCTCTCTCTCTCTCTCTCTCTCTCTCTCTCTCTCTCGCTCTCTCTCTCTCTCTGTGTGAGCTTCATGAGCAGGGTCTGGGCTGGCGGTGGAATGTGCTGAGGCAGGACAACAGTGGAAGAGGAGAAGCGCATGGTGGAGCTACAGCCACACACACACACACACACACACACACACACACACACACACACACAGGGAATGTATGTAGGATGCGGGCTGCTCTGATAGAGAACCTGACTCAGGTGAGAGCAGGCAGTCAGGGATCTGTGAGGAACAAACACAAAAGAAATTCTATCCCAACCCTATTATTGTGACACCATGCCGCCCTCTAGTGGCAGGTTTGTGCCACTGATTCATGCAGAACATCGTTGGACCGAGAAGAGTTTCATACTGAGGCCTGAGGGTCCAGTTATTTTCACATGGCAATCTCCACCCTCCACTGCATCGTGGGGCAGCGGTGGCCTGGTGGTCAGGGACGAGGGCCCAGGATCAGAAGGTCATGGGTTTGAATCCCAGATCATTAGATTGCCCTGAGGTACCCCTGAGCAAGGTACCGTCCCTGTCACTGCTCCCCAGGTGCTTTCAATAGCTGCCCCCTGCTGCACGTGTGTGTGTGGGTAAATTGTAAAGGTGTATCGTCGAGGTTCGCTGTGTGTTGTGTCGTGTTTAGTCACTTTCACTCAGAACTTCACAGAACACCATACTCGTTTATTCAGTGTTCAGGAAACAGTCTCACTTTTTAAATTTCCTTTCATCACATTTACTGAGAATACAATATTTCATCCACATGCAGTCAGGCTGGTCCGAATCACACAATGCACCGAAACAAGACATAGATACTGAACCAAATTCAGGTCCATCGGTCCAACTGAAGGACCCGGCCACGGCCTGAGTTACAGGACGGACCTGAGCCCTCGGTCTGAGGTGACGTTCTGCTTGCAAACACTTTAATATACAGTACTTCACTTCCCAGCCCCACATGTTTAAAACGTAGATCACAGCGACCTCCATTCCTCCTCAACGGACATGGAACATAACCACGTTCTCCAGTGGCTGATCAGGGTATTGCGCTTAGAGCCGAAATATCAAATTAAGGAAGGGAGTTTTGCTTTGATTTGAGTGGAGAGCTTCTGTAAAAGACTCTGAAACCATAATACAATGTGATGAACGCTGTGCAAAAGTCTTGAACCCCTCATTTCTTCAGATTTTGCTTCCAAAGACAAAAACTTTCTTGTTTTTTAATGTCTTGTTGAGGAAGTTCTCCAGATCTTCCTGAAGGACAGTGTTGTTGTCTCTCATGTTCAGTCCAGTCTCTGTACCTGAGCAGTTCCAGAAGCAGTGTTGGATCATCTCCACAGAGAACGGAAAACAGCAGACCTCCAAAGAAGAGCTTTGGGACGTCCTTCAAGAAGCCTGGAGAAGTGTTCCTGACTTAAAGAAAGGAGCTGGTCTAAGAGAGTTGAGGCTGTGCTGAAGAATAACGGTGGTGGTGGTGAATATTGACTTTTAGACTGGAGTTACATGTGTTTGTACACAAGTCACTGAGCTGCTGTCTCACTTTCATACAGGACAGACAGGAATGAGGAGAATCAAGACTTTTGCACAGCGGAGCATTTTTGTGTTTTATTAACTAATTTACCAAAATCTCCAAATGTGAACAATTTGATACTTTTTTGTAATAAACGAGTGAAAATGTGTATTTCTGTGAAAGGATGGGAGCCGAGTCCAGCAGGGTGTAGAATCAGTTGAGAGGTTCGGTCATGGCTGGTTTTATGGAGAATGAAAAGTTGCGAGTCCTGATCGTTTATTTAAACACTTTATAAACTGCTGTGACTTCTGTTTTAATTCACGACTATTTAAAGGGGATTTAATTAAAGGGGATTTAATTAGGGCGTCTCCTATGAACTGCACTAGTCTGGAAGCAGAATAATGAACACATCGATAAAATGAGGAAATCTGAGGACAGATATATAAAAAATATATTTGATTTGGACAGAATTTGACTTATATTTCAAACCAACATTTAGTAAAGCATGAGCGGTGCTCTGGAAGAGGGCAGTATTTAGGAAAACTGGGCTAAAATTTCACTTCCTCAGGATTTTGGTTTATGGAAATGATAATATTTATGCATGTTTTAATGTTTCTAATTTGGATTCAGTTTTCCTTTTTTGCGCATCTGCAGAAGTGTTCAGTAAAAACAATGAGTATGTCAAATCCCTGCTTTAAACTAGTTTGTTCACTAATCCCTCCATCATTTCCCTGCAATAAAAGAAGAGGTTACGCTGTGCAGCAGGTCCCTCAGGCTGAGACAGTGAGTGGAGAGTCTGGTGGTGTCCCATGTCTAAAGCTCCAGTCAGAGAGGACAGTGGACATAAATATTCCTCTCTTTCGGAGGGTGTGATCTTCTAGTCCCTGAGCAGGGCCTTCAGGGTCTTCAGTAACAGAAACGCACCAGTATGATGATGAGGAACATCAGGGTGACGATGGTCAAAGCGGAGAAGATGAAGAGCAGCCCAGCGAAGATGGGGTTGGAAATGGGCAGCTTCAGGAGCTTTGCCTCTGCTGGGATCATGTTGGACTGGGACAGCATGTAGCCCAGGGACCAGGCTATGCTCGTGTAATTGACCTGGAAAACATCCCTCACTAATTAGACCAACGGAGTCAGGATCGAGTGACGCAGTGACGATGGGAACCAGACTCGGCACGATTGTTTAAGAAAAGAGAAGCTTCTCAGCATCGGTTCCGTTTAGTAACCTGCAGCTGATCCGATGGAAGGTTCTCACCTGTTTGCTTGGGCCTTTTTTTTTGGCCAGTCGGTCTCAGTACTTTGTCAAAACTCAGCGGACGAGTGTAGGTTCACTGGTGGGTTTGCAGAGGCTATATATAGATAAAACAGCTATATTTTTAAAGGAGACGTCTGGTTCCATTCACCACCACAGTAAAGAAATCTCACTTAATCGCCCCGATCGACTGTTCAGTGAAACTCTACAGTTTATTTTCTTTAAAACTGAAGAAAAGAATGACAATCATGGAAATGGTTCCTCCAGGAAGTGGAATATTTAGAGTTAAAATGTTATTAAAAAACGGTACCTCTTTCTGAAAGTTGAGGTTTTTCCACTTCTCCGCGCTGAACTTGTATCCGTCAGACAGAATCGTATGAATGTAGTTTGCAGAGTAACAGTAAGATTTCAGGTGCTTCTCTGCTATGTTGCGTTTCTTCAGCTGTAAAACACACAAGAGCAAGAGATCTTCTTTATACTCCATCAGAAGTAAAAAGTACAATAAAGGTGAAGAAATGATCACTCACTGTTTCCCAGTCATCTGAGCAGAAAGACCACATGGAGGCGTTAAACTTCTCCAGACTGTTGGAGCCCGACACATTCAGAGTGGAAGCTGTGTAGAAGAACCCTGCATAAGCCTTAACAGATAAAACAGTAACATTAGATAATATATGATACTTTATAATGCTATATATTATATCATATTATATTAATCTGAAGCCAATACTGATGTGATCCCATATCTTGCAACCCCAATTCATACACACACACACACACACACACACACACACACATATATATATATATATATATATAGAGAGAGAGAGAGAGAGAGAGAGAGAGGGATGAAGGGATGCATAAAGATATCAGATCAGATCCATACCTGTAGATATTTGGTGGGAAAAAAATTATATTGGCACATATTTAAATTGGGCCAACCTTTCAAACCCGATATATAATAAAGTTTTTTGTAATAAAGAATTTAAAGAATTCAGTTTTTCCATGTTGCCTCATTTTTATGGATGGAAAGATGAATGAATGTATGGATGGATAGACGGACGGTCGGACAGACAAACAGACTGATGGACGGACGGACAGCCGGATGGATGAATGGATGGACGGTATCTCCCATCCCACCCTGCTGCAGTCCTAATGTATGTATAAACGGCAGCGGGGTTTAAATGTGCTGTGATTCATTTTAAAAGCTGCTCTGTTAATGCAGTCGTGCAACAGTTGCGCTTTTACTTGTATTGGATGACAGAGCTGATAAAGATCACTACACTGAGCTCATAGCTCGCCTGGGACTGATTTGCTGCTTGATTGATGTGGTCAGTGATGTATTTGTGTATGTAGTCGCTGAGAGCAGAGCGATATTGGGCAGGGAGCTGAGGCAGGTAGAGCTCGGTGTACAAATGTATTCAAAATATTCACAAAATGGGATGAAGGTTCAGGGGATGAAAATCTCTACAGTGAACTTGTCCATGTTGTACAGTGCGTGCAGCCCATGAAGAATGAGCTGTTTTAGGGGCAATGAATCACTTTCACTTTCAGTTACAATAAAGTCTGGACGAGAGATGAAGAAAGAGGGACTCGAGACTTTGGCGAAGAGCAGTAGACGAGAAGAGAAGATCAATGAGCTGAACACACCCTGACCATCTGTAAAGACTGGCCTTCGCGGAGGGGCTGCTTTCTGAAGGAGTTTAAAAACGATCACAGCGTGATGGATGGAGCGCCTACCATGAAGTCTCCAGTGACCGGTGGCTGGTAAACTCCTTCGAATGAGCAGTTCTCTTTCCCCCGACAGGAAGTGAAGTTAAAGATTCTCCTGACCAGGTCTTTGCACCTGGAGGGATTGCTCTGACCGAAGAAGGTGATTTTCCTCTCTGGGTCGTAGGGATTCGGCCTGTCTCTCTTTGTGCACTCGCTGCTGAAGATGTCCCTCGCTGGCATGGTGATATTGTAACCAGTGGGGTAGCACGGGTGGTTTATATGGGTCCACTTAGAGGACATCTGGCAGAGACGAGAGATGAAAAGGTTGCATTTAACCATCATTAGCAGTGTTTGTGCCTCCAAAAGTATTGGTACAGGTCCAATGCGTGTGTTTTTTAAATCTAAAGATATTCTATATCAGGGACGATAGCACCTTTTGTATCTGACCACCCAGCCTTTCAAGAAAGTTTAGAAACTTTGAAAGTAACTGATACTCATTATTTGGTTGCAGATTCCTTGTTTGCATTAACTGTCGGTTCTTCTTTGGTTCTGCTTTTCCAGGATTCTATCACAGGATCTTTCTGCTGTTCTTTGTTTTGGGGGTTTCTCTCTGCAGCAGGTTTAGTTGGGTTTGATCTTTTGACCGACTCGGTCAGAAACGGAAGGTGCGGCGTTGTGTGTAACTGATCGTTTCTAGATGTTAACACTTATTTATCTTTTGATCTCAGACCCGTAAGTCTTTACAGGACAGCAAAAACAACTTGGCCTCACTGTTTGTGAAGACACAAGACAGTTCTAACTTAATGGTTTACTTCAAGGCTGAAATGGTTTAAAGTCTGAAGCGAACAGTAGCGAATCCTAAATCCTTTTCTGTGCTGCTTCTCATCAACGCGTTATTGATGACTGAGTGGTCTGGGAAATTACTGACTCAGGCGTCAGGCCTAAATGGGCTCCATAAATGGCCTGTGAATGAGCATTAATGGACTGGTGAGAGAAATGTTTTACTGGGATTTTACATTTTGCTGCGCCCCAGTCTGCTTTGTGTAATTAGTATGAGAGTCAAAACAAGAGAAATGGATTGATCAATACAGTAAAGCTGTAATGCACTTTTAACAGGCCCCGGATTAAATAATGTGCAGAGGTGGCATCACGTTACTCTCAACCACTGGAGATCATGACTTTCCCACTTTCCATCGTTTCTGAAGAAGCACGTTTCTAACCAGCCAGTGGTGTTCTTTTATTTGGTCGTCTTACATCTGAAGAGCTACTTCAGGAGGAAGTTCCTGTAATCCTAAACAAAATCCATCTATCTGTCTGTGTCTATCTATCTATCTATCTATCTATCTGTATGTATGTATGTCTGTCTCTATCTGTCTACCTAGCTGTCTGTCTATCTATCTATCTGTCCATCTGTTTGTCTGTCTGTCTGTCGGCCTGTCTCTCTGTATGTATGTCTTTCTCTATCCTTCTGCCTATCTGTCTGTCTGTCTGTCTATCTATCGGTCCGTCTATCTGTCTTTCTGTCTGTCTGTCTCTATCTGTCTGCCTATCTATCTATCTATCTGTCTGTAAGTCTCTCTATCCAGCTATCTATCTATCTGTCTGTCTGTCTGTATGTCTATCTATCTATCTATCTATCTATCTATCTATCTATCTTTTATGACAGTTGACATAATACTACTATATATATATAAAGAGGGATGAAGGGATGCATAAAGATATCAGATCAGACATTCAGAAAGACTTCTTCACTTCAGCAAACAGACATTAAGTATTTTTTAAGCATTTTTTTGCCTCCTGTGCTTTAAATATAAAGTTAAAAATGTGCTGTAAGACACTTTTATGCTTTAGGTTTATTGATTTATCCTAAAATGTTAAATGTTTCTATATAAATTCACTAGCGGTGGAATTAAAGTGGCCCAACAGTTCAGCACTTCCTACCTTTACGAGCTGCGCCAGAACCCTTTTCTCAGCCTCGTTTTTGCCGTAACACAAGAAGCTGTGTGTGTAGACGTTGTATTCATAACCATAGNATATATATATATATATAGAGAGAGAGAGAGAGAGAGAGAGAGAGGGATGAAGGGATGCATAAAGATATCAGATCAGATCCATACCTGTAGATATTTGGTGGGAAAAAAATTATATTGGCACATATTTAAATTGGGCCAACCTTTCAAACCCGATATATAATAAAGTTTTTTGTAATAAAGAATTTAAAGAATTCAGTTTTTCCATGTTGCCTCATTTTTATGGATGGAAAGATGAATGAATGTATGGATGGATAGACGGACGGTCGGACAGACAAACAGACTGATGGACGGACGGACAGCCGGATGGATGAATGGATGGACGGTATCTCCCATCCCACCCTGCTGCAGTCCTAATGTATGTATAAACGTCAGCGGGGTTTAAATGTGCTGTGATTCATTTTAAAAGCTGCTCTGTTAATGCAGTCGTGCAACAGTTGCGCTTTTACTTGTATTGGATGACAGAGCTGATAAAGATCACTACACTGAGCTCATAGCTCGCCTGGGACTGATTTGCTGCTTGATTGATGTGGTCAGTGATGTATTTGTGTATGTAGTCGCTGAGAGCAGAGCGATATTGGGCAGGGAGCTGAGGCAGGTAGAGCTCGGTGTACAAATGTATTCAAAATATTCACAAAATGGGATGAAGGTTCAGGGGATGCAAATCTCTACAGTGAACTTGTCCATGTTGTACAGTGCGTGCAGCCCACGAAGAATGAGCTGTTTTAGGGGCAATGAATCACTTTCACTTTCAGTTACAATAAAGTCTGGACGAGAGATGAAGAAAGAGGGACTCGAGACTTTGGCGAAGAGCAGTAGACGAGAAGAGAAGATCAATGAGCTGAACACACCCTGACCATCTGTAAAGACTGGCCTTCGCGGAGGGGCTGCTTTCTGAAGGAGTTTAAAAACGATCACAGCGTGATGGATGGAGCGCCTACCATGAAGTCTCCAGTGACCGGTGGCTGGTAAACTCCTTCGAATGAGCAGTTCTCTTTCCCCCGACAGGAAGTGAAGTTAAAGATTCTCCTGACCAGGTCTTTGCACCTGGCGAGATTGCTCTGACCGAAGAAGGTGATTTTCCTCTCTGGGTCGTAGGGATTCGGCCTGTCTCTCTTTGTGCACTCGCTGCTGAAGATGTCCCTCGCTGGCATGGTGATATTGTAACCAGTGGGGTAGCACGGGTGGTTTATATGGGTCCACTTAGAGGACATCTGGCAGAGACGAGAGATGAAAAGGTTGCATTTAACCATCATTAGCAGTGTTTGTGCCTCCAAAAGTATTGGTACAGGTCCAATGCGTGTGTTTTTTAAATCTAAAGATATTCTATATCAGGGACGATAGCACCTTTTGTATCTGACCACCCAGCCTTTCAAGAAAGTTTAGAAACTTTGAAAGTAACTGATACTCATTATTTGGTTGCAGATTCCTTGTTTGCATTAACTGTCGGTTCTTCTTTGGTTCTGCTTTTCCAGGATTCTATCACAGGATCTTTCTGCTGTTCTTTGTTTTGGGGGTTTCTCTCTGCAGCAGGTTTAGTTGGGTTTGATCTTTTGACCGACTCGGTCAGAAACGGAAGGTGCGGTGTTGTGTGTAACTGATCGTTTCTAGATGTTAACACTTATTTATCTTTTGATCTCAGACCCGTATGTCTTTACAGGACAGCAAAAACAACTTGGCCTCACTGTTTGTGAAGACACAAGACAGTTCTAGCTTAATGGTTTACTTCAAGGCTGAAATGGTTTAAAGTCTAAAGCGAACAGTAGCGAATCCTAAATCCTTTTCTGTGCTGCTTCTCATCAACGCGTTATTGATGACTGAGTGGTCTGGGAAATTACTGACTCAGGCGTCAGGCCTAAATGGGCTCCTTAAATGGCCTGCGAATGAGCATTAATGGACTGGTGAGAGAAATGTTTTACTGGGATTTTGCATTTTGCTGCGCCCCAGTCTGCTTTGTGTAATTAGTATGAGAGTCAAAACAAGAGAAATGGATTGATCAATACAGTAAAGCTGTAATGCACTTTTAACAGGCCCCGGATTAAATAATGTGCAGAGGTGGCATCACGTTACTCTCAACCACTGGAGATCATGACTTTCCCACTTTCCATCGTTTCTGAAGAAGCACGTTTCTAACCAGCCAGTGGTGTTCTTTTATTTGGTCGTCTTACATCTGAAGAGCTACTTCAGGAGGAAGTTCCTGTAATCCTAAACAAAATCCATCTATCTGTCTGTGTCTATCTATCTATCTATCTATCTATCTGTATGTATGTATGTCTGTCTCTATCTGTCTACCTAGCTGTCTGTCTATCTATCTATCTGTCCATCTGTTTGTCTGTCTGTCTGTCGGCCTGTCTCTCTGTATGTATGTCTTTCTCTATCCTTCTGCCTATCTGTCTGTCTGTCTGTCTGTCTGTCTATCTATCGGTCCGTCTATCTGTCTCTATCTGTCTGCCTATCTATCTATCTGTCTGTCTGTAAGTCTCTCTATCCAGCTATCTATCTATCTGTCTGTCTGTCTGTATGTCTATCTATCTATCTTTTATGACAGTTGACATAATACTACTATATATATATATAAAGAGGGATGAAGGGATAAATAAAGATATCAGATCAGACATTCAGAAAGACTTCTTCACTTCAGCAAACAGACATTAAGTATTTTTTAAGCATTTTTTTGCCTCCTGTGCTTTAAATATAAAGTTAAAAATGTGCTGTAAGACACTTTTATGCTTTAGGTTTATTGATTTATCCTAAAATGTTAAATGTTTCTATATAAATTCACTAGCGGTGGAATTAAAGTGGCCCAACAGTTCAGCACTTCCTACCTTTACGAGCTGCGCCAGGACCCTTTTCTCAGCCTCGTTTTTGCCGTAACACAGGAAGCTGTGCGTGTAGACGTTGTATTCATAACCATAGAGGGACACCCGGATGAGGTCTGTCCCTGTGGTGTCCTCCGGGGCCGTGAAGGCGATCTGAGTAGATGCTCCTCCCAGGTCCAGTGATCCCACGGTCTTGGCTCCGTGAGGATGGACCCAGGCGTTCCACATGTTTTTCTGTGGGGCAGAGCTATGAGTAAGAACTTCCTGCAGCCCAGAATAATCCTGTTTCTCATTCGACAGGTGTCCTCAACTGCACAGCACAGCTTGGTGAGTTCCCTGCTCAAACACACCTGGTTCACCTCACCTGATAATCTCCAGGTGTAGTGAGCGTGTTGGGTGAGAACTCAGACTGTGCTGGACAGATTCGGGGACACCTCCATTAAAACCAGGTTTGGGTCTGCTTTTAGAGTGTCCCATAAATCTTAACTTTAGTTTTAACTGCAAAGAGCCTCAACCTGACCTCCAGGAAGTTTCCCATCAGGTAGTTGACTGTGATCCAGCCATACAGACCCTCCTCCTGACCAGAGATGATGGAAGCATTTTGGAAATCGAAGGGTAAAGAACGAAGATACTCCTGTACAACCTGCAGAATGTGGTTCGATGCCACTTCATCTTTCAGCCTGAGAAGAAAAAATGTTCAGGTTTTTTTGCAGAATGTAAGATTCAGTGATAACTGTAACAACACACCGGAACTCTGATTGTTCATTCGTACTGAACTGAGAAAATTAGGAAAATTTAAAAATAATAATTAAGTGAGGAGGCTTACTGAAGCAGTCTCATCCCAGCAGTTGCACCAAGAAAGAGGGGGGTTGAACTGTGCTGTTTCTCGGGGACAGCCTCGGTGATGTTATCCATGCAGACCTTAAGATTTTTCAAGGAATTTACATCCATGTCTGAGATTCCAGGACCTGGAGATCATCATCATACTCATCATTTTATATGAAATACAACACTCTGTGCAGTTACATTATTTATCTTTGCACAAATGTAGATCTATCTATCCATCATAGATCTGGCCATCCATCCATCCATCCATCCATCCGTCTATCCATCCATCCATCCATTCATCCATCCATCCATCCATCCGTCTATCCATCCATCCATTCATCTGTCCATCCATCCATGTGTTGTGTTATCTTACACCTGGACTGTAAAAATACACCATCTCTCCAAAAAATAAAAAATGCCCCTCTATCTCACCACCTGATCCTTGATCTCACCTCTACTTTAAATGCATCTGTACCTCCTACTGCAGATCTCACCACTTTCACACTGCCCTCATACATGCTGTACTACTCGCTCATACTTCTCTATTGATTGTTTTCTCTATTGATTTATTGATTGAACTCATTGTTTTCTTTTACTGGTTTTGGGGCAGCGGTGGCCTAGTGGTTCAGGCGTTGGCTGGAGGATCGGGGGTTCAAACCCCTTCCCAATAGGTTGCCCTGAGGTACCCTTGAGCAAGGTGCCGTCCCCATCACTGCTCCCCGGGCGCTTTCAATAGCTGCCCACTGCAGCACGGTGTTTGAGTGTGCATGGGTTAAAAGCAGAGGTCCAATTTCGTTGTGGTTCATTGTCTGCTGTGCTTTGACCTTGCAATGACAAGGGTTGTCACTTTCACTTTTATCATTTTATGTAAAGAAATTGACCAACTGCTGGGCGTCCTGTTTAGAAATGTCTCCTGGACCAATTTAAAATGCACAACAAGGCTTCTTCTGCCCACTTTCCTCACACAATGAGTGATTATGTGATGACGGCTCAATCGGTTCATACCATTTACCGAACACTTTTGGGTCTGGCTCACAACCCCAGTGTTATTCTCTTTCTCTGCCGGCCACTGGTAAAGATATACAGTGGTTCTGGAGGATCCTGCGTCCAAGACAATTCCATACTGTACAGAGTGAGAGAGAGAGAGAGAGAGAGAGAGAGAGAGAGAGAGAGACAGAGAGAGAGACCAGACAGAGAGAGAGAGAGAGAAGAAACACTGGAACTACAAACAGATCTATTCATTTTCAGCAATTAGCCATATTTGGATAATTGGCGACCGTTGAATCCTTTAAGCCTCATGAAGGAACATGTCATGTTGCCTGAGGTGCTCTACAAATCAGCTCTGACAGAAATCACACACAATAGAACCTCTTTTAGAGGTTAGAACCACAATAGAACCGACTCTTTCAGCTCCCAGACAGCTTTACAGCTGACCAGCTCTGGCTTCGATAATGCAGTAATTCAGAGTTTTGCCCAATGACTGGTAAATGTGCCCACGTCACTTAAATTTCTGCTGTGAAATGTGTCTCAGAGTCACCCCTAGACTGTGCGAAGACATGAAAGAAGAAAAAAGAAAACTAATTTGGGACACAGCTTAATAGAGGGAGAGTGTAATAAGAAAAAAAGATGCAATATTCTAAATCTAGATCCAAATGCTGTACAGCAATATAATAGAGGTGTAGCATACAAATATACTTGAATATACAAATTGAAAATATATGTTAATGTGAATGTAATGGCAAACATGTGCGGATGACCTGATGAAGCGTCCGGAGGCAAAAACCAAATAAGGAGCACAGAGTGTGCGGAATGGATAATGAAGGGAGTGTGCTTTGTTTACTGAGTGTCTGTGGTACAGGACAATAACCCTCATGACTTCCAGATTACAAATATCTGACATAATGTTTGGTTTAAAAACGTAGTAGAATATGTGACATTTACATATGGACCGAGCGTTTTATTTAGTACATTAATGTGTAATATGTTGGCTTTAGGACAGATTGGCATTAAGAAAGACCATGTGCTTGGGCTTAGAGGGGCTCAGGCACATGGTCTTTCTTAATGCCAATCTGCCTTAAAGCCAGTCTTATAATGTCCCACTGTTAAAATGGTTTGATGCTGCTGTTTAGCTGTTTTAATGAATTATTTATTTTTAAATAGAACATTGTGCTCCACTCTGAGTGTGATTTATTTAGAATGGTTTGTGCTTTTTAAAAAGGTTATACACTTTATCTGAGGATGGTAGCGTTACCAAATACCACAATACGCATCACTGCACTAAATAAAACACTCAGTCAAAGAATGAGACTCAAATGAAGTCTCAGTCTGGACTGGATGTTCCTGCAAATCCACATTAAAGCTCATGAAAGTGTTCATTGTGTGCCAGCATTCACTGCTCCTTTAATCGAAATATTCTGGAAATCAGTCCAGGTATTGACCCGTGTTCCGTTTGACCTTTGCCACCTGTGTTACTCAACCAGACATGTTCATAATAACAGGGAATGTTTATAATTATATCTCTATAAGAATATATACGTGTGACTGTAGAAGAGTGGCATGTTATTAAGGATCCCAGCATTTTCTCAAATCAAAGCCTGTCATTTTCCCTCCATGTGTTTGGGATGTTGTTTTCCCCACACCCTGATGCACTCCGCTGGCCCGCATGAATGGACTTACCTTAAGTCCAGGTGAAAGGTACGTCCTCCGGTGCGTCTGGACGGTACCGATTGCTATTATAACTGCGATGCTGGCCAGGAGAAAGAAAGCAGCCAAGGCGGTTGCCATCTTGGTCGTCATTATCTGTGAACAGTTGCAGAGAGAGCATCAACGGAGGGTTTATCTCCTAAAAAGAGTCCGTCTCTGCTTCGCCGTGCGGGTCCTGGGTGCGATTCCTGGCTGAAGGTTTTTCTGTGTGAAGTCTGCATGTCCCCAGAAACATGATACATCAGGTGGATCGGACACTAAATCGCCCTGTCCTGTCCTGTCCTGTGAAGGACTGGTGACCTGTCCAGCATGTCCAGCGTGGTTAGTCTGACTGTATTAATCTGATGGAGAATTAAACCAGTCCAGTGGCTTGTTCCCAGATTAAGTGCCCACTGTTCCAATAGCTCTCCAACACTAAACATTTGTTTAGACAAGCTTCTAAAAGCAAGTGTTTTTGGAAGCAGTGGTTCTCTTCAGAACCATGAATGTTCAAGGAACTTTTTGAGGGTTGGACTCCTTCCATTTATTATCAGAGCTGCTTGATCAGGATGATAGGAGCTGCTGTTAAAGCACTCAGACGGCAAACAAACCTGGACAGGACATTAGTCCTTCACAGGACACACACACCTATTTGAAGGAACCTGAAAATCCTTCGCTGGCATACACAGTTCCAGAAACGTATCTTCTAGTGACCTGGGTAGTTTAATGTTGTGTTCTATGTTGTCTGATGTGTAGCGAGCAGATATTCTGTTTCTATGGTTAAATGTCCTCACACACACTATGAACACTATGAGTGTGTAACCCATCCTACACACCGATACTGAACACACACACCAGGAGCAGTGGGCTGTAACTCCTGTCCCTAGGGGGCAGTTATGGGGCTGTGTTTTGCCCCAAGAACACTTCAGCAGTGGGTGCAGGAGCGGGATAGTGTCACTCATTTTTCCTGATGTCCTGGGGGTTGAACCCCAAGTCCAGTCACAAACACTCTTCTCTAAACATCAGGCCCCGTCTGCGAAACAACCCGACTGGTGGAGAACATACGAACCACACCGAAGTGTCCTCAGTCTCCCTGCCCCGGAATCGAACCCACAACCCTTTCGCTGTGAGCTGACAGCACTAAGGACTCACTATGCTGCCCTGAATGTTTGCTTGCTTTCTCTCTGGGATTATTATTTTAATCTGTTCAAAAAATTAAAGAATATTATCTCTAGATATTCTACAGATCTCTAGATGATCTCCACAGAACTAAAAAAAGAGCCTAAATCAGGGACTCATGTTTTGGAGCTAAAGTGCAGAGCATAAAAAACTCTCCCAGCAGGGTTCAAAACTTTCCTGGAAAAGGGTTTTCATTACCTTTAGTTTAAATCTCTTTATCATCTCGATCATTTAGATGCAGGATTCTGTTTATTGACCACCAAGAACATTAAAACTGAACCTTCAGTAAATGTGAGTGAGCGCCATGATCCGCAGATCAGTTTACGCAATAAAACTCCTTAATGCAGGTGAGATGAAGAGAAGGACAGAGGCTGGAGTGGCGTTAAGACAACCGAGACATGGATTAAAGGAGTGGGCAAGAGGATCAGAAAAGTGCTTTGGAAGAAGGTCTGGTGCCAAAATCAGTAATTTGAGTGTACACGGGTTTTAGCAAAAAGAGGGAAAAAAAGTCAGACCTGGATGGGACAGTGGTGGGAAGTGTCTCACTGAGGAAAGGATATTGATTGATTTAGATTTCACAGAAAAACAGATTAACAGTCTGTGTTTAGGGAGCTGCCACATAAAAAAAAAATAATAAATGAAATAAAATGGCATCAATAAACCTTTATTTATTGGGTACATATTAACATCCACATACGTCCAAATCCTAAGCTTTATTATTCAGTTCTGCAAGATCCTTTCTCAACAAATCCTCAGGAGCTTCAGCTTATCTGACACCAAAGTCCAGAAGAAACAGCCCCCCTACATGATTGCTTTAGTACCAGATTCTTTACATCACTGCCTAATTTTGGCATGTGTGCAGAAAATGTGACCCAATCACATTAAAGGTTGACGTCCCCTAAAATAACGAATGAAGCAACTCTGTCTTTTCTCCTGCTAGTCTGTGCTTGTTCCACTTACCCTGTTAGATGCTGGAGGATGTTTTTACTTACCTTTCTGGGTGAACCTCCAGTGAGGTGGTCGGACGAACGCGACTCCCTCTTGACCATCCTGTCCAGTCCAGTGTGTGTGTGTGTGTGTGTGTGTGTGGGTGTGTGTGAGTATTTTGGCCCCAGTGTATGCATGTGTGAAAGTGTTGGAAGAGGAGGAGTCTGAAATCTTGCCAAGCCGATGGAGTAAATGTAGAAACCCCTCCTGCTCAGATCCAGGGTTCATGTACAGTCTGTCTGAGGAGCTGGTTTGTTGGGACGTGTTCTCAAAAGAGCTGTTTATTGGCCCTAAAGTGACGTGCTTTATCTCCTTCTAAATGTTTCAGGGACCACTACCACATTCATCCAGTGATGGAATCTAAACAGGGTGCAATGCCGCCCACGGTGATCAGATCTGTAACAGTTTCAAAAGGAAGCTCAACACTTCAGTTAATCGATGAGTCAACTGTAATCTTGACCGTTAACTGTATTTGCATATCGTTTATTGATGAAAGTTTGAAATCTTACTTTTAAAGTGAAAGTGACCTCTTCGTTTAACCCACACAAACACGTGCAGCAGGGGGCAGCTACTGAAAGGGGAGCAGTGACGGGGACGGTACCTTGCCATTAATGTCTAAACCACTGACAACAAAAGTGAGGACACCCCAGAGTGAAAAATGTCCACATTGTGTCCAAAGTGTCAATATTTTGTGTGGCCACCATTATTTTCCAGCACAGCCTGAACTCTCTTGGGCATGGAGTTCACTAGAGCTTCACAGGTCGCCACTGGAATCCTCTTCCACTCCTCCATGTTGACATCATGGAGCTGGTGGATGTTAGAGACCTTGCGCTCCTCCACCTTCCGTTTGAAGAAGCCCCACAGATGCTCAGTAGGGTTTAGGTCTGGAGACATGCTCGGCCAGCCCAGCACCTTCACCCTCAGTTTCTTTAGCGGGCAGTGCTCATCTCTGAGGTGTGTTTGGGGTCGTGATCTTGTTGGAACACTTCCCTACCGTCAAGTTTCTGAAAGGAGGAGATCAGGCTCTGCTTCAGTCTGTCACAGTACATGTTGGCATTCATGGTTCCCTCAGTGAACTGTAGCTCCCCAGTGCCGGCAGCACTCATGCAGCCCCAAACCATGACACTCCCACCACCATGCTTTACTGCAGCCAAGACACACTTGTCTTTGTACTCCTCACCTGGTTGCAGCCACACACGCTTGAAACCATCTGAATCAATCAAAGTTCATCTTGGTCTAATCAGACCACAGGACATGGTTCCAGTAATCCATGTCCTGAGTCTGCTCATCTTCAGCAAACTGTCTGTGAGCTTTCTTGTGCATCATCTTTAGAAGAGGCTTCCTTCTGGGATGACCAGTTTATTGCAGTGTGCGGCGTCTGGTCTGAGCACGGACAGGCTGCCCCCCCTTCAACCTCTGCAGCAATGCTGGCAGCACTCATACGTCCATCTTCAAAAGACAACCTGGATATGACGTTGCGTGCTGAACTTCTCTGGTGGACGATGGCGAGGTCTGTTCTGAGTGGAACCGGTTCTGTTAAACCCCTGTCTGGTCTTGGCCACCGCGCTGCAGCTCAGTTTCAGGGAGTCGGTCTTCTTATAGCCGAGGCATCTTTATGTAGAGCAACTAATCTGTTTTTCGAGAACACCAAATATAACACACCTGCTCCCCATTCACACCTGAGACCTTGTAACACTAACGAGTCACATGACACCGGGGAGGGAAATGGCTAATTGGGCACAATGTGGATATTTTTCACTCTGGGGTGAACTCACTTTTGTTGCCAGTGGTTTAGACATTTATGTCTGTGTTGAGTTATTCTGAGGGGACAGTAACTTTACACTGTTCTACAAGCTGAACACACCCACTACTGCACACTGGACCAGAGTGTCCCATCTTCAGCGTCGTCCCATCAAAACATACAATAACATATTTACACAAATGTGAGGAGTGCACTCACTCTAGTGAGATATTATAGAAATATTACTGACAACATGGATTTCCAGCTTTTGTGTTTTATCTATCAGCCCATGAAATCTAAAAGCACTCAGATTTTCTAAAAAAATCATCAACAACAACATTATTATAATAAAATTGCCAGAGATGATCACAGTGCTGCTTTCAGACAGTTTCAATCCTGAAATGAGCATTTCTTACAGCAAACACCGATTCACAAACGATATAATGGTTCTTCCTAAAGTATTAAGAGTTCTTTTATTCTTTTATCTGAAAGTGCTACCTCCTTCTGCATTCATCCAAATCCTCACAATCCATCCACCCATCAATCCATCCATCCATCGCAGCCTGGGACAGAAGCTCCAGTCAACCTGATGTGTACAACTCTGGACTGTGGAAGGGGAACCTGGATCTTCTGGAGAGACATGGGGAGGGGCTGTCCTGCCAGGAATCAAACCGAGACCCTTCTCTCTGTGGGGCGAAAGTGTTGACCACTGGCCTGTCCCTCAGCTTTTAAACTTCACTTTCGACCAAGCCTGCTGCTTGTAATAACCTCTCAAGTGCTTCTAGGTTCATTGATGATGACATGCTAATTGAAGCTGCTGGAAACGAGCGCTGGATCCATTTCCTGTTGCTGTATTACTGCAGCGCGTGTCACTTAACATGGAGACGCATGTTCATGCAGTGGGAAGCCTGAACACGAGCCCTCGGGGGCGCCTGCACCGCTGCTAATGTAAAACCATTTCAGTGGTTCTTGTGCTTTCATGGTGAACTGAAGGCAGATCTGTGCTTTTAAAGCGGCGCTTTGTGGCAACAAGAGACGTGAAGCCTGGAGTCTGTGGTGAGTCCATGCACTGCCTTCTACACCAGCATCCTACAGACGTCAGCTTTTAGCTGCAGCAGCTCAGAAGAACAGAGTAACAATCGGACGTGTTCCCTCAGTAACCTTAACGCAGAAACCTCAACACAGGAACCCTCACACAGAAACCTCAACACAGGAACCTCAACACAGAAACCTCAACACAGGAACCTCAACACAGGAACCTCAACACAGGAACCCTCACACAGAAACCCTCAACACAGAAACCTCAACACAGGAACCCCAACACAGGAACCTCAACACAGAAACCCTCACACAGAAACCTCAACACAGGAACCCTCACCACAGGAACCCTCAACACAGGAACCCTCAACACAGGAACCCTCACACAGGAACCTCAACACAGGAAACCTCAACACAGGAACCCTCACACAGAAACCTCAACACAGGAACCTCAACACAGGAACCCTCACACAGAAACCTCAATACAGGAACCCTCAGCACAGGAACCTCAACACAGAAACCCTCACACAGGAACCCTCACACAGAAACCTCAACACAGGAACCTCAACACAGAAACCCTCACACAGAAACCTCAACACAGGAACCCTCACACAGAAACCTCAACACAGTAACCCTCACACAGGTGGGAATAAGTGGGTTGTAAACTGTGCAATCAAAATATCTGAACCCTTTAGGTGATCATCACTGATTGACAGTCACTGCAGAGCAAAACTTGTATCTCCAGTTTTGACTTTTTAAATTTTATTCATAGAATTTTTTAAAGTGATTAATAATCAACAATAAATCCGCAATATGTACTTTTTATTGAAAGAAGTGAAAGCGAAAGTGACAACCCTCATCATTGTGAAACGCAGCACACAATGAAATTCAACTTCTGTGTTTCACCCACACACACACACACGTGCAGCAGGGGGCAGCTATTGAAAGCGCCCGGGGAGCAGTGATGGGGACGGTACCTTGCTCAATGGTACCTCAGTGCAACCTACTGGTCTGGGATTCAAACCCACGACTTTCGGATCTTGGGGCCTCGTCCCTAAACACTAGACCACCGCTGTCCTTTGAAGAAAAACGATCCCCGACTGGACTCTTCAGATGAACTCACTTTAAAAAGAAGAAAAACTAAAAATGAAGAAGAGAATTTGATCACTGATTCACTGTATTGCAGTTTTGTGATTTTTCCATTACCATTGATTCCTAGGTGGGTATAAATCCTGTAGCTGGTGAGAACAGGGCTCACGGCCTCGAACCATCTGCAGACGTGTCGGTCACAGAGCCGCATTCATCGCCCTCCGTGCCTTGGAGGACCACCCGAAACTGCACGACCGGAGAAAAGGTGATGAAAGTGGAGAAGAGCGTTCTCCTCACCGCACGCCGTCTTCAGCAGGAATATTTTTAGATGGGAGAGATTCGACACCGCATTAGTGAATGGGAGCCGGACAGTAGTGCTTCACTATTAGATTGGAGGGAATGATGTGAGTGGGCAGCAGCCTAATGATCTCTCCCTGGGTTCTGAAGAGCCAGCTACTCACTGAGCTCGGGGCCTATAAATACACGGGCCTGTCTGTACTCACAGAACTGCCCTCACTCTCAAACGGATGCTGCTTTTTGTGGTGTGTCTTCTCTCCCAAGGTGCTAACCTACCACTGGGGTCCTGATGGAGTTGGTCCGAACGTCTCTAGAGGGCCCTCCTGTCATAAGGAATCATTGATGTACCATTATTACCATTATTATAGCGTTTCTTCTGTGTGTCTGCTGAACTCATCACTGCAAGAAGCAGGTTAGACCCAACACTGCACCGTTTCTGCACTTTTATAGCATGTATATTTCTCAGAACCAACCGTGAATCTCTATTACGAGTGTTTTTATATATGCAGGCATATATATCCTCCAACTTCTGCGCACTTACGCGTTTAGCAGAATGTACATATTTCACACATACACTGAACATCGTTAGAATCTGTACGAACTCTCCAGCGTGTGCTGTTCTATTGTCTACAGCACCGTACGCACCAGCATTCAGCTTCATTTATGCTGCACGTCCCCCTAATTTACACTTTTATCATTTCTACCAAAATTAATAACATGTGCCTGTAATTTATGTGATTTTCTGTACTTCATCCAGTAATTCAAGTTATTGCCTGCAATTTATACTGTAAGTGGCAGCGGTGGCTTTTAGGGACGAGGCTCCCGAATCAGAAGATTGTGGGTTCGATTCCCTCACAAGTAGGTTGCCCTGAGGTACCCTTGAGCAAGGTACCGTCCCCATCACTGCTCCCCGGGCGCTTTCAATAGCTGCCCCCTGCTGCATGTGTGTGAAACACTGAGGCTGAATTTCGTTGTGTTGTGCTGCGTTTCACAATGACAAGAATAGTCACTTTCACTTCAATTAATATTATCCTTCCAAAACCCGTCCCTAATCCTGTCCATCCTCGCTCCTCCAGACAGAACTCTCAGCATCTTTAACTCTGACACCTCGGTCTGCTTCTTAAAAATCAGGACCAGTTCATTCAGTGTGATATGTGGACAATGAAAGCTCCAGTTTTGGAAACGTCTCTCAATAACTTCCTTCTTAAAAGTACACCTTCAGATCACTCCACCGTGTTCCACTGCAGGTATGCTTTACCAGGCTGGACGGATTCTGCTCACTCCTCACTTTCTATGGAGGGGTGCAGGTCTGTCCCCTCTTCTGGACAAACATATTTAAGGTGCAAAACATTCTTCTTTAATTGTTTATTTAACTGTTTATATCTTGATGAACCACATAAAGGTGTGGTGTTTGCTGCGGTACTCGGTTACTGTGCACAGCAGGCCGGTCGCTGGTGACGTGAACTGAACCACAGACGGGATGAGAGCTCAGGAAATGCAGTGAAAGATTTCTTTTCTGTTCAGATTAATGGCTCGAAGGTGATCAAACCACTTAAAAAAGGGAATGGAAAGCACAGCTTAATCCTCTTATCTCGCCTCGGGCACACACACCTCAAAAGACCTGTGGTAACGTTGCATTCTTTACCCGATTCCCAAAAATATCTTCAATTGTGAAATCAATACCGCAGGATGTGAATGTGAATGTCAGCTTCCTCTCTGCTCGAGGAAGAGCTGAAGCTGGATTTCTGCTGGGTCTGTTTCTGTGTTGAACATTCACAGGAAGCGTCAGTGATCCTCAGTTTGGGTTCAGATTGGGCAGCGGTGCTCCAGTGTTTAGGGAGTCGCCACAGGATTGAAGATTGTGGGTTCAAACCCCTCACCAGTAGGTTGCCCTGAGGCACCCTTGAGCAAGGGACCGTCCCTGTCACTGCTCCCCGGGCGCTTTCATAGCTGCCCCCTGCTGCACGGTGATTGTGTGCATGGGTTAAATGCAGAGCTCCAATTTGGTTGTGGTCTGCGCTGTGATCTCGCAATGACAGGAACAGTCACTTTCGCTTTCACTTTCAGTAAAACCAGGGGAGGGTTTCACAGCTTCCGTCGACTTCACACCTGAGAATCTCAGGTGTCTCTTGGCCGCTAGTTGGCGCGGTGACCAACATCCTCCCAGCGTCCCAGGTCTCACTGGTTCCCCGGGGTCTCACTGGTTCCCCGGGTCTCACTGCTTCTCCGGATCTCACTGCTTCTCCGGATCTCACTGCTTCTCCGGATCTCACTGGTTCACTGAGCGGTTCGCTCCAGTGGAAGCTCAGTGTTGTGCTGCAGGTATTTTACAAAACTTCGTTTTTCAACCGCGTGTCTGAAGAGAGTGAGGACAGAGCTGGGAAGAAGAAGAGAAGGATGAGCATCGAATTGGGCATCAGGATGGTGGTGGGTACTTGCCTGCGGACCTCTGGATCAATTGATCCCAGGTCCGAATCCCACCTCCAGCACTGGGTCCCTGAGCAAGACCCTGAACCCTGAGTGTCTCCAGGGGGGACTGTCCCTGTAATCAGGACATGGACGTCTCTCTGGATAAGAGCGTCTGATAAATGCCGTAAATGTAAATGAATTAAAGAAAGAAATGATGGAGAAACATGACTGAGGTGTGCGTGTGGTCGACTCGGTGAAGCAGTATGAGCGCAGCACTTTTATAATCTGCAGCTGAAACAGACACACTGGACTGGTTTTTATAAACTCCGCTCATTAAAGTGAGGACAGCCTGGGGACACGGGCAGAAATCAGCCAATCAGATTCAGTTATTCAGCATTTCTCCTCCACCTTCATCAGCATCTTCAAGTCGTCAGATCTCCCAGACACATGCTAAACATTATACTTAATAAACCAGTTTACTGCAGTTCATTCTATTACTGTTTTTATAAACATTGTTAATATTGGTTATTTATAAGCACATTTTTCTTATTCTAATTTAAAGACAGAGCCTCAACTTTCTGGCAGTTTTGTATAAGATGGAATCATTTTTGCATCTCTTTCTTTTGATTTAGATCCATTTTAGAAACACTGGGGCGTTTTGGAAAGTGTCTTTTCTTTGTCAGCTTCACGAGGGTGTGATGGAAAAGCTTCTGGAAACGTTGTTCCCGAGTGGCAGAATGGCCAGAAACTCGGATTAGACTGAACGAATTTGTGAGTGCAGTGACGGGCCGGTCCTTAAACAGGTGTTTCAGTAACACATAACCAGATTTTCGCTCTTGTGGTTTTCCTGCATCATCCCACTGGAAGAAGTCGTGTGTTTTTTGTGGACGAGCCAATTAGCCGAGAGTGCTCTAAGGGCTTTCAGCGCAAACAAACCAAACCTTTAAAACCCAATAAACCGTTAATTAAACACGGCAGCGCGGTCAATAGGTGACGCACTTTCAAACCTAATGTGACAATACATCCCCCTCTCTCTCTCTCTCTCTCAACAGGTCATATCTCGTTTGTCATGAACCCCAACATTACTCAAGGCACATTTCCTCTAAACGATTAAACGATTAAGTGCTGGGCAGGGGAGGAGTGTGGGAAATGGACTCCTGCGGGACGTTACTGAGTGGCTGAAAGTATTGAGCCCCAGCAGCGTCCTGTAATACTGTAATCTCAGAGAATTACACGGAGGCACGTAAACAAATATCAAATGGAAAGCCCTTCCATGGGCGACCGTGCGATCGGTTTTCAGTGTTAGGAGATGGAAAAAGCGAGTGATGAGAGAAGAGTGGGGGAAGGCCTTTCACCCAGCAGCCGGAGGGCTTTCCTCTCCAGATCGCGCCCTTTCGTGCTTTAAGTCTGACATCAATTATGCACAATCGGACGGTTGTTCTCCGCTGCTTTCACCGTTCTGAAGCAAGTGTCTCTGTCCTGTGTCCTGACACTCGTGGACAAATGACTGACTTCAGTCGGCAGCCGCACAAACAGGCCTGTTATTTTCGGATCTGCAGCGCTCTGGAGAGTCTCGGCCGGGCCACCCAGGTTCAGGACGAGACGCGTGCAGACCGAGTTCTCCTTCAATAAGACGGAGGGTCTGAGGAGTCTTGTCGCTGTAGTTTTGTGTTTTCATTTGTATTATTTCATTTATTTCATGTAGAATTCCATCTCGCTCGGTACCTTTTTATTTCTGTTACTATTTAATGACGGTGAAACACTTCCTCTGTATTTAACCCACCCACACAGAGTGCTCGTGACACACAATGTGATCACTTTTATTTTTTAAAGAAAATGTAGTAAATCTAAAGAAGGGATCAACAGTTCAGTGTAACGGCGAGTGTGGAAGCGAGGTGAAGAAGAGAGTGCAGGCTGGTTGGAACGGGTGGAGAAGAGTGGCTGGAGTGATTTGTGACAGACGTGTACCAGCTAGAGTAAAAGGCAAGGTTTACAGGACAGTAGTGAGACCAGCTATGTTGTACGGGTTGGAGACGGTGGCACTGATGAAAAGGCAGGAGGCGGAGCTGGAGGTGTCGGAGTTAAAGATGCTGAGATGTTCGTTGGGTGTGACGAGGATGGACAGGATTAGAAATGAGTATATTAGAGGGACAGATCAGGTTTAGACGTCTTCGAGACACAGTTAGAGAAGCAAGGTTGCGTTGGTCTGGACATGTCCAGAGGAGACACGAGGATTATGTTGGGAGGAGGATGTTGAAGATGGAGCTGCCAGGAAAGAGGAGAAGAGGAAGACCAAAGAGGAGGTTTATGGACGTGGTGAGAGAGGACATGCAGGTGGTCAGAAGGAGGAAGATGCAGAGGACCGGAAGAAATGGAGACAGTTGATCTGTTGTGGCGACCCCTAAACGGGAGCAGCTGAAAGAAGAAGAAGAAGAAAACGGAGAAGTAAATCTAAATGTAGAAGGACCAGCAGTGCAAGAAACGTAAGAATACAGTGTTTCTTATCAGCAGCACGCTGCCCTGCACCTGAAAGTGACTATCAGTCATTGTGAACACAGTGAACCACAACTACACACACACACACACACACACACACACACACACACCGTCCAGGGGAGCAGTGACGGGTACCTTGATCAAGAGAACTTCAGGAAAAATCTACTAGTCTACTATCATCCCTAAACCCTAGACCCTAGACCAGAAACCACTAGAAACACACAGTGTTCTAACTGAACTTATCACGACACGATCAGGAAAGAATATTTTGATGTTATTGAAAATGAAACATATTTTTAAAATCACGATGAAAAGTTCAAAATACAGCACTGTGCAAAGGTTTTAGGCAGGCGTGAAAAACACTGTAAACAGAACACTTTCAGAAATATCAATAATGATTGTTTATTTTGATCAATTTACAAAATGCAAAGTGAGGAACAAAAGAAAAATCTAAATCAGATCAATATCTGGTGTTTCTACCTTTTACCTTCAGAGCAGCATCAGTTCTTCTGGCCCCACAGAGCCCTGATCTCCACATCATCCAGTGTGTCTGGATCACATGAAGAGACAGAAGGATGTGAGGAAGCTACATCCACAGAAGATCTGTGCTCAGTTCTCCAAGATGTTTGGAACGACCGACCGGCCGAGTTCCTTCAGAAACCGTGTGCGAGTGTACCTAGAAGAACTGATGCTGTTTTGAAGGTAAAGGGTGGTCACACCAAATACTGATCTGATTTAGATTCTCTTTTGTTCATTCACTGCATTTTGTTGATTGATGAAAATAAATGATCAACACTTCCATTTCTGAAAGCGTCCGTTTACAGCATTTTTCACACCTGACTAGAACTTTTGCACAGTGCTGTATATTTTGTAACTAACAAAATAAGCTTTTTTCCACCAGTATGTGTCTTTACCATCAGCTCCTGACAACTGGAAGGGGAACTATGGGCTGAAGAATTTTTCAAAGAAGGGTTAGGGCAAACCCTAACCCTAACCACAACTTTTATTTTTTAATTCATATTCAGTGTTAATTGCAGCTACACTTGATCAGAGAGTTGATTTTACTATGTTTTAATAAATATTTTAAACCTTGAGTGCCATTATGGGTGACAAAAGATTTTAGGATGGCACCCAAGCTCGACACAATAGATCGGCCCTTGAGGAATTCAGAATTAATTAATAAAGCCATACGTATCTATAACCTATTATTATTGGTTAATTAGTGACATCATTGGTTAATTACACTGAGCTGAGAAAGTGATGCCAAAACCTAGTTAAAAGCTAGCAGGTGCTTTAATTACCCTTTATCTAATTCACATTTTTACAACTAATTTTATTTATATTATGGTTTTTTTTTCTTCTTTTGGTGCAAAAGAAGCCAACACCGTTTTTAAGCACACAAACCCAAACAGACTGAGGTTAATGTTGGTTTACCTTCCCGGTAAGATTGCAATCAGGGTCCATTGTAACGTCTGCAGAGATCCTGCGATCTATATCCCATTCACACGGAGCCCCGCAGCGCGCCCATGATTTGGAGATCAGCGGAACGCGACCGGGGTGCGTTCAATAACCGCGTTTATAACTCCAAACGCGCCATGACTTTAGAGCTGTAATTCATCTGAACCAGTACCGCCAGACATCATCACACTTCACTTTACCAACATCAGTCTTTTAAATATGAACTCTGCGTGTTGCAGAAATTCAGAAATGGCCGAAATTCAGTGATTCTCCCGCTTACTGTGACTTGTTTTCCAGAGACAGAGACTGAAAGAGTCTTTATTTAGTCATTTTCAATTTTCTGAAAGATATGACCATTTTGGCTGCTCTGATCCCCCACAAAGAAAAAATGCTGCAAACCCTTTACCAAGCGCTTCTTCGCAACAGGCCTCCGTCGAAACCCGATTAAATAGAGCGCGGTAGTGAAGGCAGCATGATATCACGTGACGCCCTTTTCTCCGTCAGCCAATCAGGAGGCCCCATCTTGAGGAAGCGCACAGAGGGTTTAGTGACAGAAACACACACATGGAGGTGAGTTCGCTTTGGGCTTTAAGTGAACATTTAATTTGTAATATTTAATACTGCGCTGCTGCTGTGTACACTTTTAGGAAAACTATTGTTTATTTACGAATCTTGAAGCTTTCCCCTCATTTTGTTGAGCCCGATGGTCCTGCTGTCTCTCCTGCAGTGAGATAATAATCAGTAATTCAGGGTTAAAGTTCAGAAAAGCTGTGTTTCTTTCAAAAACAACTTCAGTTTTCACGTGCACTGATTGTCAACTGAAGCAAAACGTCACTTAAGTGCGTGTGGGAACAAGAATGACCTTGAACCAGTGTTTATTGTTTATTTAAGGAAACATTTCCAAAGAAATACAAGGAAATGATTAAATAATGAACACACACACACACCTGTAGTGCTCAGTATTGAATGTAGAGCAGTGTATCAGGGCACTGTGCTTTATAATGGTTTATATTGCACTATTTCATTCTGCTCATTTTCAAGTCAAGTAGGATTTTAGACAAGACACAACACGGGGCAACAAGTGCAGACAGGACAGACAACAACAGACGGCACGACAGACAGTACAGTCATCCGCTGTGTTCGGAACAAAGCAGCCCAGGTAGATCTCAGTGGAGCAGTGTTCTTGGTAAAGTGCAGAGTGCAACAGGAGATAGATAAATAAATACTAGATGGAAAAGGAGGACTGGGTAGATCATTTTTGCAGAATTTAAAATAAAAGACTAGAAAACAAAGTCACATTTCAGTGCAAACAGACTTTTAATTTCATCTAAGTTTTACTTTGGAAGTCTAAATGCTGCTGTTCATTTGAAGGACTCTCCAAATCCCCCACCGGCAGGAGTGAGACGCTGGGCTCCTTATCTTAAAGAGCAGCCTGTCCAGAGGAGCGATTACTGAGCCGTTAACGAGCCTCCGTTCGCTCGGCTCGTCTTCCTGCTGGGCGTCTTCCAAACTGAGTTCATTAAGATCCAGTTTACCAAGGAAACGTTCAGTATTTAAGGCCTGGGGTGAGGTGGGGTGAGGTGGGGTGAGGTGGTGGGACGATATTTAACATTGAGTGAAAGTGACTCTTCTTGTCATTGTGAGAACCACAACCAGACAGGACCTCTGCATTTAACCCATGCACACAAACACACACTGTGCAGCAGGAAGAAAGCACCCGGGGACCAGTGACGGGGACGGTGCCTTGCTCAAGGGTACCTCCCTGTGGCCGACCCTGCCCTGCTGTTATCCCTCACAATATTATTATGATTTTGTAATATTGTGAGGAACTGCAGCCCGACGTTCTGTCCTGAGGTCCTGACGCTGTCAGGCTGTAGTGTTTAGGGACCCCGGGATCAGGAGGTCGTGGGTTTGAATCTTGTCCCCATCACTGCTCCCCGGGTGCTGGGTATGGCTGCCCCCTGCTGGACCGTGTGTGTTAAATACAGGATGTGCTTGGTTGTGGTTCGCTGTGTGTTCACGATGACTGATAGTCACTTTCAGTTTAAAAAGAGCAGAATCCGTCCTGTGTAACTGGACCGAGCGCAGCGTGCCGTTGATGGACTTTTACGCCTCGTCTTTCGAAATGTCTCCCTCACAGGTGAGCCTGCTGTTCTCCAGTTTGTGTTTTTTGTTTCAGGTTCGGGTGAAGGCGTGGCCTCTGCTGCTCCTCTTGACCGTGTGTTTGGAGACCGTCCTTTGCTTCAGCGATGGGAAGGTCTCCCAGGCCTGTGGCGACATGGTGCCCCTACACAGAGGTGATCCCAGTCCTGATCCTCCACCGTACAACATAACTGTGGACAAGTCCATGTTCGGCCCCGGAGACCAGATTAAAGGTACCGAACCGCAGCACGTTCAGGGAAAATACGAATGTTTTATTTGGTCAAATCAGCCGTTGAAGTTTATTGAGCAGTTCCTCTGTTCTGTCCACAGTCACTTTATCAGTACCGTCCTCTGAGAACAAACACTACTTCAAAGGCTTCCTCATCGAAGCTCGAAATGCCCGGAGTCTTGACTCTGGAACTGTCGGATCTTTCAGTCTGGTCGAGCCGTCCATCTCGCAGCTCCTCCAGTGCGGCGACAGAAAGGTTTCTGACGGATTTTTTAGAGAATAGAATCATAAAGCAAGTCTCTTTGTGCTGGAACCTCACTCTGAATCGTTTTAAAGGGTTCTGCCGTGAGTCACACCAGCGATTCTCACAAGAAGGACGTTCAGGTCGTCTGGACGGCGCCGCAGGACCCTCCTCCAAACGTCGGCTTTCTGTGAGTTTCTGTGTTCGGTCACTGAGACTCATCGTTGAACGATTTCAACAAAAATGAAAAATATCAAATCATGATCAGGTTTAAATGTGACTGTTTAATGAGCTTTAGGCCTTTTTTTAGACCCAAAAGTTATTTTTGGGCGTAAGTTCTAAATATGTAAAAAGTGTCACATATTAGAATATATTCTCAAAGTGGAAGGCCTGGTGATTTGTGTGCGCTCTTCTGATTGGACGCAGTGTGTGCTGTGTGTTTCAGGGTGACTGTGGTTCACAGTTTTAAGCTGTACTGGGTCAGAATCCCGGGACCGGTTGTGTCTCTGAGCGGCGCTCTTCCTTTTTCACCGCCTTTTACTGCAGGACAAGAAAGACCCCAGAGGATCACCGCGCCGGGAACTCTGACCCAACCTGTAAGCCAAGCTGCACCAAACATTTGACCATGTTTTCTTGTAAATTAGCCCATTTTATTAATAATTCAAGTGGAAACAGTGCCTTTATTTCAGTTAATTAACTTCTAAAGTGAGAAGTGGTTCGGTGTAACCGTAGCAGGTCAGAACAAGCCTCCGAGAGGCCGAAATGAAAGCTTTTAGGATTGGAGTTTCAAACGAGAGCCTTTAAACTCGGTTAAGTATGTGTTTTGAGGCTCCAAATCCCACCGTTTAAGCCGCCCTGAGCCGAAGTATTAACTTTCAGAATCACTCATTACGTTTAAACCCTTCCTGAAACTCCCAGTTTGGCTGTTCTTTCTCTTCTGTAGCTCCAGTTCTGTAGATCTCCTCAGACTCCAGCATCTTCTGCTTCTGAGCAGATGATCATCAGAAATTTGATTAAATGAAAGGTAGAAAACAAATGAAGTGATCATTGAGTTAAAAAAGGAATTCTCAGCGTTTCTGTTTCTGAAAAAATCCAACCAGTAGATATTTGCTTGAAAGATGGAGTCCAGTGTCTGTCCAGCGTCTGTAATATAAACAAAAAGGAATTCATCACAATCTTTAGTAGAAAACTAGGTGATGAAACTTCATTTTATAGATGAAGTAAAACGTAATGGCTTTATTTGATTGGCTCATTCCATGATCGACAGCAGGTGCTGATTGGTTAAACGTTGATGAAGAAGCTCCTCCTCTGTTCGTAGGGAAAACACTCCTGTCGTTTTTGCTCTTCTTTGTCCTCCACAGTTGTCCTCGGACGGCTGTGGTGTTGAGAAGTCCTGTCTGAGGGACCCGGCGGGCTGCGACCCGCAGAAGGATGGACTCTGTTACTTCCTGTCGTTCAGGACTGAGGAGGAGAGCGTGGTGTTTGAGCTCAGCGGCGCGGCGCCGGGTTACGTCTCCTTCGCCTTCTCCAAAGATAAATGGATGGTACTGGAACGTGCATTTAAACCCCCCGTCCTTCCTCTTCTCCTTCTCGTTCTCATTCCTATTTCTTCTTATCCTCCTCCTGGTTCTTATCCTTCACCCCCTTCTCCTTATTCTTCTTTTTACTCTTTCTTATCCTCGTCCATCTTGTTCTTCAACTTCTTCTTTCTCCCCCTCCTTCTTCTACTTCTTCTTATTCCTTCCTTTCCATTTCTTCTTCTTTTTCTCTTCTTATCCTTCACCCCCTCTGCTTTCTTTTGCTTCTTCTCTATCTTCTTCTGCTTATTTCTGCTGCTCCCGTTAGGTGTCTCCATGGTGAATCACCTGCCTCCGTTTCTTCCTGTCCTCTGCATCTTCCTCTTTCGCACCGTCCCCCTGCATGTCCTCTCTCAGCACATCCATAAACTTCCTCTTTGTCCTTCCTCTTCTCCTCTTTCCTGGAAGCTCCATCTTTGCATTTAGTGTGTTCTAACATCAAGGTGTGTGTGTGTGTGTGTGTGTGTGTGTGTGTGTAGGGAGAAGATGATGTGTACCTGTGTGTTAATGAAGGCGACCGTGTCGATATCTACCCTGCTTATGTTCTTGGACGGACTCACCCAGTCGCTGCAGAGGTTTGTGATGGAGAGCAGGTGGAGTGATGGGCTGATCTTTCTGATTGTGGTGATCAGTGACATGTTCTTGCTGAGTGTTCGGTGATCTCGTCAGTGATGAAGCAGCACGCAGCTGCGGTTCTGTGCAGGAGACTGGTTCATTAACTTGCTGTTTTTCAGAAACCATGAAAAACTACTTTAAAATATATTTATTATCAACATTGTCCTTTAGATATGAACCAGGATGGATATCTGCTTCTGAAATAATGATCAGTATTTACATGAACTGTAACGCATTACAGGGAGCCTAACTTTAGGCCGGGATTAAGGGGACACTAGCCTAGCGTCTAGGAAGGCTCTACCTTTCTAGTTTTCACGTAACATGTTTGATCTCCACGGTGAGAAGATTAAAAACGCGAGATGTTTAAATGTTAAAATGGATCATCTTATTTTTGATATTTTGTCATCTTCTTGTTTAGTTGATGCCTTTGATTCATCATCTGCTTTCCGTGCCCTTTGACCTTTTGCTGCTCTAGAACGTTCTGACAGACACAGAATGGAGGTTGGCCGACGGGATCATCCAGTGCAGGTTCCGCAGAAACAGACAAATCCGAGACCCGAACCAGAACCGATCGGATCTGAACGAAGCTCATTACGTTTTCGTGGCTCACGGACGAGCAGAGAACGGTCGGTTCCGTTTAGTCCTCGCACTAAACTTTCACTCGGTGGACGGTCGGAGGTGGTTTATCATAAACAAGCTCATTTCCTTTCTTTACTCTTTCTCGTTTAATGCCTTAATTATCAGGCTGTGATCGAGCCTTAGAGACAATTTGTATGCAAATGATCTCTGTGCTGATTGGCTGTCCATACAAAAAATCATCCAGGTTAAAACTTCAGAGTGAAAGACCATGAGTGAACAAACTGGATGTTAATTTGTTTTTCTGTCTGTCTGCCTGCCTGCCTGTCTGTCTGTGTCCATGTACAGTGCCTTGCAAAAGTATTCACCCCTTGCCTTTTTACCTATTGTGTTACGTTCCAACCTGTAATTTAAATGTTCCTTAATCTTATTTTGTGATTTCATTAAGTGAAATGAGGAAAAAAAACAACTGAAAATTGGCATGTGCATATGTATTCACCCCCATGAAGCCCATAAAAAGTCCTGGTGCTCCCAATTACCTTCAAGAGTCTCATAATTAGTGAAATGTCCACCTGTGTGCAGTCTGAGTCACATGATCTGTCAGTATAAACACACCTTTTCTGAAAGGCCCCAGAAGCTGCAACACCACTAAGCAAGAGGCTTCACACCATGAAGACCAAGGAGCTCCAGACAGGTCAGGGACCAAGTTAAGTCAGGGTTGGGTTCTAAAAAAATATCCAAATCTTTGATGATCCATCATCTTCAAATGGAAACATGGTAGCACAACAGACCTGCCAAGAGAGGGCGACCCACCAAAACCCACAGAGCGGGCAAGGAGGGCGTTAATCAGAGAGGCAGCACAGACCAAAGGAACCCTGAAGGAGCTGCAGAGACTGGAGTATCTGTCCACAGGACCACAATCAGCCCTGCACTCCACAGAGCTGGGCTTCATGGACCAGTGGACATTACTTAACAAACATGAAAAATGCCAAGGGGGGGTGAATACTTTTGCAAGGCACTATATCTATGTGTCTGTCTGTATTTGTATTTGTGTGTGTGTGTGTGTGTGTGTGTGTGTGTGTGTGTGTGTGTGTGTATAATGTCATAAAAGGCTCTTTTTCGTGGAGTGAGTTGAGACCGGCCTGCTGGACGGTCTTTAGATGCTGTAACTGCTTTTCCTTTTCGGCCGTTTGTGTTTGGATCTCAGGCAGGACCCACAGACACGACCGGCAGCCGCTTATTTCTTCGAGCCCCGTCCTCGTAACGGGACCTGCGGAGGATTTGTCCGGCTCTCGCTCTCCTTTGCTCATGAAATTCCACGGTGAGCGTTTATCCGTCCCCTTTCTGAGTCTGTCCTAATCGAGACCTGACCGGAGCTCGTCTCTCTCCGACCGCAGCTGCTTTCATGCTCGTGGCCTGGATGTTCACCGTCAGCACCGGCGTCATCGTGGCCCGATATTTCAAACCCGACTGGCAGGAGAGGACACTGTGTGGACAGAGGGTGTGGTTTCAGGTAGGAGTGTCTGAGCTGAGGACTCAGTAATGGACGATTTGAAGTGTTGGTCACTGAGACCTTTTTTCTTCTATGTCCAGTTTCACAGAGCGCTGATGCTGATCACAGTCCTTCTGACCTGCATCGGCTTCGTTTTGCCTTTTGTGTACAGAAGAGGCTGGAGCAAGGTAGAACACACACACACACACACACACACACAGCTTGTGACTAATGCTTCACAGTGTGTCATGTTCTCTCTCAGCCCCCGCCGCCAAATGCATGGCCGTGTGACTGTTCCTCAGCGTGTCTCGATGTGTCACTCTCGCAGTCTGTCCGTTCTGAATAAAAAGAACCGAAACAGAAAGAGGAACTTTACAGGCCATCTATTATAATTACCTCCTAGTGGAACATGTACCACAATCTCCTGAACCTGAGACCACAATGTTCATAAACTCCAAGCATCATGTTCCTCATTGATGTTCTACAGCACGTTCACACCTTCACCAACAGAGGTCGCCCTCGTCCAACAGGCAGGAGCTCAGAATAAAGGGGCTGAAGTTCTTGAGAGTGAGACGGGTTTCCTGCAGCAGCTGGAACTCTGAAGAGACAGAGACGATGCGGGACAGAGTCTAGCCATCGCCTCCCTGATTAGTGTGGACAGCAGAATACATTTTTCAATCTTATTATTATGATTATTTTTAGTCTTCTGCTCGCCCTCTGTTACAGTATGTGAATCTGAGGTGTTTCTGCAGACGTGGCTCGTTGTTCTTATTTGAAGTCTTGCAGGGACTCGGAGACTCGTTTCCCAGCAGGTTGTCTTCGTATGACTGACAAATAAACTGTAGATTAATATATCGGGACACATGACCTGCTGGAAGGACGTTATCGACGCGTGTGGCTGGGACAGTCCGGTGAACGGGAGTGAGGGGGGAGGACGTTTGGGTCAGTAATCCGATGGTGATCAATAGCTCTGTTAGACTGAGGGGGTCAGTGGTGCTTCCATCCTTCACGTCAGTAAAGTCCGTTTTCTTTAGTGGAAGTTGGCGCCGGGTCGGTCGCTGTGCTCCTCAGTCTCATCAAAATCAGAAGGGCTGCAACAAAACCTTGTATGTTTTATTTATTTTTGTTTTGTAAGCGTGCCGGATCACACCCTTACCTGGGCTGCACCATCATGGTTCTGACTCTGATCCAACCCGTCATGGCTTTATTCAGACCTGCTCCGGACTCGTCCAGGTAAAACAATGAAGGTCCACAGGTGTGTGTGTGTGTGTGTGTGTGTCTCTCTCTCTCTCTCTCTCTCTCTCTCTCTCTCTCTCTCTCTTTCATTCATATATATATATATAAAATGACTTATTCATTTTTAGGACAGTTGTTAGTCACTTTATTTTAATTCCATATTAAATTCAGTTTGTTGCGTCTTATTTAAATGTCTGCACTACTTTTCCAACATGTGAAAAATAAGGAAGAAATGAGAAACCCTGCTGCTGGGTTGTTTTCCTGCATTTTCAGGCGATACGTCTTTAACTGGCTGCATCTGGGGACGGGGACTGTAGCTCAGGTGATCGCTGGTAAGGGAAAGTGATGTTTTTTGATTCCGGTGCTGTTTCTATGGATGTTCCTTGCATGTATCAATATTAAATAAATGGAATAATGTACTGATACTGTAAACACAGATTAATTAATGAGGAGTAATTTCAGGAAACAGCAAAAGTGCTTTTAAATGTTCTGTAATTTCAATGCCTGGGTTCAGATTAGTGCAGAATAAGAAGGAACTTAAGATGAAGAAGGTTTTATTCCCAGTCTGGGTGGAGCTGTTCTCCTTGTGACCGTGTGGGTTCTCCAGTTACCTCCCAAAGTCAAAACATACCACAGGTGGACTGAAGACAATACACTTAAACCCACGGGTGTGTGTGTGTGTGTGTGTGTGTGTGTGTGTGTGTGTGTGTCTCCACTGTGTTTTGCCCTGTGAGTGCTGAGATTGACTCCGAGGGCCTTTGGAAAATAAAGAACCTAATGAAAGAAGAGAACCGTGTCCAAAACTAAAAGAAAGTGAACCTTTTTTTTTTTTTTGCTTCGCTGTAGTGGTGGCCATCTGTTTGGGGATCCACCAGCAGGCCCTGCTGCTCCCTGTCCCCTGGTCCACAGGAGTGCTGGCTGCCTACGTGGTCTGGTTTGTGCTGGTGGACCTGGTTCTGGAGGTGCACAGGAGGGGCGTTTTTCCCATCGGTCAGAACTTTTAACGCCTCCGTTTCCAGTTCAAATCTTTCTGTACGCTGTTCTGACTCTGCCCTTCCTCAGAGGACCTTCCGGGTCCCAACACAGCAGTTACTTTCCACTTGACCTGAAACGATAAAACACTTTACGAACACAATTCATTTAACCTGCTGTTGTTTGTGTTGTAGGTACATTTTTCAAAAACTTTGAAATACACACAGAAAATATACAAACGGAAGACAAAGAGGAGATTCTGTTTGTTCCATCTGAGAACGAGACCTGCGTTAAGGTTGGACATACAAATACTGCTCCTTATTATTGATATTAATACAATATTATTACTACAACTGCTTTATTATTATTGTATTAATACTACTACAGCTGCATAATAACAACAGTAATAATAATAATAATCATGGATGATAAAGGAACAATAGATTTAGGGGAAAAAATCCAAAAACATTGATTCCTGTTACTATTATTTCAAAACTAATGTTTTATTAGTAGTAGTAATTTGTGATTAAAGACTATTAATTTCCAAAATATTATTTATTCATTTATTTATTTATTTGTACTGAAAATACTGGTCCACTGTTTTTTTCTTTTTTCCAGTTTATTAAGCTGGTGTTGATTTCTCTCCTGTTTCAGGGACCTTGTTTTAAACGGGTCGTTCTGATTGTCTATCTTTGTGGAAACCTTGGCTTTCTGTTTCTGCTTCTGGGGACGATCGCTGGACTGTGATTCCTGTAGAAAAGTGTCCAGGTGTCCAGGTGTCGTCTGCCCAATCAGGAACGTCCATCCCAACACAAGCTGATGATCCTCAAGTTTGACCTCACTAGCAGTCACTACGGGCAACTTGTTCAGAGAAATGAATAAATCGCATCTTCCAACAGAATGTTTTACAGGATCTATATTTCATAATACTTGAACTAATATTCTCAGAATGTAACTGCTTTTTTTTTAATTGAAGGTAATTTTATAGCTGCAATTGCCTTTTTACTGACATATCACAGCAGAAGTGGAAACGAGGTGCTGTTCTTCTGTGACCTTTACTCTTGAACTCATGTTGATTAAAGCTGATTCAGTTCTTTATTATTATGATTTATCACCAAGGTGCCTTATTACCACAAAATCATCTTTTAATAGTATATCCATTTATTTATATTTGTCATTTTGTCAAATGGAGGACTGTTATTCTGTCCCGCTCATGAGTGATCAGTTCTTCTGGCCCCTTTGGCTGCTTTTATATACACTTGTTTGATTTGAATAAAAAGAACCAAAGAGATGTACGATTGTTAAATCTGTGTAAATTAAAAGTCTACTTCCTGCTGTTTGCTGTGATTCTTCGTTTACTTTGTTTTTCGTTTGGTTTTTTTAAGCTCCAGTGGCTCGTAGCTCTGCACGAGCACGGAACATGATCAGCCTGGCCTGAACCCACACCAGCAGGATCTCCCAGAAGCGCTGATGTTTAATCGCATCGAGTTTATGAAGCGAAGTGGTCTGAAAGGGGGTGTGTTTATTTATGCAGAGACAGGTTCTGGGTTCTGATGTTGCTTTAATTCACTGAGGGGATAGTTGGGATTTATTGTAACCGAGGCAGAATGATTTTGGAAAAAGTTCCACCCATTTCAGCGGCAATTTAAATGTAATTATAATTTTATTTTGCAAAAATAATCTCCCCAGAATTGGGCCAGAGTGCTGCATGTAGCGCTGCAGATGAACACATTCTGCATTACTAAATGTTACTTTTATCAAGTTTTATTTTATTATATATTAGTTTTGTGATTAGAAAAAATTATTTTGGATCTGAAACCTTTTTTTTTCTGAATTTTTGGAATATCACAGAAGTCTGTTTCAGGTGTGGTCTGGTCAGGTGTGGTCATTTTTTGCCCAGGTCACAAGAATTCAGTTTTTAGGTTAAAATAAACTGGTTCCTGAGTATCCACTGTAGTTTATGATTGGATGATCAGACATGAGTGCACCTGAACACCTGCAATAACTTTCTGCAGAAACTATCTCGGTCCACCTTAAATTCCCCTCAGGTTTGGGCTGTAATGATGGGAGGTGCGGTTTTAAAGGCAGTTTTATCAGAATTGGTGTTTATTTTCCATCTGATACTCCTGATGCTCCACACTGCAGCTCATTTAAGTGTTCAGGAAAATCCTTTTCATTGAGAGCATTTATCAGAAGCTCTTATCCAGAGCAACTTGGGGTTCAGGTTCTTGCTCAAGAACTCGGTGGTAGTGCTGGAGGTGGGATTTGAACCTGCAAGCTCTTGTTCTGTAGATGAGTTTCCATCACCAGACCACCACCATGTAACTCCCTGACTGGGTTTTTTCACATTACAGGCCACAGAAATTTCAAGTGAAGTGAAAGTGACTACGAGTCATCGTGAACACAGTGATGCGCAACCCAACACGTCCTCTGTATTTAACACACACGCCGTCCTGCAGGGGGCAGACATCTCCATCACCCGGGGAGCAGTGATGGGGACCTTCTAATCCTGGTGCCTCCTCCCTAAACTAGGCCAGTTCAGTTTAAGCCAATAAAATTCAGGAAAATAGTCTGGGAACTAAGCTGTGGAAAGAGCTACAGGCACCAGTGTCGATGAGCGACACTGAAGCCGTTACCTGGGGAGTGTAAAGCTGTTAAATGGGTTTTGGGAATGTTTTTTTTTTTTGAGATACTTGATTATTTAGCTTATGTGTTTGTCTCGCTGTACAGACTGTTTGAATATGGAGAATAAACAGAAAGGCCATCTTAGAAGGAATTCTTATTTATTGTTGCAGTAATAATTTGGACACTTGCATTTAAATTACAACATTTTTATTTGTATTTTCTGTATTTTCTTCCTTTTTTCAGTAGAAAGCAATGCAAAACTGTGCTTGAAAATGGCTTACATGGAATAAGCAAGCAATACTCATGGTCCTAATAATCAAAATGGATTCACATAAGCATACAAACATCTGTTTGGACAACAAAGCAATATAATTATAATCTATTAACACAGTGATGCAGTTATCACTTTAATAATGATGTCACTAATTAAAGGGGAGTATATAAAGGTTAAAGGGCATGTCTTAAAAGGACAACATTCATATTTTAAGTGCCTCTAATGTCAAGTTCTAACTTTGAAAGAAAAGAAAAAGCCAACACTCTTAAAGCTGCAGTCGGTAACTTTTAAAAAAATAACTCGTCCAGGGTGTTTCTCTGCCTTCGCACAGTCCAGCCGCCCCGGTTAGAATAAGCAGCTCAGAGAATGGACGGATGAACATTTGCTTAAACTCTCTCCCTGTTCTCACAGTAGTACATAAACAGGAAAAATCAGGTTCTTCTGCTCCTACTGAAATGTATTACGTGAAATGTATAAGAATCCACCACACCTGAATCAAAACAACCAATCAGAGTAAGGTGGAGAGCCTGTTGAAGCATCTACCACTGCCGGTCCACTCTCTAAAGGCAGACCTCCACCGCACTTGGTCAAGATCAACATCTTCAGCAGGCGGCTCCAGTAATGACTATCAGCTGTTTAAATAATCTACCCATCCTTAATCTTCCTACAACAGAGTGAAGGACAGAAAGAAGCAAACAGCAGAAGATCAAGGATGAAAGGCAAGGCGACAGGAAAGAATGGAGGAAGACCGAGCCTGAGGAAATATCTGAGTGGCTTTAAGGGAACACAGCTGAAAACGGACTGCAGGAGGAGGGCAGTTCAGAGGAAGGACAAGGGCAATGAATGGGAGTACAAGGGAGTTTGAAGAGGGTAGGAGGGACCATAAGGAGGGTAGGAGGGACATGGATGAATGAAGGAGGGACCTAGAAGAGTGTAGAAGGGCCCTGAATGGTAATAGAAGAGACCCAGAAGGGAACCGGAGAAACAGGAGGGAGATAAAATAGAAGAGGCTGAGGGGCTTGGAAGGGCATGTGGCAGACCTGTAAGAGTGGAGGAAGAGGAGATGATGCTGGAGAGGAGGTGGAGGCATTGTATGGAGACAGAGAAACCTGGAAGGGAGCTGGAGGAGGAAGAGGAGGAGGAGGAGGATGAGAAAGGACCTGGAAGGCAGGGGTGGTCACCTGACAGTGGAACTCATTCAAATTTTCAAGCGAAATCCAGGCTCCTCTCAGCGTTCCCCCACTGCAGCTTTAATGCCAGGTTTTGGGATGGTGTTGAGAGCTGAGATGTTGGGCCTGAGTTCACCATGTCTCACTTCATGATACCCTGTTTTTTTCTCTAGATTAGCATGGATATACAAACTTGCCTTACAAGAAAATACAATATGAAAATACATTAAATATATTTCCTTTAATACTAAGACATTACAATAAAATATGCTTCAAATCTTGCTGTGCATTTCTCTTCAGAGACAAGCGTCGATTCAACAATTAACATTCAGGCGTCTTGGCAAACACTCAGAATTGTTTCTTCATTTTTTTTTTTTGCAGAACATGAAGAGCCGTAAAGACCACACAAGCAGCGATGGCATGTGCTTACAATGTGAATTCAGCAGGAATCTGAAGCACTGCTAAAGTCTTTTACATGAAACGATGAAAACTGTCGACTGATATCACGTCTGGCGCTCTTTAGTCATTATTTGCGAACTCCCCGGCTTCCCACCGCAGCGCCATGGCACTTTTACGGCGGCCTCCAGAATAGGACTCTGGGAACTAAGGGGTTAAAGTGCATTAAGATGAATTTGGTGTGAGTTAAAAGCTAAAAACAGTGACTTTTTATTATTCACATCATTGAGAAACACAGCTCACAGTGAACCACAACGAAATTACATCTCTGCTTTTTACCCACACACACCATGCAGCAGGGGGCAGCTTTTCAAAGCACCCAGGGAGCAGTGATGGGGATGGTACCTTGTTCAAGGGTACCTCAGGGCAACCTACTGGTCTGAGACTCAAACCCCTGACCTTCTGATCCTGGGGTCAACTCCCTAACCACCACTTGACCACCACTCCCTTGGTCAATCAGCCAATAGACTGTTTAAAACCATGTTATTTTTTTTACATAAAGTTTTATGCTGAAAATTCATCGTCCATGAAAACAGCATTCAAGTTTCAGACTCTTCAAAAAGGTCCAGATACAGAACTCACAGAATTCTGTTAATTTATTGAAAGTAAAAGGCTGAAACGTCCTCTTTCCTTAAATACTCAGACCCTTCATCTAGAACTTGGTTTAAGCATCTTAGGAATGATCCTACAAGCATTCCATTCTTTTCAGTTTCTATCGTTCCTCTTCAATCATTAATACTCATTCAGGTTCAACAGGGAACTTCATGCACATACGTTCTCCTACGAAACTACTGCAAGAGAGGCCAATGCATACGTTTTTGCTGTGAACTGAAGACGTTTAGTTCTGAGATCAAGAGATCAGATTTTCTGGCATTTAAATCTACTAATGTTTAATCATATACAACACAGCACCCTTTGTATCTGACCACCAGGTGTTCCTTTCATCAGAAGAAAGGATGGTTTGAAAGCCATTCGGCATGGGTTCTCACATCTTCTCAAAGGAACTCTAGATCTCACTCATAGTGACCTTTGGGCTCTTGGTTACCTGTCTGACCAAGTTCCCAGATTACTTAGTTGTTTGAGCAGATCTGTTGTTGGTTCCTCATCTCTTTCCAGCGATGGAGGCTGCAGACATGTTTTTGTGCATCAAAATCTTTGTCCTGACACATTCCGGTCCTGCAGCTCCATGGACAGGACTCTTACCTCAAGGTTTGGTTTTTCATTCAGATATATGACGTCAACAGAAAGACCTTGTTCAGACATCTGTGTCTCGTCTAATAATGTTCACTGAATTCAGTTTGGCACAGATGGACTCCAGCTGAAGCTTCTGAATCACTGATAAAAGTCAGATCCTCTGGAGCTCAATAGCAAGTTTCATAACAAAGAGTCTGAATAAGTATATAAATGAGACATTTCAGCCTTTCCTTAAAAAAATGATAATTAAATTGTGTGTGGAGTGATAATTAAAATAATTCAGTATTCAGATGAGAATAAATCTTATGAAAATATGGTGAGGTTTTAAAAACAGCTGTGCTAAACACAGGTTCTTACCACAGACCTGCACAGGAACCCCTGGACCAGCTTGGGAACCAATAACCACTAATAATACAATCTACAGTGCTGCCAAAGTCTTGAGACTCCATTCATTTCTTTATATTTTGTGGGGAATCACGATGTTGGTGGAAAGAAACTATTTTAAATAGTTTTAAAAAGTAATAAAATTCTTTTGTTCAAACTGTTTTATCTTGGTCACCTAGTTTGGTTTTGTTTGTTTCTTCTCTGCTTCGTGTCTTAAGTTAGACGCTTTGTTCTTTTTTATTTTTTTATTAATGTTACACAATTACAATTACCGGATTCAGCAGAACTTACTCTGTGATCACATGATAGCGCTGAACGGTCCATCTTATAAGTCTTCATCGGGGACGAAGGAGAGGATTTACATTTTATTGGGATATCATCTGAAAAACAAAAGATAATGTCTTAGGGATCCTGGTTTACATTAAATAAACACAGAAAAATAAACCACTTGAATATCTGTCACCATGAAAGTACATCCAAATTCGAGCTCTCAATGTTTTTGTATTTATTAAATTTACCTTGTTTGTCATACGAGCTGTCCAGAAGACTTGGGGAAGCCAGGAACTTCTCTTTAGAGTAAACACTGGCTCTTTGTCGTTTCAGCTCTTCCTCTCGTTGTTTTACCATCTTAATCTCTTCATCAACCAGAGAGAGGGTGCTCCTGGATCGCAGCTTAAAAAACGGGTTGTTGAGGAACGTTTTCTCCTGGGTCTCCACAGAAGAGTTCAGGTTTAGCTCAGATGCACTTCGAATGATTAGGTTTGATGTTTCCAGTATGATTATGTTGGGGGGATCCTCTGATCTCCAGTCGGCAGATTTAGATGTCACCAACTTTCCAGCATGGCGGGGACTCTGATGGCAAGAATCAGGTTCCAAGATAATAACATTGTTGGCTGCCACTTCTTGCTTCTGCGAAGCTCTGGTTGGCGATGAGGTGATGATGAAAGATGGCATCTTGCTGCTGGATGATTGGCTGCCGTTTTCATCCTGATGTTCCAGCATCTTTCTTTTCTCATCCACTTCCTGACATAGATTTCGTGGGTTTAAGATGACCGGTCTTCCTTTTCCTTGCACACAGTCACTTGAGTAAGACTTGGACATTCCTTTTTCACGCCTTTGGTTTTCTCGCTCCATGGCCGAACGGATCTCCTTCTCAACTGGGGTCTCAGGATCATCGTAAGGTGACCTGTAACTAGAGTCGCCTAGTCCTGAATCCTCTGAGCAAGGGCTGAACTGGTTGTGTGAGAAATCTCTTCCAAGTGCCAAACTCTCAAAGTCATGATCCCTCTTTGGCCTGTCAATGTTGCGCACTGGCGTGTACATGAAGCTGTGACTGCCTTGGCAGGTGCCAGTCTTGGTGACTGGTTGGTGAACCACATTCTTTGTTTGCTCCTCCATCTGCAGCCACTGCTTGCGAGCCACTCTGAAATCCACATGCTCTGTACTGACGTTTGCACTCTTCATCTCCTGAATCACACAGTAATCTTTTGGCATCTTCTTGTTCAGGTCTGAATTGACACAACTAGATGAAGTGTGGTTTACAGAGTTCTTACCCAGCTCTTCCTCGTCCTCTGAGATCTTGGACAAGCCATGGAACAGTAATGAAGGATTGTAGGAGATTTCCTTTGTTGGTTGTGTACAAGTTGGGCTGCTCTCTGGCTGCTCCAACACCTCTTCCACAGGGATATCCCTCTCTACCTCTTCTTCCTGGTCTTCAGTGTACTTCACTTCAGGCTTTTGAATGAAGAGTTCCTGGGCACTCAGCTCAAGGCTGTCCAGATAGGAGTCATCATCTTCCTTGTTGATAGAGGAAGAAAATATTGTCCTCCATTTCTCGTCAGTTTCAGAATCAGAAGATGCCGCAGCAATTTCAACCTGGACACACTCCTCCAAGTCTTCTGGATCGTGAACGGAGTCTGTTGAAACATCTGACATCACTTCCTCCCGGATGTATGACTCCAGTATGGATTCATCTACATCGCCGCATAAACCCAAACCTTCTAAGAGGCCCTCATGGGATTCTGTCCTCTTTGGGTCTAGTATAACTTCATCTTCAGTGCTCTGCATTATAGACACCTTGTTTTTGGGCAGCTCTTCTTTCACTGAATCCTGACTTGTTTGCACAGTCACATTCTCGTACACACTCTCAGCGCTAGATGGTGTGTCAGAGGAAGTGACGGATTCATTGCGATTAAGCTCATCATGATTGTCCTCCAAGACCAAAGCTTCCTTTGGGCAGGGCAGGTCTTCATAAATTTCCGTGTTGGTCTCCGTGGGAGTCAGTTCAGCTAAAATGTCAACCACTACTTTTGCACTCAGGGATTCTAATGTATCATCATCATAACAGGCTTCAGCACTTGTGTCCTTGTTGTCAGGTATCTCACTCTTCTGGACTTCCATTTCATAGTCGATCATGTTTGCTGTGCTGGATTGCTCACTCGTCTCCATGGTTACTGTCTCGGAGAGGGACAGCTCTGTTTCTGTCTGATTTTGAGAAGGAAAGCTACCTTCGTTCACTTCTGTGCCATCCACCTCTGGATATCCAGCAGCTCCCTATGAAAAAGCAAGAGAACAGACAAACAGGAAAGATAAATCCTCACGTCAATAGAGAAACAGAGCCGTACACATCAGACCAGCATGTCTCTGACCAGAAAAATCTATGCCACAGTTTTTAATCCCTCATGAGAAAGCACAGGACCTGTTCACACCTGGGATTAACTTGCATCAAATTCTATACACGCCCATGCTTGTCTGTCAGAAACTAAACTCCAACACCAGACCAAAAACAACACAGAAAGCAAGGCAAGTTTTATTAGGATATTTTATTTGTACTTTGCTTTACGTCAAAGTAATCAATAAAAAATGAGTAAAAGAGCAATAAGAAGGCTGGTTGGTTCACTAAAGATGGTGGAAAAACAAGGCAGCTTTTGGCTTCTGGTAACAAATCGAGGCAGATCTCATCTCCATGGGGAGCTGGTTCCAGCAGGGGGAAGTATACTGGCTAAATGCCATTTTGCCCAGTTTGGATTTTGGGCACCGCTGACGTAAGAGATCCACCAGATTGATTTTCACAAAACACTTTGGAAATGTACAGAAGAAGAAAAAATGAAAGCAAAAACGGTGTTCAAAAAGCTTGAGCTTGCTTGAAAACAACATTGTTCAAGGTAAAACACAGATCTTAGTCATGGATGCTCTACATTCTTAATTTCAATGATAATTTACCCCTCTGCATCGTCCCCTGCTTGTCCCGTTTCTTTGTGGTGAAGGTCAGGACTTTTTAGGGCTTGTAAAGGTGAAGATACATCAGCAGCACCACGCAAACAAAGTTGGACACTGCGCTGTTTTTCTCCACCTGTAGCTCATGTGCTGCACAGGTGAGTAGCATCACACCTGTAATGGTTGCACTCGCTGATGATGCTTCATTTTCCGGGGTGCATAAAAAGTATTTTTCTTTAAAAAACGTGACGATCAATTTAGAAGTGGTATAGTTGAAATTCTGAAGGTCGTATCTCGGGTCAGTAGGTTCCCCTGAGGGACCTGAGAGTAAGGTACTGTCCTCGTCACTGCTCCCTAAATACTTTGCTGCACACAAAGTGTGTATAGATGAAAAGCAGAGGCTGAATTTTGTTGTGTCTCACTGTGTTCTATGCTGTGTTTCACAATGATAAGAATAGTAACTCTCATGAGCACGACACCGTTTGAGAGTCCGCTGTAACATGGTGATGCTGAAACATGAATGAGTTTGTACTTCTGCTCACAGGGGACGTTGAGTAGATCGACACTCCTTGTGGCCCAGGACACATTCACGTTTCAGGAAAAGGCCATTTTCAGCTCAAAGCACCTCCAAATATGGTCTGCATGACCAGATCCCAATGTCCTGGGTTTGTTACCCCTGTATTTAGAGCTGTCCACCAGGTAAATGGCAGATGTGAACACAGCAAGACTTAGTTCAGAGGTTATTCTGGATGTCTCAGAATATTCGATGGGCTCAAAGCTGTAGGGACCATCCCAGTCCAGTCATTATTTAATGCGCGATGGATGAAATGAATCATCATTCTGGAAAGCTAAATCTACTTAATTGTACAGTCCTGTGCAAAAGTCTTGATCCCCTCGTTTCTCTCTGTCCTGTGTGAAAGTGAGACAGTAGTTCAGTGATTTGTGTACAAACACATGTAACTCCAGTCTAAATACAAAGAGAGTTTAATTCTAACCAGCTTTAAAGTCAATGTTATTCTTCAGCACAGCCTCAACTCTCTTAGACAAGCTCCGTTCTTTAAGTCAGGAATACTTCTCCAGGCTTCTTGAAGGACATCCAAAAGCTCTTCTTTGGACAAGCTGCCTTTTCTTCTTCGTTTTCTGTGGAGACGATCCCACACTGCTCCTGAAACTGCTCAGGTACAGAGACTGGACTGAAAACCAGAGACAACAACACTGTCCTTCAGGAAGATCTGGAGAACTGCTCAGGTACAGAGACTGGACTGAACATGAGAGACAACAACACTGTCCTTCAGGAAGATCTGGAGAACTGCTCCTCCATAATACAAGCAAAATATAAAGGAAATGAAGGAGTGGCTCAACGTTTTGCACAGAACTATGTATGTAAGTAACCTGATAAGTTAAATAAGATGTTTATTTAATATGGGACCCCCTTGTGGTCTAGGTGTCCTAATGGCTGCTTATATTAAGAAATAGCCCTGATTTGGCTTTAGCTGCAGTTATAGACACTCAGCTTTACCTTCACCTTACCCCTTCTTCCTAGCTTTGTGACAGAGAGAGGTCAGGGAGGTTTCATTCATTCACATCAAAGGCATTTATTTGAGGCAAGTTGCAAATTGATTAGTTTCGAGCCTGCCTTTTTCAGCACACATTACCTTCACTGAGTACAAGCATTTCCAAAGCTTCTCAATTTCCCTCAAAAAACTCAAAGAACATGTATTCCCCAGATACTTGAAGAGCTTCAGGACTGCAGAAAAGAGCAAAGCCGTTTGTTTACTATCGCAGTGAATCATTTCACAAAGTGAGCTTTACTCTGGGAGGGAAAGCAGGAGTCTGACGGAAGAAAATGGATCCATTACATAAGACTGCAGAGTTGGTTCCTCGCCCACGTGTGACCCTCCAGCTGATTAGCGATGTCCCCCATTAAGCTCCAGAGAGAGGAAGAGCCTGGAGCACAGTTGAGCCCCAAGAGGCGATACCCAGCGTAGAGACGGGCCATTCTTACATGTCCAGCTTAATGCTGAGAGGGTTAGAATTCCAAACTAGTGGGTGATTATTTACCTCGTTGTTCGTGTGGAAAAAGACTCAACCCTAAGCTCATCCGTGCCTGATCCCCAGTGTCGATAGTGATGTTCACTCTAATCCTAAAACTCTTACACAACAGGCACCAAATACAGAACACAGATCTACTGAATACACCCCAATTCCCACCGCACTCCCAAAAACCAAGACCTGTCCTTACATAGCTTTGTCCTCTTCATTTTTGTCCCTCTGATATGCTCGTCCCTAATCCTGTCCATCCTCATCTCTCCCGACGTAAATCTCCACAACTCTGCCATCTCCAACTCCACCACCGGACTTTGTCGTCAGCGTCATCCTCTCAAACCCATGTAACATAGCTGGTCTCGGTACTGTCTCCAACCTATATAGCATAGCTGTTTTCCCTACTGCCTCCAGCCTGTATAACATAGCTGGTCTCATTATGTCTCCAACCCATATAACATAGCTGGTCTCACTACTGTCTGTTCAACCTTCCCTTTCCTTCTTGCTGGACCCTGTTTGTCACAGATCCATTGCTTTATTCTGAACTGCAACAAACAATAAAATAATCAGAAAACAGGGTTAAGACACTACCACCATCTGTGATTCACTGAAAAAACCCCGAAAAATTAAATCACTCTCCACTTCAGCGTCCATTATTTCACATTAATCAAGCCCGACAAAAGGCATAAAAGCAGGATGAAAACAACAGACTGGAAAAGTGTCGAGTGCCATGGCAACAGCCCGCTAGGTATAACAGCTCAGCTGGTGAGCAAGCGTCCATGCTCGCAGCCCGCTAGTCTCAGCATTCGTGTCATAAAAAGTCGGTTTGCAATAAATTATTCAGTGCTATCAGATTAGCATTGCAGACAGACAGAGGTATCACTGAAAGGCCTACACCTACCACCAGCTTCAGCCACAGCATCCATGAGGAGATCATTTCTGTCCCATCCCTGAGCAAGTTCCTCCAGAACTAAATCTACATGTGCCCTGAGCCAGTCGGAGGAATGTAAAATGAAAGTATGGATTAGCGTTGGGCTGGCACAGAGTTTATCGGCAGATGTGCCACTGTGATCAGGGTCACTGCCGATGGACGCCTCTGGAAGTGTCGCCTCCAGCGCTGCAAACATCCATAACGAGCTCTTATACAGAATAACTGCTGCAACGTATCGACTGCTTTCACTGGAGCCCCACTCATGTCCATGCACTTGATAAGGTCACAATTATTCTGTAACTAATATAATGTTTCTTTCCCATTTTTAAATATAACCTCTTTTATTCTCTATTGGAAATAACTATGTGGAATTATGAATTTAAATATATCCTTTAACCCTGAAAAGACCCGGCGTATCTGAGCTGTTTATGTATTCCTGCGTTGTTTTAACTTCCTTTGAGATGAAACTTTAGGAAACTAAGAAGATATTTAGATTTCTTTATTAATATAAAATGATCACAAATAAAAAAAATCAAAAAGAAAATGTATCAAACAGATCTGACACTGGCATGTTGAACCTGTTTGACAGTTAAAATGCAGGAA
>CM029379.1:676290-701290 GCA_017165825.1 Hepsetus odoe
GGCACCTTAAACCTGTTCTATAAATGACATAAAAGCGTTAAGTCCCAGAAGAAGAACACCATTCTCTAAGATGAGTCTTTTAATGTAATATTCAGCATCAGTCCTGTCGTTCACAGCCAGCAGGAGAAACTGACAGTGCGGTACGAGTCCAGTTTGGCTTAAAGGCTTATTTATGCCCAGTTTTAAATAAAAATAAGTTCTATTCTGATATATTTTCTGTTTTCCTTTTGTTTGCTATTTGTACATATTTTCTGAAATGAATCATGCCAGTGAGATCGACATTTCAGCTAGGAAGGATGAAAACATTTTAAACATGGAGGATGTTTCTAAAGAGAGAACAGCAACAGACTTTTAATGTTTTTATTGACCACACGCACTTTCATTCGGACCTCTTTCTTATCAGCTACTTCATTCTGACCGGCTCTACCATCGCCGTGTTTGCCAGGAGCTTCTGATTCTGCCCTCTAGTGGACGTACAGACGAATATGTGATGTTTGAAAAGCATGACTGAGCAGAAACAAGATTTAAGAATGGAAATAAACCTACTCAAACATTTGCACAAGGTTTTCTAACAGATCTCTGTAAAGTCTGGCTGTAACTGCTCCTCTAAGCAGCGGATGGGAACAAATGCAGAATCCACTTCAAATATCAAAAGCATTCAAATATTGCATCACAAACACTCCTAAAAAAATAAACCTTCCTCTTGGCATCACAAGCCCATCATGTTCCCGTGGACACACTCCTTCTCGTTTATATCACTTCTCAGCGGAGACAAGCTTCCCAGATCTGTTCTTCTCATTTCGTCTTCATCAAAGATGCGAGCCCGGGGTCTTGCTGCGGGGAGGCCGAGTGGGTTTTTCCGAGCAGAGGGACTTTCATTCTCCAGACTGTGGAGAAGAGGAAGAGCGTTTCAGTTCATCTAAGCCATTAACGGAGGCCCTCGCTGCTCGTCTGCAGCGCTGTTTGATGGCTGCTTTTTCCGACGCACCACAAACACTTTCATAAAGTGAAATTATGGGGAGAACAATGGATACGCAGAGCCTTTTACACTTTGCTTATGTAATGCAAGGCTATGATTATGTAACTGCCTCTCAAGCAGATGTTACGAAATGCGTCTCCAGCACTTCTGTGCCTTGAAAAGAACCAAGGACGAGATGTTCAATAGCGGCTGATGGACAGCCGAGCATCATATCGTCCATTATTATTATGCACAGACCTCTCAAGTGAAAAAGGCCCAAAATGCAGGATTAAAGTTACCACTGGAATAGAAATCACAATGGATTCATTTGTCCAAAAGATGATGACGTTTCTGTGTCATTTTAACCACCTGAAGTCATTCACGAGAGGCAGTACATTCATAAGGTTATATAAGCCTGAAATGACTTTTATGAAGGTTTATTCCAACTGATGTAACACTTACTAGTAGCCTTTATGACAATAAATGATAATGTTCATTAAAGGAGTCTTCATGCCTCAACTCAACACGTCTCATCCACATTTTCGGGTTAGTGTATAAAAAGGGCAAACAACTGTCCAAAACAAGCATTTGTGAGTAACATAGGCAACAAAATGATTTAACATGGTTATTTCTGGAAATCTCTTTTTTAATCCTAGGGCATTTGAGGCTCTGGGTCCATGGCTGCTTTGAAACTTTTGTCCACTGGGTGGGGCTACAGATCCTGTCCAGAGACACCAGGATCTAACACACACCCTCTTGAGAGAAAACACTTCTCTGCACTGCAAACTCAGTGCTTTTCTGCTGAATATGAAACATCACTGTGGCCTGTGCAAAGGCGCATTTACACGATATGGTTTACTTTCCAGGACGTTAAACTGAAAGAAATAGAAACTGTGCATAAAAAATGCAGAAAAGGTCAGCTGTGTTTGTCTTCTCTGGAGGACGTGTTGAATAAGACCATCCTTTATACAAGGTTCATATTCTTATCAGATCTTCAAGTTTTCCAGCTGTGAGAGTTCAGCATTTGAAGGCCTTTCCTGACATTACAGGCATGCACACATATTTATAAAGGTTTATCCCAAAAATCACTTTCTGGAGTAACACTAGCTTTTAGGATAATAATCCTTTTTCAGTGTTAATCTATGTCTGTGTCCTGTCATAAAAGGCTTTTGTAGACTTTATGTAGCCTCAGCGTACGTTCACCCTGGAAGCGGCGAGAGAGTCAACATGCAGCCTGCCTGGGAGGCGTGGACGCTCATTATTATTGTGTTTCATTACCACCTAATGAGCATCTTTAGGATCAGTGAAATGTTCCGGTGAGGTTATTTTTGACTTTCTGTTTGTTTATTGGAGGAGCTCGGTCACGTGCTTTGTGAGATCACTTAGTTTGTATCCATGCCACCTCGAGAAAGCTTTCAGCGGTCTCAACTTTGCTTATAAGTTCATCACTGCATTACTTAGTTTTATGTATATTCACTTTTATTTGGTTTGCTTGTGTTTGTGCTGCTGGGGAACAGCTTACGAATCCCACACCGCAGCTGATTATCAAAAAATCTACTAGAATTCAGTTTCATTTCGACGCCTTTGCCACCGAAAATGCTCCGCCCCTCAAAAATGAAAGACTTCCGGTCACTTCGAGGTTCTCTCGCTCTCAGGATAAACGCAGGTTATGAATGCTGATGCTGTTTGGGACTTGAGTATCTGAGGTTTAGAACAGTGTCTGTGTCTTTGGTTCATCTGATGAGAGAATCCAGGGCCATGCAGGTAAAACAGACCACACAAGTCAACAGTTTGCTCCTTGTTGAGGTTTCATTTAAATGACAATCACATGATTTACATAAACGTCAGTACTTGTTTAGTAAGCAGGCAGCAATCCACTTCTGCACAACTCTGCTCCTGAAGATAGAGGTGAAGTCAAACAAGGTTAGAACAGATACATGCCTTGTTTTTCTGCCACTACCTGAGGCATTTGGGTCTTCTGTCTTTCCCTGTTTTCCTTGGTTTCTGAAGAATCCAGGCCTGACCTCTGAGCGATGGACGTTATTGCTCCTGGGCTGGAAGATCTTGCTGTGGTAGCCTTGTGGATGGTATGAAAGTGGTGGTTCCTGGTCAGTTTCGTCTTCGTCACTGGCAATAACCACCAGTTCAGCCTGCATTTCTTCTTCTTCCTCATCAGACGGTGCATTCTGATAGCCCATAAAAATCATAGTGATAGGCTTACAGTCCAGCTCAGATGGGATGGCGTTAACTATTTTGAAAGGTAAATCTTCCCTCAGATGAAGAGGGGAAATCCTCTCAAATTCCAACTCCAAATCAGACTCTGGAGTAAGCCATTGCTGTTCCTCAGGCTCCTGGATGAGCTCTTGTTCGTTAGCAAGCTCTTCACCATATCCTTTGACTTCCATTGTAGACCTTTGGTTAGCAAGCTGGTCAGGAGGAAAACATTGCTTGGATGCAGAATCTGAGACTTGACAGGCCTCTGCTTGATGTTGAGCTTCTTGTTTCTGGAAGCAGTCAGGCTGCAATGGACTTGGGGTCTTGCTGGCCATATGAAAACCATTGGGAGCAGGACTCACCACACCTCGTTCTCCTTTCCGAGGGGTGCAGGATCTGCTGTATGAGCTGGAGAACACCGGGTCATGGTACTCCACATCGCTCGGGGCCTTTTTCTCTGTTGCTTTTCTTAGAAGCTCCTCCACCTCCAAAGGGCTCAGCTCATCTAAGCCATCGTCTGTCAACTTTCCAGCAGGCTGTAGAGCATAGACAGACTTTCGGCCATCGTCAAAGACTTTGACGCCTTTCTGCTGAAACTCCTGAGGGCTGACGGCAGCGGAGGAAAGAACCTGACTCCTCCCTGTGTGCAGGTCTTTTTCCACACTGATCTCCAAAGCATACATTGCTGAGAAGAGAGGGAGCCGGCGTAAACCAGTTTGCTCTTCTTCATCGTTATTTTGAATAGTTTACATGCACTTTATGGTGTTTTGATACACAGCTAAGTGCAAAAGTCTTGAGCCACCATTCCTTTAATTATAGTTTTGTAGAAAAACAAGACAAAAGGGGCAGTGAATCTTCTGCACAGTACGGTTCTACTGTACATTCTACAAAATAAAAGCACTATAAATGGTTCCTGATGATGTGGAACCACTTATTGCCTACCAAAACTTTCATTCAATGTTCTTGTAAACCCATGTTTGTAAATGAGAAGCAAATAACCTACACATAACTAACATTAGACACTAAATATCGTTCCTAGTTTTAGACCCTTTCCTGGTTCTCTATATGTTATTATGTTTCAGACTCTTAAAATGGATTTAACAGTAAAGGAGATTATTGGAGGAATTTGTTAATGTTTTTTGTTTTTTTTGTTTTATTAATCAAAGACGAACTCTCAATGCTTTTAAAACTACACTACAGTCCACTTGTTCCAAACTGAACTGGACATCATTAGGAACACACCTGCCTACATGGTCTCACAGTCGAGGTGAACAGAGGCCATGAGGTCGAGAGAACTGTCGGTGAGGCAGCACAGTGTCAAGACACAGACATGGAAATATAAGAGTACTGAAAATGTTTAAGAGCACAGTTTCCATCAAATGAAAGAGGCTTGTTGGAAAACACCAACAGTATTCCTAGACCTGCCCTCACAAGCTGAGTAATCAGGGACAAAGGAAACCAAGAACACAATGGTCATTGTGAATGAGATCCAAATAGACCAACACTCCCCATTCAACCTTGAGGAATAGAAAAGCTTGAGGAATTTGGCGAAGAAGAATGAGAGAACCTTCCAAAGGAAAGATGTGCCAAGCTTGCAGGATCCCAAGAAGACCTGAGAGTGTCATTGCTGCCAAAGAAGCTTTAACCAAGTACTAAATGAAAGGTCTGGGAATGGGATTCTCATTTTCAATAAATGAACAAAACACTCTGAACTGTTGTCACTGTGGAGGATTGTGTGTAGACTGATGATAAAATATTACACCTTTTGAAGAGTCTGAAACATAATCTATAAAAGGCTCAGACCTTTTGGTATGCACTGTACATCCAAGCTTAGACATCCAAGCTTAAAGTCAGATTGGCTTACAGAAACAGGTTCATACCCTTTTTCTCCGGTTCAACCTCAGGTTTCTGTACTGTTTTAATTCTTCTCAGAAAGGTGGGGGTATATGATGTGGGGATATCAGGTATTGCAGAGTAGATGCGCTGGATTGACTCTGCAACAGATTTTGCATTAATCCGATTTTGTTAGGATATTCACGTGCTGAAAAATACAGCAATGTGCTAGTGCACGAAACAAAAAAAGAAAAATTACCTGCTTGGAACTCGCCATTTACTTCCTGTGTAAAGACACAGTGGATGGAAATCAGTACATTAACCCAAAAACATACAGCACAGCTCTTTGTCTGAGCCACGCCTCCTCAAGCTTCTGCTCTCAGTTCTCACAACCAAGCAGTTGCATCATGATGTCGAAGCAAAGCTGAAACACTGCCTCCAATGCATGCCTGTCGCATTCATGACTCATAACTCTGCTGACCCACCAGCTGCTGGAGCAGAATAGTGCCAAAATCTGCAGACTTACCCCGCCAAATGATTAAACCAAGCAATACCTTAATAATGTCCTCTGCAGTCTTCTCCACCTCCTTCAGCCGCTTCAGAATGAGCTCTTCGTTCTTGGAGATATTCATCTCCCGTGTCTCCAGAGCACAGATCTCACTCTCCATTCTGCAGAATAAAAAAATAATACCATGCCTGAAGTGATGGAACAGTCCACTTACTGCGATCCCGTCTCACAGAAATCCACTAAAAATCTTAAAGGTCACTAAAAGTTCAAAACCTCACTGCTGGATTTTATTTCAAGTGACTGAAGTTACTCCCAAACATTTTTAATTTGTGGGTTTCTTTAGTCGCTTGAGTTGGAATCTTGCTGGTGATTCACAAGGTATTCTGGGAATTTTGTCCTAAAACTGTCTGGAGTGAGCCTCAGTAAATCTGGAGGACCCAAACACTTATCCCACTCCTCTGTCCCACCATGAACTGGGGCTTTAAATGGGATTGAGCCCAAACTTGGTGGAGATAGCAGGAGTGTTAGAAGTTGTAATAGTAGCAGATGTATTGGTCGAAATGAGATAAAATAGAATTATTTGTAGAATAAGACTGTGAGCAAGACTGCGTTGGTTTGGACGTGTCCAGAGGAGGAACGAGGAGTATATCAGGAGAAGGATGTTGAGGACGGAGCTGCCAGGAAAGAGGAGAAGAGGAAGAACAAGGAGAAGCTTTATGGACGTGGTGAGAGAGGACATGCAGGGGACGATGTGAAAGAGGAAGATGCAGAGGACAGGAAGACATGGAGACAGATGATTTGCCATGATGACCCCCAGGCAGAAAGTAGAAACAAGGAGAATAATTAATAATTATGACTAATTTCTGCCAGCTAAGTAACACATTTTATAAACCCTGTGCCTGTAAAAGTGAAAGTAGTTAATAATTCTATTTTCTGTTTGGAATTAGTAAATCTCTAACTCTACACACATAGTTCACAGTCTGGGAGCATGACAGGAAGCATGTTTCCTCCAAAAAGTAGCCAATCATGGCATTACACATCATCATGGGATACATTTGGAGAAGAGCGCTAACTACATGATATGTGACATAACAGACACACTCTCACTGATTCCGGGCATCAAACGTGGCTTCAAACAGCAGGATGTAATCTTCTTACTGCCTCCCCTGCACAGCCTGGCATCCCTGTGATGCTCTTGACCAGGTTAGTGTGTAAATTAATGTTAAGATTTAGGAACTTGCTTGGCCATCTCCTCTGTCAGAGGTCAAATAACCACAGGTGAGCAGGAGTCTCCACTTGGAAATGAACATTCCTGACAACGATGATGATTGCTCTTCCTTAAAGGTTCCACCCAGTCGATCACAAGCAGCTTGTGGAACAGCAGTGGAAATGAAAAGAAGCTTGTTTTGCCGGTTTTGTGATTGAGGGCATGACTTTGAACCTCAGATCAGGAGCATCAGAGGAAGCTGATGAGTACCGTTCGTGACCGGCGTGCTTTAAATTGCTTTTTGCTTTTCATTGACTCAGGACTGCTTTTAGAACTCAAGCAGTTTTCTGCACCTAGATGCCTTCAAATGTTCTAGAACTGTCATTCTTTGCCAGAAAAGCGCAATAAAGTTGCTAACGTGGTTGAAACTCTGTAATGACACAATGTTGATGATGCTTGATTACAGTTTACTTCATTAATCAGTTCTTTATTCGTTTTAGACGTGTAAGCCATCCTGCGTAAGGGATTTGTTTGTCCAGACAGAGGTAAGATTAAGCAGACAGATTACATAATACTCTGCAGGCTGGCTGGGCCGACACTGTTTGACGCTCTAAGCTCATGACGAGGGTTAAATGGGACTAATCCTGCCAATCACCTTCCCTTCACGGCTCGGGGCCACAGCAGTAGGCCTGTAGGTTACGTCCACGCTTGCTTAAATGGTTGAAAAAGCAGTGAAAAATAGAACCACTTGATTAGAGTACCTGTCAATGTCGTTCTGCAAGAGCTCAGCCTGCTGCTGTTCCTCCTGAGCCTGGGCTCGCATTGCTTCTTCATTCTCGTCATTCTGGCCACTCAAACCGTCCATGAGCCATTGTTCCCGCAGAGCTTTTTTCTATTCAGACACCAGAGAGGGTTGATTAGTTTCCACCGAAGTTCAACCTCAAAACACATATACGTCACACAAGACCCTGAAAGCACCCTAGTACCTTCAGGTACTGAAGTTTCAGTTTAATTTCTTCAATTTCTCTCCTTTTCTTGGCAATGTCTTCTTGTATTCTCCTTTTCTCCTGTTTAAACACATCGAAAGGATCATTTTATAAGAAATGTAACACATCCAGGTGTAAATACCAGGAAATAAGATCTGGAAATCTCTCCTATTTGTCTTTTGACCCCAAACCCGAATCAATCTCAGGTGACTGTTCTAAGATTTTTGGACTGTAAGTAGTAAGACACTCTGAGGAAGAAGGTCTGACCAAAGCATAGACGTAAACATAACAGCTGAATAATAAGCACACAGATTTTAGAGTCATCCATGAAGTCAGCCCTAAAAGTGAGAGTGTTGCTCTGCAGGACTGTCAGATCCCACGATGATGATGTTCCCACTGTTAGCTCCAGTTTCGTACTCACTGTGATGGCCTGCAGTCTCTCCCGCAGCAGGTCAGCCTCCTCCATTCTTACTCTACAAAAGAGAGACGAGAGAATCTCCTCTGAGCCTCGGATACACAGCAGAAGAAGGGATAAGAAGGAGAGCGAGAAGGAGAAAGAGCCAAAAACAGACCATGGGTGGGTGGATAGTAAGTGGGGGGGCTCTCCCTGTTGTTGGGCAATTCTGGAGGATATGTGGGGATGGAGAGCAAAAGCGAGTGGGTGTTGAGGGTTTGGATTTTCTGCCGTTTCTCAGGGATAAATGGGGTAGTGGAGGGGGTCTGCATGTGTGGGTGGACTCAAAGGACCAGGGGTTTATTGCAGAGTCCTGTAGGCCAATAAGAATGGAACTGAATCATGGCTGGAACATTTTTTCCTGATGCGTTCTAGGCTTTAAAAACGAAGACCTCGCCTCAGTCCCTGTCGTTTTAATAAGCACTGAACAAACAGCTACAATGTATCATGGCTTGAAACAATTTTTATCAAACACTGAAACAGACAAAGGTGTGGGAAACGTCAGGCGGAGCTGAGCTCTGTGAGTAATCTTATCTGATTAAAATCTGACAATTACAGATGCGAAAAAGTCTGAAGCAATAATTTAATAAATGTCCAGAGAATGTGTCTGGAATAAATGAAATGCAATTAAGTCCAAGAAATGTTATTGTTTAAGGAATATAACTGTCATTTTTTAATCACCGTTAATAAATATCACACATGTAATAAAATATCATCATAAAAAAAATGATACTGTATCTCCCAGGTACCCTGGTCCAAGTGCTCTTGTTTTGTTTGGACCGTGTGCATTGGTTTTGGTCCTTGTCCCACCCTAGTCTGTCCCTGCTCACCTGATGTTCGTGCATGTCTCCTCCATGTGTTGGGTGTCCCTTGGTTTAGGCTGAATACCAGTCTGTTGGCTGGTTCTTTGCTACTGCTCTGTGTTCTCTGTGGTACAATACGGTTCTCTGTTCTAAGTGCCTGTTGGTTCTGTTTGATTTAGTCTCATAACTTTTTGATTATGTTCCTAGTCCAGGTACCTCTTTCGGATCTGTTTTGCTTCATTTTAAAAGAGTTCATTTGTTCACTCACATCTTTTTCACTTTCACTTGCACTTTTTTCATCCTTTTCTCATCAACACCAGGTGAGCGAGAGCAGGTTTAGGGTGGGACAAAGACCAAAAAACCAAAAAAATCCCACATGGAGCAGGGTACATGGAAGATCTGACAGTTACTGAAATATCAACATGAAAGTCAGTTGGAATGCATGTTAAATATATAAATAAATAAAAGTGTTCCGTTGACCTGCAATTTCCCCGAAGATCCTTTGTTTTGTCGGAGGAATATAATTGGAACAAATGACGGCCAAGGGAACTGTCCCAAGTCCTTCTAATCTTTTGAGGGATTTTCAGGACATGCTCTAGACTTGTTTATGCTAAAAATATTCCTGATGTTCAGCCATGATCTGATCCACCAAGAATTCCATTCAAAGCCCCTTGCCGGCTGTTTGCACATGGCAAATGTTGTTAATAATAGTTTAGAGAAGTTAAAGCCCCAACCACTGAGACGTCCAACCCTGGTGTCAAGAATGGACAGCAAGGTCAGAGGGCTTTCAGACGACAACATGGAGTTATGAAACATGCCTGGACCTCAGTCCAGCTCAGTGACATGTATGAATACCAGCCACTAATAGAACTGCCATGTGAATCGGCTCGTGACCAACACCAAAAACAAAAGGACAAAGTTTGGAAGCAGAAAAAGAGAAAATCTACCCCCTCAAAGGAAGTTTGTCTCTCAGTGGTCACTGAATGATAATTGAGACTAATTTAATTGATGAAGGAGAAGTATTGGTGATGTCTCCACTGCTTTTAGTGTGTCTTTGTCCATAGTAACTCACACATTGCCCTACGTGATAGTGAAGAATATCATTTTAAAAATGTTTGCATCATTTAACAGCACTTGAAAACAGCACTGTGTTAAATCTGATTATGAAAACTGTCAAATGGACTTTTTAATTTATATTATTAACATCTTCATTAGAGTTATATGTTAATGTTAAAAGTTTAGTAGTATTCTAACAGCGGTGGTCTAGTGGTTAGGTAGTAGACCACAGGACTGGACCAGTAGGTTTTCCTGAGTTACCCTTGAGCAAGGTACTGTTCCCATCACTGCTCACCAGGTGCTTTAAATAGCTGCATTTCGTTGGGGTTCGTTGGGGTTCACTGAGCGCTGTGCTCCGTACTCACAATGACAACTCTTCCCTTCAACCGACTTTCTCACCTCAGTTAATGTTCTTGATTGTACCAAGAATGATTAAACAGATCAGGTCATGTGTGATGAACAGAGCTGTAGTAACTATAGAGGGATAAAGCTGATCAGACACAGCATGAAGTTCTGGGAAAGAGTCGTGGAAGCAGGTGAAGAACAGAGGTGATGATCAGTGAACAGCAGGATGGTTCATGCTGAGAAAGAGCTCCACAGATACAATGGAGAAGTAAAGAGAAGGTCAGAAGGAGCTGCATTGTGCCTTTGTGGACCTGGAGAAAGCAGATGACAGGGTTCCTAGAGAGGAGTTGTGGTTCTGTATGAGGAATTCAGGAGTGGCAGAGAAGTATCTGAGAGTAGTTCAGGATCTGTATGAGGACAGTGTGACGGACGTGAGTGTGACAGTGGTACATTACATTTGATCCATATTTTATTTTTTTCACCTGAAGTGAATCTTTGCCATTAATTAAGAGAAAAAAACTGTCAGTTTCCATTTTCTAAGCCTTGTCTGTGTCTGTAAACTGGCTGTTTTTGTTATTGTACCTTTAAGACCCTGACAAAGGATCAAAGGGGACCTTCTAACCAACATTAGTCTCCTCTAACACGGCCCGTCTTCAGCTTATTTTAGTTTGGATCACTGTTACTGGTTCAAGTTTACCCCAAACATCTGGAACATTGGATCACTTTTACCCAAAAAAACATCTGGATCACTGGGTCACTTTTACCCTAAACATCTGGAACACTGGATAATGTTTCTCAATATTTACCTGATTAAGTGTAATATATATACACAGTCTCCCTGCGATGGGCTGGCGACCTGTCCAGGGTGCGTCCCCCGTCCTCGCCCTGTGTGCGCTGGGTTGGACACCAGCACTCCCCCGCGACCCCGCTTGGGACAAGCGGCAGAAAATGGATGGCTGGATATACACAGTGCTGTGCAAAAGTTTTAGGCAGGTGTGGAAAAATTGCTGTAAACCAAGAATGCTGAGTGTTTCTACCTTTTGCCTTCAGAGCAGCATCAGTTCTTCTGGCCCCACAGAGCCCTGATCTCCACATCATCCAGTGTGTCTGGATCACATGAAGAGACAGAAGGATGTGAGGAAGCTACATCCACAGAAGATCTGTGCTCAGTTCTCCAAGATGTTTGGAACGACCGACCGGCCGAGTTCCTTCAGAAACCATGCGCGAGTGTACCTAGAAGAACTGATGCTGTCTGGAAGGCAAAGGGTGGTCACACCAAATATTGATCTGATTTAGATTCTCTTTTGTTCATTCACTGCATTTTGTTGATTGATGAAAATAAATGATAAACACTTCCATTTCTGAAAGCGTCTGTTTACAGCATTTTACACACCTGCCTAAAACTTTTACACAGTGCTGAGTGTGTTTTTTATGTTTTTGGTCAAATTTATGCAAACATTCAGAACATTTGAAAGGGTTTTTTTTCTGGCTGGAGCTCTTGAGCTCAGTTTAGTGGAGAATTATAGAACTAAAGCTCTAAATTTGCAACTAAATGTGATCAGTCTGATTGTGCAGAGTGGAGAATTATCTCTCATTAGGTGACTCTGGCACGAGCCCGTCTGCAGTAACAGTGATTATGTTGAGCAGGGGGACATTCCAGACTAAAGAGACCCTTAATCAGATAAATCAGCGCAAATAATATGAGGTGTGTTCCTCATAGTGCTGCTTATTTTAGCTGTGGCTAAATAGTGAACTGTTTGAGGAGAATTTAGATTTGAACTTCACTGAGGGTTTTAAGCTGAATTTAGCTCCTTGTCCTCGGTGACAAGCGCATTCACGACCCGTTCTGTTTCAAAATACTGAAATAATGGGCTAAATAGGAAGATTTCAACTGCAGTGCAGACCCATTTTCACATATTTGTCTTCATATTTATCTTCTTTTTCTTTTGGCTGCTCCTGTTTAGGGGTCGGTTTAGGGGCCACAGTGGATCAACTGTATCTATTTCTTCCGGTCCTCTGCATCTTCCAAATGTCAAACCAACTGTCTGCATGTCCTCTCTCACTACATCTATGAACCTTCTCTTTGGTCTTCCTCTTCTCCTCTTTCCTAGCAGCTCCATCGTCAACATCCTTCTCTGGATATACTCCTCGTCTCTCCTCTGGACATGTCCAAACCAAGGCTGTCTTTCTTCTCTAACTTGGTCTCCATAATAACCAACCTGATCTGTCCCTCTAATATACTCATTTCTAATCTTGTCCATCCTCGTCACACCCAATAAAGATCTCAGCATCTTTTCACCAGTGCCACCGTCTCCAACCGGAATAGCATAGCTGGTCTCACTACCACCCTACCAGCCTTCCCTATGACTCTCGCTGGTCCCCGTCTGTCACTCCTGCCACTCCTGCCATCCACCACTCCCTTCTGTGTGAGTGTGTTTGTGAGTGTGTATGTGAGTGTGTATGTGTGTGTGTGTGTGTGGGTGTGAGTGTGGGTGTGAGTGGGTGGAATGATTAACATATGACTGTATCTTCAGTGTAAGGATCACTGTACTGAGTGTGTGCTCTCTGATTGGTGGTATTTGTGTGAACAGGATGTGGAGGAGGATGTTTGCCTGTTTCAGTTTGACAGTACAGAGTGCTGCTCAGCTGGAATCCACCAGTGTAGATTATATTATTCTGCAGCCCAGTGTTTTATCTTCTCTCCTCCTGCAGCAAACTGAAAAATGCACAGCCTCCCTGGAGAACATCATATAGCTTTTCATTTTAAAGTGAAAGTGACTATTAGTTCTTGTGAACACAGTGACCCACAACCAAACACATCCTCTGAATTTAACACATACACACACACCATCCTGCAGGGGGCAGACATATCCAGCAGAGATGGGGACGACATCTTGCTCAAGGGAACCTCAGGGCAACCTGCAGGTCCTCGAACCCGTGACCTTCTGATCACACTTAACCACTAGGCCACCACAAGCGTCAGGCAGACAGAGATCTAATAAAGTTTGGTTTAGTGGTTAAACATGATCCCACAAGCAAAAGGTCATAGGTTTGAGTCCCAGACCAGTAGGATACCCTGAGATATCCTTGAGCAAGGTATTGTTCTCACTTTACACTTATAAGGTGAATCATTTCTTTTACACAAAGTAAAAGTGCAAGGTAATTAAACATCAATCAAATATCAGCAGAGCACCATGTAATGTATGTGATTTTCAGTTCAGCAGATACAGACATTTAAATAGCTTTGTTTGTTAGAATGAATCCTCCTTGGGATGATTTACAGACAAAGCAGAGAATAAACAAAGCAGAAAACTTCATCAGTGTAATTAAGTATAGTGTTTAGGTATCTGTACTTTGAGTATTTATTATTGTGACCCCTTTTCCCTTTTCCTCCCTTTATTTGACCACAAATCTCTCTCCTTTCTTCCGTCTTCAGAACAGACTCCTCACTTTACTCTGAACATTTGAGTTGATCCTCCATTATTTTATCCTCCATCACCGTCCCACCATCCAGACCGTCTCAGACTAAATGGACACAAACACAGAAGAGACGTCCCTCTGTGTGTCCATCGGTGCAGGACAGAGTGAAGGAGAGTGAGAGAGAGGACAGGGAGAGTGGACGGTGGAGTTCAGGGTGTGTGGAGTGTGTGTCCGTGATGGAGAACTAGTAGAGACGGTGATGAAAGTGAAGCGGTGAAGTTCATGTGGATTATTTTCAGTAGATTGTTTTTATTGGAGTTGAAGTTCGAGGCTTTAATAGTCTTTAATTCTATTAACATGGAGAGACTCGTAAGTCTTGAAGGGGGGAAAGGACAAATATTTGCGTTAATAGGGGAAAGAAGAGGAAAATGTTGTCAGAAAATAAAAACTTTACAGAAGTACTTTACAGGGTGGGGTGTGCTGTGATTTGGGTCACTGGCTGATGGAAACATTTAAATTAATTCATATTTAGGAACTAACATCTATTTAAACATCCATCCATCCATCCATTATCTGCCGCTTGTCCCAAATGGGGTCGCGGGGGAGTGCTGGCGTCCAACCCAGCGCACACAGGGCGAGGACGGGGGACGCACCCTGGACAGGTCTCCAGCCCATCGCAGGGAGGAGCGGGACGGGGACGGCACCTTGCTCAAGGGTACCTCAGGGCAACCCACTGGGAAGGGGTTCGAACCCCCGACCCTCCGATCATGTGGCCGACGCCCGAACCACTAGGCCACCACTGCCCCTCTGTTTAAACATATAAACTATATTCAAACTTATCTTCTTCTTCTTTTTCTTCTTCTTTTTCTTCTTCTTTTGGCTGCTGCCGTTTAGGAGTCGCCACAGCAGATCAACTGTCTCCATTTCTTCCGGTCCTCCTTCAAACCGACCACCTGCATGTCCTCTCTCACCGCGTCCATAAACCTCCTCTTTGTCCTTCCTCTTCTCCTCTTTCCTGGCAGCTCCATCTTCAACATCCTCCTCCCAATATAATCCTCGTCTCTCCTCTGGACATGTCCAAACCAACGCAACCTGATCTGTCCCTCTAATATACTCATTTTGTAATCCTGTCCATCCTCGTCACACCCAACGAACATCTCAGCATCTTTAACTCTGACACCTCCAGCTCCGCCTTCTGTCTTTTCATCAATGCCACCGTCTCCAACCCGTATAACATAGCTGGTCTCACTATCCCGTAAACCTTCCCTTTTACTCTAGCTGGTACGTGTCTGTCACAAATCACTCCAGCCAATCTTCTCCACCCATACCAACCTGCCTGCACTCTCTTTTTCCCCTCTCTTTCACACTCACCTTTACACTGAACTGTTCACCTCCTCTACTCCCTGCATCCTAATCACTCCACTTTCCTCCCTTTCATTCACACTCATGTATTCTGTCTTTCACCTACTCACTTTCATTCCTCTCTTCTCTAGAGCAGATCTCCATCTCTCCAGGTTCTCCTCTACTCTCAGATCACAATATCATCAGCAAACATCATCGTCCATGGAGACTCCTGTCTAACCTCGTCCATCAAGCTGTCCATTACTACTGCAAACAAGAATGGGCTCAGTGCTGATCCTTATTGTAATCCAACCTCTACCCTAAATGCATCCATCACTCCCACTGCAGATCTCACCAGCCTCTTTCCCAGAACTTCATGGTGTGTCTGATCTTTATCCCTCTATAGTTACTACAGCTCTGTTCAACACCCTTAATCTTGCAGATCGGTACCAGTACACTTCGTCTCCACTCCTCAGGCATCTTCTCACTTTCCAAGATTATATTAAACAATCTGGTCAGAAGCTCCACTGCCATCTCCCCTAAACACCTCCATGCTTCCACTGGTATGTTATCTGGACCAACAGCCTTTCCATTCTTCATCCTCTTCATCGCTGCCCTTACCTCCATCTTGTTTATTTGCTGCACTTCCTGGTTAACTCTTCTCACATCATCCAGTCTTCTCTCTCTCTCATTTTCTTCATTCATCAGCTCCTCAAAGTATTCCTTCCATCTGCTCAACACGCTCTGTTCACCTGTGAGTACGTTACCATTTCTATCTTTAATCGCCCTGACCTGTAGCACATCTTTCCCAGATCTGTCTCTCTGTCTAGCCAATCGGTAAAGGTCCTTTTCTCCCTCTTTACTGTCCAACCTCTCATACAATTCACCAAACACCTGATCTTTGGCCTTCACCACTGCTTTCTTCACCCTGTGGTTCATCTCCTTGTGCTCCTGTTTACTTTCTTCATCTCTCTGACTGTCCCATGTCTTCTTTGCCTGCCTCCTCTTCTGTATACACTTCTGGACTTCTTGGTTCCACCACCAGGATTCCTTCTCCTCCTTCTTCCTTCCGGATGTCACACCAAGTACATTTCTAGCCGTCTGCCTGATCACTTCTGCAGTAGTTTCCCAGCAATCCGGTAGCTCTTCGACACCTCCCAGTGCCCGTGTTAACTCCTGCCTGAATTCCACCTTACAGTCCTCCTCCTTCAGCTTCCACCACTTGATCCTCGACTCTGCCCTCACTTTCCTCCTCTTTTCTTCCTCTTCTTCATCATCCAAGTTCATCCTGGCGGTCTCTGTTAACCCGGGCCTCGACCGATCCGGTATGGAATTCTGTTTCGTTGTCTGAATATTGATTTGCCAAGGTTTTACACAGGATGCCCTTCCTGACTTAAGCCTCCCCATTTATCCGGTACTGGGACCAGCACGAAGATATTCAATATTCAAACTTATCATTAGTCAATATTAAAAAGCCTTTCTCTCTCTCTCTTTCTGTCTGTCTCTTTCTCTCCCTTTGTCTCTCTCTCTCTGTCTCTCTCTCTCTTTGTCTCTCTCTGTCTGTCTCTTTCTCACTCTTTGTCACTCCATTGATGTCCCTCTCTCTCTCTCTCTCTCTCTCTCTCTCTCTCTCTCTCAGTGAGCATAAGGAATATGTAGTTAAACATTTTGAAAGCACTGTGAGAATAAATCCTTAATCCAGCCATAATCACAACAAACAGCCCCTCACGGTTCAGACAGTTTGCTTGGTGTAACAGATGCACATCCCAGTGTGATAAAACCAGCCAATCTGCTGCCATGGCACAGAGTTAGTTCCCTTCTCCTTCATCCATCCTTCAATCTTTCCTTCTGTCTGAGTCAGCCAACACCTAGACAGAGCTGGTTTATTTCTAAAGCTCACATAACAGCCAGTCAGTGTGTGTTACTGAGAGAAAATAAACTCAGTGATCAAAACTGGGAACCAGTTCAGTACCAAAGTTTGTAAAGCAAAAGAATACAAAGTGCGTATTTTTGTGAAACAATAAAAGTAAAGCTGCTGGTTAACTGAAGGAAAACAATGAGGTTCCACTAGGGGGCAGCATAAGGACAAAAGGCCATTTCACCCTGTTTAGATTTTAGCTCAGCAGCTCCTGCTGATGTAAGAGACGCACCAGGCTGATATTTACCAGTTCAGAGAGATTTATGCCAGAATTTACTTACAGCTTTAATGTGAAAATGAAAGTGAAAGTTAATATTTGTCACACAGTGAAACACAACCAGTTGTATCCATTGAACCCCCACACACCATCCAATGGGGGGCAGACATATCCAGCACCCAGGGAGCAGTGATGGGGACTGTACCTTTATCAAGGGAACCTCAGGGCAACCTGCTGGTCTGGGACTTAAACCCACAACCTTCCGAGACTGGGGCCTCGTCCATACACACTAGGACACTGCTGCCTTTTCATGTGGTCACTGAAACAAAGATCCTTCAACAGATTTCTGGCTGTAGTTGTGATGTTTTTTTGCCTGAGACTGGCAAACAATTCCCAAACATATTGTTGCATTCTGTCATTTACCGAGGACTGAAGTCATCTGGGGGACAGCAGAGCTCAAGGACTGTGTGTGTGTGTGTGTGTGTGTGTGTGTGTGTGTGTGTGTGTGTGTGTGGGAAGAGGATTGAGTGCTGAGAGGGGGAGAGGAGAGAGAGAGAGAGAGAGAGAGAGAGAGAGAGAGAGAGAGACACCCAGTAATCTGCAGTCCTTAATCTTTCTGCTAATACTTTAACAGACAAATCCCCCTGCTGGGATGAATTTGTCCATGTCCTGAAGTGCTAAATAACATTTGGGACGTTCAGCAAGCTATCATGCTTGTAATGATGTGCTGATGAACTGTATACTCTCTCTCTCTCTCTCTCTCTCTCTCTCTCTCTCTCTCTCTCTCTCTCTCTCTGTGGTCAGTAGAAGCTAAGGTGGGATCTCCCTGACCACCCTGCTGCCGTCACGGAGTCTCCAAAAGCCTCTTGAGATGGCAGCACTGTGTTTTTTGTCCAGAAGTCAGACCCATTTTAAATCTCTTGATAAAGGCATTAGAGGCTCCCCACTGGGACAGTTGGGCAGTGTGGAAAAGAGATCAGGCTTGGAGGAATTATGAGATTACTGAATCAAAGACCCCATGCCCTTTTTTTTTGAGCGAGCAAAACAATGGCATGTAGTTACTGTACTTTTCATTTCAAATGACATCACAGAGCCTCTAATGCCGGCAAGAGCCATCAGGAATGAAAGCAACAGAGGAGGAGGAATATAAGGATGGATAATTAGGTTAAAAGAAAGATAAAGGAAAGAGGAGGATAAAGGAAAGACACTTACCACTGGCTTGTGGCTGCTGGCAGATCAAAAGCAGGAGGGAAGTCACTTTGCTCTGCTCTGACTACAGTCCATCATGGAGGAGTGTGTGTGTGTGTGTGTGTGTGTGTGTGTCTGTGTGTGTGTGTGTGTGTGTGTGAGGCACAGGGTGCACTGTGGGCTGAGGTTGAGCTGGGGTTACCACTCTGGTGGACTGCCCCCGGCCTACGACTCTTACACACAGCGCACTTTTACTCCTCCTCTATACTCTCTCTCTCTCTCTCTCTCTCTCTCTCTCTCTCTCTCTCTCTCTCTCTCTCTCTCCTCTCTCTCAAGCTCCTCCTGAACTGTCAGAGCTGGAGCTGCTGACCATGTGTAAGCTGACTGAGTGCCAAATCACATACCCCCATCAAACACACACACACACACACACACACTGGTCTCACTTTGATCAGCTGTTTGTGTCCCCCAATCAACATGTGTGTGCGGCCTCAGCGCTGACACACAATTATGGAAGTACCCCTTCCCAGGTGGCGCTAAGCAATGCGGTTGTCACTTCAGGCACAGCCTGCATGTCCAGAAGTGTCTTGTGCAGCTCCAGCCTCAGAGCTCTCAAGGAGATGGTGTAATAAACCAACCCAATTCACAATGTTCATTAAGTGCTGTGCCTCTTCCTGCTGGGCCCTGTGCCTGAAGGGGCTAGGTGCTCACAGCAGCGCACAACCTTCTCGCGATGCGTCTAGGTTTTTAATATCGCTTTGTTGCACAGAATGTTGCTCTAGACGTGCGGCTTCCCGTGTGTTGAAGCCGAACACGTGCCTCTTCTGTGCTCTCCTCCAATCATTCATACCACTGTCGGCAGCCTCAGGCAGGTACAAAAGTCTCCATGGCAACGGGCTGAACCCGCGCCGAGTCCTAGCGGGCTAAAGATAGGCCCACGCAGCACATGGGCTCCACCAGCTGAAGACTCTCTCAAACCCTCCTCCGATTCTCTGCAGTGCTTTATAGGGATTTGTAAATTCCCTGCAGAATATTGAGTCACTAAAAGAAGGACATGGTACTACAGTCGATTTTTGACTGCTTTCGGGCTGAACTGAGAACAGAACCATTCAGCACACGATTTCATTCCTGGACTAGTATTTCTTTAATTAATCAATTTTCCTGTTGGATCTTCTGATCAAAACATGCATGATGTGTCGATCCAGAACCAGTGATAAAGGTGAATTCGTAATTTCTGCACTGTCCATCCATCCCTCCATCCATCCATCCATCCATCCATCTGTTATCTGGGCCCATTACAAGAACCATAATATACTAGAAATTGCCTCTCCTGGCACAAAACTCTGAGAAACTCCGGGTAAGAAGTTTGGAGTTGCATGTGTGGATGAACTTGCAGTGACAAGTTGTGTCAACAGCAGAATGAGCTCACACACACACACACACACACACACACACACACACTGGCGAGGCAATTAGATCAGGGACAGCTTGCAGCCTGGGCGTGCCAGTATGGAACATTCCCCTGCAGGCTGTGCCACCCTTCCCGACCTGCCCACATTCCCCGCTGGGCATCTGTGAGCAGGTACAGGCAAAATCTGCCGGGCCCTGGCTCTGGCTCATGGAATATTCAGATCTACTGCCCTCACAGGCTAGCCGAGAATGGCACAGAGCGCCCGTTTGCCAGTCGATCAACCAGTGACTATCTGAAATCTAGAAAGCTTCTAATGCTAGGCTTTTTGCTTGAAGCTGCGAGGATTTGTCTCAATTCAATGACTCTGATTGGCAGCTTTTGCCACTTTCCAAGCGAGCCTGTGGAAGTGTGTTATATTTTTCAGACGGTGCTGCCACCTTCAAGGACGCCGACACAGGCTGACCAAAGCAGCCCAGTAGCCACCAGTCCCCACGAGCCAGCCTTGCAGAGAAGGTGTGCCCGAGGTCATTGCATTTAGGAGCTAAATGTTCTCCACTTCAGCACACAGACGCTCTCCGGCACTTAAATATCACCACACAGTTGATGCACCAAAAAAGGTCATAAAGGGTCAGAGATTTAAGCCTCTTAAGTTCTGATACATGACTTTTGTCTCCTTAATGTCTCCTGTCTCTCTGTTCTGTGTGAAAGTGAGACAGTAGTTCAGTGATTTGTGTGCAAACACATGCCAACTCAGTCTAAACACAGAGAGAGTTTCATTCTAACCAGCTTTAAAGTCCATATTCACCACCACCGCCACCGTTATTCTACAGCACAGCTCAACTCTCTTAGACCAGCTCCTTTCTTTAAGTCAGGAACACTTCGCCAGGCTTCTTGAAGGACATCCAAAAGCTTTTTTGGACGCCACTGCCTTTGTCCAGAGACTGTACTAGTAAGGGAACAACAACACTGTCCTTCAGGAAGATCTGGAGAACTGCTCCAGGTACAGAGGAGACTGGACTGAACATGAGAACAACAACACTTGTCCTTCAGGAAGATCTGGAGAACTGCTCAGGTACAGAGACTGGACTGAACATGAGAACAACAACACTGTCCTTCCAGGAAGATCTGGAGAACTGCTCAGGTACAGAGACTGGACTAAACATGAGAGACAACAACACTGTCCTTCAGGAAGATCTGGAGAACTGTTCTTCAACAAGACATTGAAAATATGACAGAAGGAGCAGCTCAAGACCCAGTACAGTGAATTAAGATATATCCTTTACACAAAAATTAGATTTTCTATTCTTTGGAAAACTAAACTATTGAACTGAATTGAATAAAAAAAAATGTGTTGAATGTATGTGAAAGGAGGTTTTGTCGTGCAAAATGTACATTACTTGTTAATTTGTTACAAGTTACTGTTAATCTACTGCAAATACAAGGTATAATTTACTGCTTGTTATATTGTTTGTTGATGTAATAAATAGTAAATTTAATACATGAATAATGAAATAAGCATGAGGCTTGAAATGCTGAACAGAGAGGGTGGAGCATGTAAGATCCAGAAGCAATGGGGCGGTGTTCTAGTGGTCAGAGTTCCCCAGCATCGGAAGATTGTGGGTTCGATTCCCTCTCATGATGGTTGCCTGATTTCCATGAGCAAGGTACCGTCACCGTTACTGCTCCCTGGGCGCTTTCAATAGCTGCCCACTGCTGCACGGTGTTTGAGTGCATGAGTTAAATGCAGAGGTCCAATATGTAATCAGCACATGTGGTTCACTGTGTGCTGTGCTGTGATCTCGCAATGACAAAGTTGTCACTACTTTTCCTTTCAAAAACTGCACACTGGGGTGCTGGTCTAGTGGTGAGTACTTGTCCATGGACCTCTGGATCAAGAGGTCCCAGGTTCAAATCCCACCTCCAGCACTACCACCACTGGGTCCCTGAGATCCTGAACCCTGGGTGTCTCCAGGGAGACTGTCCCTGTAATCAGGACATGGAGACACTCTGGATAAGAGCGTCTGATAAATGCTGTCATCTAAACCTCTGGCAATCAGCTACAGACAAACACAGATATGAGTTTATTCTTTAACCCAGATAAACAATAATGTCAATAACTGTTATGTTGTATTTACTTAATAATTATGTCTTACAATAAAGAACCAGGGAGAATTCATCCAGATTTGATATCTGCTTTTTATATTTGTTCTTCAAAACTTAAATCTCCAAAATTTCTTTTTCTCTTTTGACAGCTCTCCAATCAGTTGGAGCTCTCGAGCTTCAATCAGGACCACAACAGTATATAACACCAATTTCTTCTCTTTTGGACACCAGTGGGCGAGATGGAAGATTAATGTGAAATAAAAATGCAAAGAAAGAAAATTCTGTTACACACAGACAACTTCAGAAAAACTGAATGAGTGACAGAATGAGTGATAGAGGGCAGGACGAGAGAGCGGACAAACTCCCACCCGGTCTGTTCTGGGGTCTGTTGTCTCAGCAGAAATGCATGCAGGGTGACAGCTGAAGACAACAGTAGTCCTGACCCGCATGCTCAGCTCTCCTATGCCCCCCCAACAAGACAGCAGAACCAGCACCGTTCCTGTCAACATGTATGTTATTGCATGTTCATAACAGCTCCTCATTAAGCTTTTGATGCATAACTATATACCAAACCACACCCCACCCCAAATCAGAGGACAGCATGGACACTCTGACTGGTCCAAGTGTCCTGACACTTTCCTGTCAGAACCAGCAGAACTTTTCAGAACATTGTGCTACAGAACCTTTATACATAAGTAAGACATTTTAATCTGTAATAATATAATAAAACTAATTATGAGACACACAACACACACACACCCACACACACACACACACACACACACGCACACAAGGGGTGGTGGCTGTTTGATACCCTTTCTGCTCTCAGAGCTGTGAAGTTGAGGTGCTGAGTGTTGGAGATCAAGAGCTCTCTGAAGCCCCATTAGAGTGTGTTCGACATCATCTGGAACAAAGAGGCTGTCAAATTTCTTTCACAATGAGTGAACATCCTGTGAGAAGTGCTCTTTTCACTCCAGCCAATGAGATTAAAAACATCCACCAAAATATTAACAGTTTCAAAGTGTACAGCATCTTTGATGCTCATTATTAATATTTAGTAATCAATAATTTACTTCCTTGATGTTGAATCTGAGTGAAAGTAGGAGCAGCTTGATCTGCTCTAGAGGAGAGGAGACTGAAAGTGAGTATAAAGACTAGAATGAATGAATGTGTGAATGAGAGTGAGACGACGAGTGGTGAAGATGGAGGGAGTAGAGGAGCTGAAGGGGGAGTTTAAGTACAGTTCCAGGTAACGGTGAGTGTGGAAGAGAGGAGAAGAAGAGAGTGCAGGCAGGTTGGAATGGGTGGAGAAAAGTGACAGGAGTGATCTGTGTGACAGACGGGGTGAGAGTGAGCAAGAGTGAAAGGGAAGGAAGCTTCAAACCTTTTAATGAATATGCAACCTTCACAGACTCTACTATCAGCTTCAAACCTTTTAATGATCTTCTGAGCTCTACTATCAGCTTCAAACCTTTTAATAGAACTCCAACTACTGAACTCTACTATCCTTCAAACCTTTTGTGAACAACTACAGACTCTACTATCAGCTTCAAACCTTTAATGGTACTTCAGACTCTACTATCAGCTTCAAACCTTTTAATGATCAACTACAGACTCTACTATCAGCTTCAAACCTTTTAATAAACTCCAACTACAGACTCTACTATCAGCTTCAAACCTTTTAATGAACTCCAACTACAGACTCTACTATCAGCTTCAAACCTTTTAATGATCAACTACAGACTCTACTATCAGCTTCAAACCTTTTAATAGACAACTACAGACTCTACTATCCAGCTTCTTTAATGAACAACTACAGACTCTACTACTCAGCACAAACCTTTTAATGATCAACTACAGACTCTACCTCAGCTTCAAACCTTTTAATGATCAACTACAGACTCTACTATCAGCTTCAAACCTTTTAATGAACTCCAACTACAGACTCTACTATCAGCTTCAAACCTTTTAATGATCAGCTACAGACTCTACTATCAGCTTCAAACCTTTTAATGATCAACTACAGACTCTACTATCAGCTTCAAACCTTTTTAATGATCAACTACAGACTCTACCTATCAGCTTCAAACCTTTTAATGATCAGCTACAGTCTACTCTACTATCAGCTTCAAACCTTTTTAATGATCAGCTTCAGACTCTACTATCAGCTTTAAACCTTTTAATGAACAACTACAGACTCTACTATCAGCTTCAAACCTTTTAATGATCAGCTACAGACTCTACTATCAGCTTCAAACCTTTTAGTGATCAACTACAGACTCTACTATCAACTTCAAACCTTTTAATGATGCTTCACAGACTCTCTACTATCAGCTTCAAAACCTTTTAATGAACAACCACAGACTCTACCTCAGCTTCCAACCTTTTAATGAACAACTACAGACTCTACTATCAGCTTCAAACCTTTTAATGATCAACTACAGACTCTACTATCAGCTTCAAACTAACAATGATCAACTACAGACTCTACTATCAGCTTCAAACCTTTTAATGAACTCCAACTAGGCGCTCCTATCAACTTCAAACCTTTTAATGATCAACTACAGACTCTACTATCAGCTTCCAAACCTTTTAACTGATCAACTACAGACTCTACTATCAACCAAACCTTTTAACTGACCAACTACAGACTCTACCCCTATCAGCTTCAAACCTTTTAATGATCAACTACAGACTCTACTATCAGCTTCAAACCTTTTAATGATCAACTACAGACTCTACTATCAGCTTCAAACACTTCTACTTTATTTCCATTAACCAACACTGTACTGCCAATCAGTGCTTTTATATACAACTTTTAAAAATTGTTTCTTCTTTTCTTTCTTGAAGAAGATGCAGTGTGGACCACAGAGGATGAGTTCCCCTTGGTTCCTCCTGAGGTTCTTCCTCCAGTTTTAGGGCATTTTGACTCCTTCAGCTTGGTCACTGGTGTTTAGATGAAGTCTATTAGCTGCTTTATGGTAATATTACTACAGAAATAAAACTTCAGGAACAGTGTTGTTGTGCTGGAGATACAA
>CM029379.1:706290-848925 GCA_017165825.1 Hepsetus odoe
GGTACCGTCCCCATGACTGCTCCCTGGGTGCTTTATATACAATAGCTGCCCCCTGCTGCACGGTGAGTGTGGGTAAAAGCAGAGGCTGCATTTCGTTGTGGTTCCCTGTGTGTTGTGCCGTGTTTCACTATGACATGTTGTCACTTTCCGCAGATGTTTAACTCTGATCGTGATCCTGAAATATTTCTTCCTGGAAGATGATGGTTCATTGCAAACCTTCCAGACTTTAATGATACGTTAGACAGTTCTCATCTAATTTTAGCAGTTTCAGCAATCTTCTTAAGTGGGTAATCATTCGTTTTTAGTTGTATAATGAATGTTTTATTAACAAGATATGAAGGTTTTATGGAAACATTTCATATAAAGTGTTTCCTACATTTTATCAGATTCGGTAGAGAGAGAGAGAGAGAGAGAGAGAGAGAGAGAGAGAGAGAGAGAGAGAGAGATACAGAGACACTTCAGGGGTAAAGGAAGATGAAAGATGACAGCTGCACAATTTATATTTTCCACCAGCAGGGTTGCCATGGTGAATATTTACAAGGGCAGCGGGGAGCAGTTGCAGATGAGGGACGGAGTCCATCCATGACCTGTTCTACCTTATCTGTCCATTTAGCCGTCTGTCCGACTGAGCACATGCAGACTATCAGTGGACAACAGTAAATGTCCATTAATAGAGACGTACACAGAGGGAGGGACTGACTGCCTCCGACTCTTTAACTCGTCCAGCAGGGTCGGAGGTGCCTCAGCTCCTGATGCTGCTTCTCTGCTTAATATTGATATCACTTTAATACGTATTATGCATCACGTTACTTTGGTAACATTCCAACATTTCCCTCAGGATCAGTAAAGTGTCTGTCTGTCTGTCTGTCTGTCTCTCTATCTATAATGTGGATCATCAACAATCCATGTGTTAAGGTCACCATCCATTATTTTACACAGCTGTGTGTGTGTGTGTGTGTGTGTGTGTGTGTATGTTTATTTTCAAATTGAAATATGAAGAAATATTTAGGGTCACCTGGTCAGGAACTGCAAAAATTTGTCCACATTTATTAAAGGAGATCATTTCCTTAGCGACCTTTCACAAACCCAAGGGCTCCTTACAGTTTTATGGGGCAGAAAAAGAAGGGAAAAAATCAGTGATCTGGAAGATGTGTGGCAGGAAGAGAGGAGAGGATCTGAGGGGTTTTAAAAGTGGAGGAGAGAAATAATTCCACAAAGGCTCAGAATAACAGCGTGGGGACCTAAATGTCCTGAAACACGTGAAGATCAGTCAGAACCTCAGGTTGCAGACTGGAAGGAGAAGATGCATGTCTGTGAATGGGTGAGCAGGGCTGGAGTACTGCTGATTCTGAACACTGAGTGGTTGGAACCACTTCATCTAGAACCTTCTACCTTTACTTTGCAGCTGCACTAAAACACTTGTTCCCTATTGCCACTAAATATGAAGTGAAAGTGAAAGTGAGTAATGGTGAAGTGATTGTGAAACAAGGAAAGGCAGCCTCTGCTTTTCACCCACACACACACACCGTCCAGCAGGGGGCCCTCGGGGAGCAGTGAAGGGGACAGTAACTTGCTCAAGGGTAGCTCAGGGCAACCTACTGGTTTGGGAATCAAACCCATGACCTTCTGATCCAAATTTAGACAACATAAGATAATATAAGAAAGACGGACAGAAATAAAATGGTATTTTTGCACCAACAAGGTGGTTCCCAAGACGGTGCAATATGTACATTTATTTTCAAATGTAATGAAGTAAATAAAGGAAGTGAAATGAGGAAACTATGAGACCAGTCCACAAGCGTCCACGTGATGAAAGGGTTTGTGAGGGACTGGGTCGTGCACAGATATGAGATTTATTTGGTCTCTGTCTCACTTGGGCCAGTTTGTGGACTGAGATGACGTATAGGTCTCTGTTCCCACTGAGCCGGTACTATATCTGAACCGACTCTTTATCATGATCTATTTTAGGAGCTTTTGATATGTGAGCTAATATAACTTGACATTACACATTCCTCACCCTTTCCCCCGTCCGTCTCATTACAGTTTAATGTATAAATCGTAAATCGTTGACTTTTCACTGTCAAGGTGCTGCGTCAACGCCAGGAGAGATGTTTGATAATGTCGGTGGTGATGGGTTGTAAATACTGCTCCTGTACGCGGATCATTAATCGGGCTGCTCCTACTTTCAGTGCTGATACACAGGCTTTCCAGAGGACTCGGATCAGCGGAGTCCCAAATATCTGAACTGACCATTCAGAGGCCTTCACCATCCACGCTGCTGGAATAATCTTCCTGAAGTTGTCGGATTTGTGAAGAACCATATCTGTTCCTTTACTTTTCACTGGTTCTGTTCTTTTAATCTCTGTGTAGTTTCGTATTTATACTTCTTTCAGTTTCTTTTCACAAATTCCTCTGGTGTTAATGATGGCAGGTGATTTAGATTGAGTCTTGCACCTGGAACCAGGAACCAGGCTCCCTAAGCTGCATCGTGAAGAGATGTTCTTCATTGTGCCCACTGAAAGAGTAAAGTCTCATTAGTCAGTCGGACTCTTTGAATCACCTGGTCGGGCAGCTCATGTGGAAAAATGAAGAAGAAGCTCAGAAAAAAACTCAGCAACAATAACATTTTAAAAGAAAAAGAGAAACTAACTGCCTGCTTGGGGACGGACTGACCTGATCATATATTTCTTGTTGTGACCTCAAAAGCCTCTTCAGGTTTGTGGAATCAGATTTGACCATCACATTATTTGTTTTAGTCTCTGTTGTTTGGGTTGGGGGCTGAAACGTGTGCCAAAGTCGCTACTTTTTCTTCTTCGAGTGTCTCAAAGACTCCAGTACAAAAAGAAAGATGTTTTTTAAAAACATCTTGTTATTGTTCAACAAAATGTTCATGTATTACATTTTTTATTGTTTTTTACACGTTCCTTTGGGTGGCAAGGCGGTGCGGCCTTGTCTCCTCACAGTGAGAAGGTCCTGGGTTTGATTCCCAGGTGGGACGGTCCGGGTCCTTTCTGTGTGGACACGGTCTCCCCGTGTCTGTGTGCTTTTTCCAGGAGCTCAGGTTTCCTCCATCGTCCAAAGACCTGCACGTCAGGTGGACTGGAGAGGCTGAATTGCTTGCGATGGACTGGCAGACTGTCCGGGATCTGTTCTCGCCTTTCGTCCTGTGAGAGCTGGGATAGGCTCCAGCACCAACTGTGACCCTAATATAGGACAAGCAGCTCAGAAAATGAGTGAGTGCACGAGAGAGCATTTTATTGTAATTGGCTCCTTTTTTGCAATGAAAATTGTGCTAACCTTTTTTCATCACAGTTTTCATTCAGAAACTTTCTAAATATTTTTTTCTTTTACTGATGTTTGTGTGCAGTACATCGCCTTACGTTTGTCTATGAAATTTGCTCTGTCTGTAAATTTCTCCTCTCTTTGCCTTTCCCAGTGTCATTTATTGGTTTATTTATGTTCATGGAATGAAGGTCCCTCATGAAAGAACCTCAGCTTCCTTCATGTTATTGTATATTTCATTCACAACACGCATCTTTCCTTTCTCTGACCTACTTTTTGGGGGCGTGAATGACAGGCTGGATTCCTGTGGGCCGCTCGGCTGCACAGGCAGCACCAGCTTTTCATTAACAAAAAACCAGGGCCACACCAGAGGCCATTCATGAAAGATTTATTTGGGAGGACGTGGCCCGTAATGCACACCTCACCAAGCAGCATTCCTCCTGTTAACTCCCACCACTGCTTGCTCATGTGAGGAGAAGAAAGGAGTTCTCCGATCGATGTGAAGCAAAAAAGGATGAAATCCGGTTGATTACCTGGTTGGATAATAATTTCAGTGGATGTTTTTGTAATCTAAACCCAAAAAAATACACAAGAGGTTGAATTCCATCAGTAATCATTTACATTTACGACATTTAGCAGACCCACCACTAGACCACCACCACCCATGTCTTCATCTCACTGCCTGACTGCATATGAGATTATTGCATCCTAATTCCAAACTGCATCCCAATAAATTCAAAATGACCAGAATATACCAGTGTTAGCAGGCTGGGGTGGAGCTTAGTCCTGTCACCTCATGACGAGAGGTTTCTACAGAAGGAACTTGTGACGGTAGAGGGTGCTCTGCTCTGACTGTGCACACCGGGGCTCACTTGAGTGACAGGTGTGCCTCATTGGGGTTGGTTTATAAGCCCCAATGAATCAGAGTAGAGCGTCGGTCATTGTATGTGGTGGTGGTCTCGTGGTAGGACACTCGGCTATGGCCCAAAAGGCCGCTGGTTCGAATCCAACTTCCAGCACTTCCACTGTTGGGTTCCTGAGCAATAACCCTTAACCCTGGGTTGCTCCAGGGAGACTGTCCCTGTAATCAGGAATTAGAAGTCGGTCTGGATAAGGGCATCTGCTAAATGTCGTCAATGTATGTCTGTAAGTTTGTAGTTTTATTTGTGTTTCTGTGCACAGTTATCTTATCAAAGCCTTTAAGTTAAGTACGAGGCTCTCGGATCTGCACTGATGTCCAGACCACCACCATCAGCGTTCCAGAGCTCAACTACTAGAACTTTGGAGAAAGACTAGTCCAGTCAAAATCAGGTGAGATGCCACTTTCACTTTCACTTTCACATTTAGAGCCATTTGCAGACATACATTGTATTAAGATGAGTTTAGAATGTGGCTTTTTGTAGTATAGCTTTAATGGAGTGTTTAATTTTTGCTTAAGAGCTCATGTTTAAACATATTTAATTTGCATCTCAATTGCCTGTGTAAGTGTAATCTAAAGTGCAGAAAGGTATTAGAAAATAAGAAAAATAAATAATAAATATCTTTTGAGGAGATTGGATGTGGGTGGAGCTGTGATTGAAATTTGCTGTAAGTTCCAAAGGAACATTTAAAGTAAGAAAAGAAAGAACTTTGCTGCAGGTGTGTTCTTCATTTTCAAGAGGAATGGAGATCCCTTGAATGGCTTTTCTTCATATCTGTGGAGAACTTTGAAAAACCATCTGCAGGAACTGATGTCACAGTTGATTAGATGTGGAGATGAAGCACTGATGTAAGTCGCTCTGGGTGGGAGTGTCTGGTAAATGCCCATGTGCACAGACTCAGGTCTGGATACTTGCTACTTTAATCTCAGCATCAGCCCAAAGTGCCTCGATCTTGTCTCTCCAGTTAGAAATTTTAATGCTGTATTTGTGTGGATTACCTCCTTCTTCACCCTCCGATGTTTGTTTTCACTCCAGTCTCATGATCACATCAATTAGGTGCTCACTTTTGAAAATGATCTGTCCTGTTCACATATGGACTCAATAGCTCTGTACTGGGGGCAGGAACGGTAACGTCAATTTCACGTTTTTCCGATTTATTTAGACCTTTGTGTTAAAACTGTTCGTGTATGAAAGCGTGACTTTAAGAGTGGAGACGTTCAGTGATTTCCTTGGGGTTCCTCTCAGCAGGCTTCAGGAGTCTCTGTAGCAGGAGTACTAAAGGAAAAGGCATTACTCTCACTCTCTCAGACACAGCCTGTGGATAAGTTTTACAATAGCTCATCCCTTGTTGCCACGGCAACGTGGTAGGGTTTTTAGAAGACTCCATTCAGAGTGATTTTGGCTGTGATTAAAAGGTGAAAACAAGGATTGAAATAAACATCTTCTCTCAACTAAACGATGTGAATCCTGAGGACGGGTCTGACTCTCATTCCCATCCATCTCGACTATTTAAAGAAAGAAACAAACAAAGGATTGCACTGTATCCACTGTTGAGATCCTGCAGCAGCCCTGAAAGCATCTCATTGTTTGGATGTCAGTTGGAATTAAACAGACATGCAGCAGAAACAATCAAACCCTTGGTGATTTACATGATTGTACTCGTGTCCTGTCCTTGGAGACATGGCACCTTCACTGGGCATCATGCAGACTGACAGGTTAAAAAAGAAGTTCCTCTTTGTTTCTATTCCATTTCTGTCTTATTCAATACCTGCCATTCATTTTCAGACAAGCGAGAAACACTGTAGCGGCCAAAGATCCTGCAGAGCGTAAGCACCCTGCTTTAAAGACTCACATATTTTACTACTCTTGATACTTTCTAACATATTTTAATATCCGACTTGAACTGGAATTAAATAAGTTCTCAGACCCATAATTGGGTTTTCACATTTTCTATATTTTTTTAGGTTTACATTATACCCAGGGAGCAGTGATAGTGAAAAGTGAAAGTGACTACCCTTGCCACTGTGAAACCCATACACACATGTGCAGCAGGGGGCAGCTATTGAAAGTGCCCGGAGAGCAGTGATGGGGACATTACCTTGCTCTAGGGTACCTTGGGGCAACTGACTGGTGAGGGGAATCGAACCCAAAACCTGGGTTGATGCCCAATCCCTGATCACTGGACCACCGCTGCCCCAATTAAAGTAAATCATTTACTTCTTTACACATCACGAAATATTCCGGTTGAATAAAGATGGCCAATATTTTACATAAAACTGTGAAATGTTAATAAAACAGACAGTGAGTGGAGGTGAACCCGATAAAATGATGAGTATTTGGTTTTTCTTTGAATGAAGAGTTCCTGATGAGGCCAGTGAAACCTTCAGACTTCAGCCTGGTCCTCCCGTAACTGTGCGTTCTTCCTCTGATTCTCCTGAACACCTCAGAGATATAGAGATATTACATCACATTCAACTTGAGAAGCAAATGTGTTTCCTGCTCTATCACATCCAACCAAACTCATGAATACTGTGATAATTAGGTGATGAGCTGGAACAAGTGTGCTAGAGCAGGGAACACCTGAAGAGGTTCAGGATTTTAGCTGAAAAATCATCTTCTAGCTGTACTCATCTAAGGGCCGTGTAGCTAGAGTGTGTCCACCTGTCCACAAACCACACAAACAGGGACACCCTTCCAATGCACCACAAAATCCTTTCAGAAACCACAGCGATGAGCCGTGGCTGTGCTAATGTCATTTAGCTTCATGCTTTAAAATCTTTTTGTCCCCTGTGAAACTGTCCTGCACTGATTCGAATATGTGCATGAGGACCTTGTGTCCAGTTGAGTGTGAAGATGCCATCTGCAGCACTCAAGTCAAACTTCTCCAACCATGGCAAACAGGGCAGACAGCTGGTCCAGGATCAGCGGCTCCTACTCCAAGTTCTCCGTGGCCAATGTTGGTTAACCATTTTGAAAAATTCTGAACAAATTTGCTACACTGCGCATAAAAGTTGTGTGGTGTGTGTGTGTGTGTGGTTTAAATGCAAAGGAATCTGTTCATTGGGGTGAGCTACCAATGACTCACTACTGAGCTCACGATGAAAAAAATAGACACTAAAATAATCATTTCAGTTTCATTAATCCTCTCTTGCAATTGAGAAAAAACATATATACACATGAGAGCTGCGGCTTATGGGAACACTAGAACTCACTCACTTCTTAAATCAACTTATTTTAAACATTTTGAGAGAATCTTGAATGAAGGAGCATCGGACAAATGTTCCAGAAGCAAAGCTCCCAATAGGCTGCCAACAGTAGCTTTTCTCCAACTTGGAAGACTTTCGACATGAGGACTTCTTTTTGGGTTTTAAGATGTTTTTCCGTCACATTTAAGCCTTTTTCTTGCCCTTGTTTGTTTATATTTTCATCTTTATAATGGCGTCAGTAGTTCTCGAGGGCACTGTTCATATGAGTGTGTAAAAGACAAAAGCCTGCCTGCACACTTAAGATACACAGTTTAGCATTTAGGACATTATGAATGTAAAACGGTTGCTGTGGGCATTTTTTTAATTGCTTGTGCAAGAAGTCATCTTTGGCTTTTGAGAACGACACTAAGCCAATCACATGGAGTCTGTCTGTGATTTACTTCTGTCAATATGAACTGATTATCATTTGTCTGAATTATTTAAATGTGAAAAACATGCAATGAATTATTCATGAGTATGTAAAGTTGTCCAGAGGCATTTTCATTCATCTGAACAAAATGTCACATTAAATAAGGTCCATTAAATGTTCTGTGTTCCATTGAATGCATTCCTTGTCAACCTTTATTTCTATTTCTATTTATTTATTTATATGTATATTTATAGATATGTTTATATGTATATTAATCAAATGTGCCATCATGTTTCTGATTCTCAGAAATATAGTGTCTACAGTTCTTTTGTGGCTTCCAGAAGTACTGCCTACAGCACCTACATGACTGCTGGTGTTTGATCCCAACCAATCACAAAAACACCTTCAGCTCAGATGATGCTCCTGATGTTTTGGTGTACATTAGCTACATCTCAAGCGGAACGTGCAATTTTAGCTTTATGCATTGAAAAAACACTGCATGAAATCAATGTTTGCATAACAGAATTCACTCATAGCAGTCTGTCAACACGGGAATGTGTACAGTATGATGTAAAGCAGCAACGTTGGACACTCTTTCCTCCCTCTGCATTCACTGCATTTGCTGCATTCTTTCAATTTAGGTCAATTCACTGACCTACTTCAGAGCCAATGATTGTAATTACACATGCTAATGCTAACGAGACCCACTTTTCACAGTCTGCTGGAGTTGTGAGCTTGTCATTTTGTACACATTGGGAATAACTATGTTTGAATTAGTGTTCTAGGATGGACTTTGGAGATGCCCCCTGCTTAGGATAAGTGGGTCTGCTAATGGTTGGACGGAGGGATGGTAATGAATGGTTACATGGGTGTTGGTGGTCTAGCCATTGGATACTTGCCTACAGACCAAGAAGCTGCAAGTTTAAATCCCACCTCCAGCACTACCGTCATAGGGTTCCTGAGCAAAACCCTGAACCTCAAGTGTCTCCAGGGGGACTGTCCCTGAAATCAGGAATTTGGCATCAATCTGGATAAGAGTGTCTGATAAATGGCGTAAATGTAAATGAATAGTGTGAGATTTAGGTGTCTGATGGTGGGGTAGAAAGGATATAGCCCAAAGTCTGTGTTTAGGAAACAAGTATCTTCAGTTTATCAATTAGTTTGATAAGCAGCTTGATAGAGTCCAGGTCCAAACCTTTAATGAGCAACCCCGGGGCAACAGTTGCAAATCTTTCTAAAGCAGGAGGAAATCCTGAGAGCAACCAAGACCAAGGGAAACTATCCTCTATTGGACTTCTGCAGTTTTTGAAAATGAAAGTGAAAAAAGTGAAAGTGACTTTTTTGTCATTGTGAAACAGAACAAAATGCATCCTCACCATACACCGTATAGCAGGGGGCAGCCAAAGCGCCTGGGGAGCAGCGATGGGGACAGTACCCTGCTTAAGGGTATCTCAGGGCAACCTACTGGTCTGGAATTCTAACCCATGACCTTCCTATCGTGGGATCTCGTCCCAAACCACTAGACCAACACTTGCGACTTGATTTTCACTAGACCCAGTAATCAGAAGGTCTTGCCCTGAGGTACCCTTTGAGCACCGTCCCCATCACTGCTCCCCGGGTGCTGGATATTTCTGCCCCCCGCTGGATGTTGTGTGTTAATTAAAGAGGATGCATTGGTTGTGGTTCACTGTGTGGTAGTCACTTTCACTTCACTAATTTGACTGAGACCACTGACTCTCAAGCATGAATCACGTCAGAAAAGCAAAAAGACTTCAACGTGAAGAACAAACCAAACATTTATTGAAACATTGAAACACCGCGCCATTTTCTCCCATTCCATATGTAGACCTGCCACAACCGATGCAGAAGAAGGACCTAAGACAAAACTGGTGTAAACGTGCACGGCTCGATTCTTTCCCAAACTAACGGAACCTTTCCTGATGAGACACAAGTACAGTTTTCCAGGGCAGTGCTTTCCAACTGCCTGGGGACACAGCATGCTCAATGCATTTCTTAAAACAGATGCAAACACTCTACTCAAATGTCTATTTGCCGTGTTGAGGTTGCTAGTCTAAGGAACAAGGATCTACACTGAACTTACACATCAACGAAGACGGTCAAACCATATTTCATGTCCATTATAAATAATGACACATCCTGCTGCTACATTAACATATCGTTTATGAAAAGAGAACAAAGTAAATGTGCTGATTATCCAATCACCAGCATGCAGATGTGCTGACAGTACGTGTGGTTTAGAAGAATACAGGCTGATATAGAAATGCTATAGTAAAACACTTACTATTCCCTTTAAAATACCCTTTGGCACATTTATATACATGTTATAAAAAAGTCATACAGCAAAATCAGTGTCAACGAAAATTATTCCTTTTCATATCTATTAAAATAAACAGATTCTATTTCATTGATTATATAATATGACCTTACATTTGGTAAGCAAATCTAAAAATAGGTACATAGTTTTTTTTTGTTTGTTTCTAAAACTGACAATGTGTAAATTCTAAGTAATAAATCCACTTCAGAGGAACAAACCGGTGCAGTTCAAGAAACAACAGTCAAATATCAAATGGTTTGCAAGAACTAAATAAAGGAAATAAACTGGTGCTGCAAAGTCTGTGGAAGTTACATTTCTGCATAAACATGATAAAAACTGAAAATCACACAGTTCCTAAAAGGAGGTAAAGAGAACCCATTTAAACAAAATGGCCCTTTATTTACTGAGAACTATCCAGTTATCCAGTGACAGGAGTGATTGAGACCAACTATGTTATACGGCTGGAGAGGGTAGTGACAACAGCTACGTTATACGGGTTGGAGACGATGATGGAAAGACAGGCGGAGGAGCTGGAGGTGTCAGAGTTAAAGATGCTGAGATTTGCGTTGAGAGTGATGAGTATGGAATGGATTAGGGCAGCTAATTAGGGACAGCTCAGGGGACGTGTGGAGACAAAGTGAGAGAAGTGACACTGTGTTGGTTTGGACATGTCCAGAGGGGAGACGAGGAGAAGGATGTTGAGGATGGAGCTGCAGGCGGTCAGTGTGAAAGAGGAAAATGCAGACGACAGGAAGGAATGGAGACGGATGATACCCTGTGGTGAAACCTAATTGCAGTAGCTGGAAGAAGAAGAAGAAGAAGAAAGAGGAGTGGTTCTCTTGCCATGCATCATTGTTGTTCAGCGATCTCCTGATGGTGGACATCATGAACATTTGCATTAGCCAATGTCAGACAAGACATTCAGCGTTAAGAAGGGAACCAACAGACTGTTAAGCACCTGGCTTTAGGAGTGATCTTTGTAGGTCGGCCACTCCTGGGGTATTTCCTCTATTTGTCCACAGACTCTTATTTTTACATTGTTTTTGATCATTTGCTTCAACGAATATAATACTTTTGTGTTGTTTAATTGGGTTCTCTTTATCTTCTAGGTCTCACATTCTAGATCTCACAGGCCGTATTGATGCAGAAATATCGAAACTGTCCTCACAGACCTTCAAGCGCCACTGCATCAGTGTCATATATCAGAATTTTAGAAAACAAAGGGTGGAAGGAAAGGGGTAGATACAGGACATTTATTCGTCCCGACCCAATACTCTGCTGCACTCGAGTGAGGATTGAACAGCGGAACAGGGATGAGCTTACAGTAGCTGTGAAGTGCGTCACTGAGCGCCCTACTCTGTCGTACATACTAAAGGAAGACTGTGACCCATTTACACTTTCATTTACCATGGAGCATTCCATACCTAATGCATGCTGCCTCTTTCAGCTGAGCGAGAGACAGGGACTAGCCACTAAATCATTCAGTACAGCAGAGAGAAGTAAACTGCGCTGCTTAGAGCGAGATACACAGAAGTTAATTATGAAGTCCTGGTGAGATAACACAGCTGCAAAAAAGAACAAATGCTGTGTATTGCAAGTAGAAGGATATAGTGCATGGTGCTCTACGACTAAAGAGAATGATCTAAGCACTTATGGTCGTCAAAAGCTTCTCACAGCACGTTTCTGAAGAGTGCACGGCTAGAAATAGTGTCGTTTGCCTTGGTTTTCAAGATCCAGCTTGGAAAAGATTTCCTTTCTTACCTACTTACAGCATTTTTTTTTTTAGGTTTTTAGGGCAGCACCAATTTTAGGGTATATTTACAAAAAATAAGGGCTTTTATTATCACTGAAAAATTACTTTTATAAATGTAAAACAGGAGACACTAACAGTGTTTCATTTAAGACTTGGCACTAGTTCACAGTGTGTCACAACTTTGTGATATGCTACAATATACTTCCTTGTTATCAAAGGGATCGATAGCCTCCAGAGAGTTCTTGGTTTGTGCTTTTGTGTCACCGTGGCTACTTCATAAACCAGTGAAACATCTCATGCATGGTGAGAAACAGGAGGTCATCAGAAAATGACGACGGCTATCTAGAGTGCAAAATAGAACAGCAAGACGAGCATGTCTGGATAAATACAGTGATAACCACAGTGTGATGCACATGAGGCCTGATCAAACCTCTTATTTTTTAACTTATTATAATTATCCATGAAAAGGCTGGCTACTCTTTAAAAGCTGGGGTGGTGGAGGTGCCCTTATAGAAAACGTTTCTGGTGTTGTTGGGGCTGTTCCCTCTTTCCGGGATCAGGATCATATTGCTTTTGCTTTTTCTGTTCAGGGTGGAGTCCCGACTCGCTGGGCCACTCTCGGTGCTCTCCATGGGGGTGACCCGGATGGTGGAAATGGTCTGATGAGGGTGCTGATCCCCTGCTGTGCTGGGTAGGGAGGAGACCGTGGATACGGTAGGGACCGTTGGCACAGTGACAGGGATCGGGGCACCGGAGTTGCTCCTTTTTCTATCTGTGGAGCCGTAGCCGTCCCTGACAGACTCCAAACTTTCAGAGTCTCGGTTCAGATCGTTAAGCTCAAAGGACTGCCTGAAGCTGCTTTGAGATTTCCAGGTCCAGGAACCATCGGTGGAGTGGGCGTGCACCAGAGGTCGCCCATTCTCTGGGTGCGCCTCTACTCTCACTATAGCACCTGTAGAACCTTGGCTGGTGGCCCCGGAGCCAGTTTCCTCTGTCAGGCTCTTGTATCGGTGCAGAGGAGCAGTGGAGCTGGTGTGGCTGCTGCCTTCAGAGCTTGGAGAGCCTGTGGGCAGCAGGCCCTGCTGCTTGGACATGGCGATGACTTGCATGATCCGTGGCTGCCCATTGACGTTAGTCCTTGCAGATGCCGACCCACTATTTTCCATGCTTTTGAGCCACTTGTCCCGCACATTCCCACCAGGTGAGCTGCCTATACACTCATGCGCCTCCTCTGGAATGTGAACCAGCTGTGAAGACCCTGGCCTGGACTGGAGGGATATTCTAGTGCCTCCCGCAATGCCGCTGGGATTGCTTGGTAAGGTAGTACTTCCAGTAGCCAGTTTGAGGCATGGAGCTGCAGGACCCTGGTGTTCACCATTGATGCCAACGGCAGACGGCTCAGAGTTGGAGCGAGATTCCATGCTGCCAGGAGGGGACTGGCCTGGTCCATTCTCCATGGCCTGCAGAGATAGCTTTCGGTTCTCGTTCTTACTCTTCCACTGTGACAGCAGCTGTTTGGATCGGCTTGAGTCCATGGAGGAATGGATGGTGGCTGTACGCCGAGGGTCATCCATAGTAGGTGAGTGAATCCTGGGCAGTGTGTTGCTGAAAGTCACCATGCTCTCCTTAGATGCAGGGCTGCAGGGGGAGATGACCTCCACATCTGCACTGGATCGCTTTAGGTTAGTGAGGGAGTTGGTGTGCCTGGCCTGCTGGTTGCGGTGCAGGATGCCCTCCGAGTGGGAGGAGGACAGGCCGTCACTGCTGCTGCAGCTTTTAGCAGGCAAATGGTGGCCAGCCCTCTGACCCAGATCGGTCAGGGACCGGACAGGATCCCTAACCTGAGGCTCACTTCTATGCTGATCTTCACTGGGTTGGAAATTCCCCACAGCATGGAAACCCTGCAATGGCCAGGGAGGCAACAAGATGAGTATGATGTATGAACATTAAAAATGGTCCCAAAAAAATCACATTATATTATTTCATATGAAACATTAACTCTTTGACATGTAGCATCACATGAGCCTGCCACTGGTTATTATAAAGTCACACCTGTGTGATCTGGAGCGTAACAGGCGCAACAGATCGAACAGAACGTAACAATTCAAGATTATGGCCAATTCATCATTTGCCAAATCCTAATGCCATCCTGCTCCTGATATAGTGCCCAATACAGTGCAATCACTCCTCACAGAGCTGCTGGATTTGGGCACTACATGGGGTACATTTATCAGTTGAAGAGACCTGGGAGCTGTTTGGGATTCAGCTGATATTATCTCTATTCTTTACAGTCCCGTGCTAAAGTCCTGATCCCCTTCATTCCTGTCTAAATCCAGTCTAAACACAAAGAGAGTTTCATTCTAACCAGCTTTAAAGTCAATATTCGCCACCACCACCGATATTCTTCAGCACAGCCTCAACTCAGAAACCAGCCAGCTCAAGACCAGCTCCTTTCCTTTACGTCGTCTTCAGGAACACTTCTCCAGGATTCTTGAAGGACGTCCCAAAGCTATTCTTTGGACGTTGGCCGTTTTCCGTTCTCTGTGGAGATGATCCCACACTGCTTCTGTTTCTGAACCTGCTCAGGTACAGAGACTGGACTGAAAATGAGAGACAAAAACTGTTTTTCCTGGAATCGACTCTGGCATCCTCTGTAATAACTCCAAGGTTGTAGGTTGGAACTCGTAAAGGCTATAGCTTCTGAAGGTGGCCTAGTGGTTTGGTACTTGCGTTCATGATCAGAAACTCTTGGATTTGAGACCCAGACCAGTAGCTTGCCTTGAAGTACCCTTCAGCAAGGTACCATCCCCACTACTGCCGCCTGGGTGTGGCTGTTGCTCCCAGTGTGTGCAGAGAACAACTTCACCAAGAATTTCACTTCACTCTTTACGTCGTTCCCCTGATGAGCTGATTTGTCTTGTTCTGACAATGATGGAAACACAAACAATGTCTTTGTTCCACATCACTCACCAAGTAAACCGCAATGCCCCCTCCCAGCAGGAATCCTAGGTAGACATCGACGGCGTGGTTCTTGTGTTGAATGATGCGTGTCAGGCCACACATGATGGCGCTGATGATGAAGGAGAAGACCAGCAGAGGCTTCAGCAACTTGGACGAGTCCGTCAGAGTGCTGTTGAAATACATCTGTGCAGAAACAAACCCAAACACAGTCTCGCTCGTGTTTTACACCAGATCATCACCACGACAAACTAAAAGATTCATGAACACAAAGTCTGCTAGATCCAAAACCACGAGTGATTATAAAATATATTTAAAGAACTAATAAAAAATACAGATTCATGTGGATCAGTGTCAGCCTCATGCAACAACAGAAAACAGCAAATAAATGCCCTAAAATTTTATGTAAAACTGGTCAAAACAGTGAATTTGCTGTAAAATTTACAGTCTAACAAAAAACTTTGTCTTTATTGTCAAGAATAGTTCATGAACTCCACAGTAAGACCGTAGTAAAATGTACAGGTGAACTATGAACGATTGAGGTTTGACTGTAAATGTTTTTTTCATTTCAAATCTGATGAAAGTGAAAGTGACTACCCTTGTCATTGTGAAATGCAGCACAGCACAACACCAAAATCGGCCTCTGTGTTTCACCCACTCACACGTGCAGCAGGGGGCAGCTACTGAAAGCGTCCGGGGAGCAGTGACGGGGACGGTACCTTGCTCAAGGGTACCTCAGGGCAACCTACTGGTGAGGGAATCGAACCCACAATCTTCCAATCCGGGGCGACTCCCTCACCACTAGACCACCGCGTGATTGACAGTAATCTAATCAACCATGGAAATTCCATGATTCCAGCAAATTCCAATTTCCATGATTTATCAGCTTCAAGAAATTCATTAAAGCATGTATTAGGTTTAAATATTATTTTACATTTTTACTAATATTTTGAGTGCAGTTTAATGATTATTTTCATATAATTAATCTTTTTAAATTTTATAATTCATCATTTTTTCAATCAACAGTATTAGTAAGATATCATATAAAACGCAGCCCTTGCCATCGAAATCGCAATTTTAAATATAAAGTAATCGATCAGATCAATAAAGATCAATAAAGCTGCTGTGAGCTGAAGTTAGAGAAAGACTCCTGGCGACTCATCGGATTACTGAGTCTGTAAACAAACAGATTTTTCATTTTTTATCAAAACTGATGTTCCGCAGATTCTCTAAATACACTCAGCGTCTCAGAACCAGTTCATTAGAACGTTATAACCAGAACCTCAGCATGAACACACACACACAAACACACACACGCACACACACACAGACATACATGCACACACACACACAAACACACACACACACACACGCACACATACACAAACATACATGCACACACACACACGCATGCACACACACGCACACATACACAAACATACATGCACACACACACACGCATACACAAACATACATGCACAGACACACGCATGCACACACACGCACACATATATACACAAACACACACACACACGCACACAAACACAAACATACATGCACACACACACACGCATGCACACACACGCACACATATATACACACACACACACAAACATACATGCACACACACACGCATGCACACACACGCACACACACACAAACATACATGCACACACACACACGCATGCACACACACACGCATATACACACACATACACATACATGCACACACACACGCATGCACACACACACGCATATACACACACATACACATACATGCACACACACACACTCATGCACACACAGACATACATCCACACAAACACACACACATGCACACACACAAACATACATGCACACACACGCACGCGCACACACGCACATACACACACACACAGACATACATGCTCACACACACACAAACATACACACACACACATGCACAAACACACAAACGTACACACACAAACATATACACACACAGACACACGTACACACAAACATATACACACACACACACGTACACACATATACACACACACACACACACGTACACACAAACATACACACACACAAACACACACACGTACACACACACACACACGTACACATAAACATATACACACACACGCACACGTACACACAAACATATACACACACACAAACACACAAACGTACACACACACACACACACAAACATATACACACACACGTACACACACACACACACAAACATATACACACACATACACACAAACATATACACACACACACGTACACACAAACATATACACACGCACACGTACACACAAACATATACACACACACACACACACACACACACACACACACACACACACACACACTTTTATTATGGATCATTTTTGTCATGTGTCTGTGTTAATGATTTCTCCTGTCAGGTTGGGATGTTGGAACATCATCTCCTGAAGGAACGCCAGTAAGGCTGGGGGTTCGAATCTTCTTTATTCTTGTATATAAGTTGGCGCCCGGCTGCAGCAGATCGAACTTGACATAAAAAGCTTTCTTGGGTAAACTGAGGAAATTGTGAAGAGTGCAAAGCAGACACTCCACACTGACATGATACTCACCGAGATGTACACGGCAGCGAAGGATGCTAGCGTGGCATGCTGGGAAGGGAAGGATTTCCTGAAAAATGAGCAGAACTCCGATCAGATCGGACAGCGTTATATTTAATTTATGAAAAAGAGAAAACATTCACTTATTCACAGCAAACTCAGGGACAGTCGCTCAGCCTCCTGTTTGGCATAAAAAACAGCATCTTCCACCATCGGTGAACCACGTCTTCACTCGAACATCTAAAGTTTGACGTCTTCTAGACTTCAAAGTTTTCTACAGGGATTTTCACAAATAAATGTTTTTATGTCACAAGCAGAAGCTGAACTGTGTGGGTTTTTATCCAGTGGGATCACAAAGTTCTGTGGTAATGCAACAATAAAATGCTTTTCTTTTACAAAACAAACACTTTCGAGTCCGTTTGTGACCTAAAGGGGGCAAAATTATACTTAAGGGATGGTTAATGAATCCTGTCACACGGGCGGGGCAGCTGTGGCCTAATGTTTAGAGTTCGGGGTTTGATCCCCAGGACCGGCAGGATAAATGGGGGGAGGCGGGTCAACAACACTTTCCCTGCCATTTCCAGTCGACTACACTGACCAGCAGAGCAAGTCTCCTCCCAGAAGGACTGCAAATGAGCAGCAACAGAATTCTACCAATCAGACATCCTGTGTTCCTCATGTGTTCCTCATGTGTTCCTTCGCTGTGAAACGTTGTCTTAGACCTGGTGGATGGCAGTGATTCAGAACTTTGCGCTGGTGTTCTGGTGAAACAGCATTGTTTTCAAGCAGCTTCGCATTATTTATAGGAACACTTCATCACCTCTGGAACACCTTTTCAGCCAGAATGGACTGGATGAGAAATATCGATACACTTAACTTTAGGAAAATTCAAACCAGCAAAACTGATGCGACTATAAGCTAAAAATCATTCTGGAATGATAAATTTAACACAATTTGGGAATTTTTGGAAATGTATGCATCTTCTGTCAAAGCCTTTGGAGCAATGCCCACTGTCTGAATGTCATCTGCATCTTTTCTAATCTGAAAAGGTCAAAACCCTCTTATGTGACAAAATAAAGATTCGTTAGGGAAGTCTGGGCAAAAATGTCTGGCAGTGTCTGGGCATTTACTTTTTCACACGGGAGTTCACTCAGGTTCTCTTTTCACGATTAATTCTACTTTTGTAATTCAGAAACATGCAGCGCGTTAGTTTTGTTTAATTACTGACAATGTAATGAAGTGCTCAGATTCGATTATTGAGATAATTGATGACAATAATGATCAATATCTTCATATTTCCCACCTCATATTATTATTTTAAAGATCAGAAACAAGTTAGTACTAGAAAGAAAGAAGAATACATGAAAATATATTGATTTTAATACTGTTTGTATGAAATATACAGTACTGTATATGCTGGTCTGTGATTAGTGACATCACTGAGATGTGACAGTGAAAGAGAAGCTCTGCGTGTGCCTACAGCTACTGCCATGTCGGGTGTTTCCCGTGTCAGCCTGAATTAAATGGTCCGTTTCCTCGATCTGGTTGGAGGAAAAATGAAGCTGCTCAGGCTGTTCTTTATGTGCAGATAGAAGATCCACTCGAAAAGGCCTGAATTTCAGCATTTCTTCTGTCTAAACCTGCCGAGTAAGCAGGGAGAAATAAAGGACTTTTCAGACCATTGGGATGGAGGGATGCAGAGGGTTGCCAAGCGGCTCATCCTGCAACATGATCCACTCGATTGTCTTCATAAAAGCTCCTTCCGGCTGAAGAGGTTGATTCAGAAGTCTCGTGTGCGTTGTGAGTGAATCCGAAGATACATTTCCCACTGTTTCATTATTTACCGAATCAGCTGGAAGACGACGCACAGCGCCTTCCCTTCCACAGAAACTGGCCTCATTAAAGGAAACATCAAAAGCCTCTCTCTTGATCTGCAGCGTCTATTCTTAGACACCAGAATAGCCCCACTCTCGACTGCAAGACTGTAACTTCTTAGCTGCCTGATAGAAAGGCAACAGCAGAAACCTTGTGTTCAAACATGCAGTCTGGGGAAAACTCCAACACACGGCCAGTCGAGGTGATCTGTAGGTCGTTTCCAGTCCTGCATTGATTTCTGCCTGACATTCTGAAGCACCTTAATACTAATGCTAAGTTTAGAATAGAATAGAATAATCTTCTATTCTATAATACGTTTAGAATAGAATAGAATAATCCTTAATACTAGATAACTAAGATAGTTATCTTTCCTGTCTTCCTGTCTTTATATTCTTTATTTCTTTGAAGGAACACCTTGAACTCCTTGTTCCTCAGTGGGTTCCTGAACAGTGTTTGCAGTGTGAGGGAGTGCTGTCCTGCTGAAAGAGAACACTGCCATTAGGGGACATTGTCACTATGAAGAGGAACTTCTGCAGCGACAATTAAGTGTCAAACTGTCAAAGTAACATCTGAATGCAGAACCCCAAGGTTTCCCTGTAGATCATTGTCTAGAGTGTCACACTGCCTCTGCCCGCTTCCCATAGTGCATCCTGGTGCCGTCTCTTCTCCAGGTAAGGATATACACACCCAGCCTTCCTCATCATGGAAAAGAGAACAGGATCCATCAGAACCAGCCCAACATCTTCCATTACTCCATGGTCCAGTTCTGATGTGCTTTTTAGGAACTTGGATGGTGGACAGGGGAGAGTATGGACACTCTGGCTGGTCCACAGTCAAATATGCAGCCGCACTGTGTTCTGACACCTTTCTATCAGAACCAGAATTTGTTCAGTAGCAGCTCTTCCATTTCTATGACCCTGTGGCTGATTCAAGAGTTCTTTCCATCCTTGAAGCACTTTTGGTCCGACACTCCACAAGACATGTTGGAGATGTTCTGACCCAGTCGTCCAGCCATCACAGTTTGAGTCAAAGATTCTCACACTCTCCCATGTTATTTCTTCCTACTGTCATTGGTCTGAATCTAGTGGATGATCCGTCTATGATTCTTCTAATTCATCTTTCAATATATGAGTGAAATAATAACTGAAAAAGTGAAAGTGACTATTTTTGGTCATTGTGAGACAGCACACACCGTGCAGCATGGGGCAGCTATTTAAAGCACCCAGGGAGCAGTAATGGGGACAGTGCCTTTCTCAAGGATACCTCAGGGCAACCTACTGGTCTAGGATTCGAACCCACAATCTTCAGATCCAAGGGCCGACTCCCTGACCACTAGGCTACCGTTGCCACTTATCTGGATAAACATTCTTACCTGCTAGCATTGATGATGGCAGTGTCAGCCCCAGAGCAGATGTCTTCCAAGATGAAAAAATTCTCATCACAGGAGGTGTTCAGGTGCGTGTAGTTGGGTTTGCAGACCGTGAGGAAGTAGGGTGTTGGGTAACCCGTGGCCAGCTGAATGATGTTGGTTATCAGAGCAGTGACACAGAGGCCAAACACATGGACCCCTACAAAAACACAAGTTTCAATAAATACCGGGACGAGTAATAAAACTGAATGCACGGGTAGAGGAATGATGGCCCACAAACTGAGTTTAGAAACCTACCCACAAACCTGACAGCGCGGCGGACGAAGGAGTTGAAGTTGCAGCCGGCTGCGTTGATATCAGCCTCAGCTCCGGGGCCTTTTAGAGTTCGGGACAGGCAGCAGAACAGAATCCCTTCTCCGATCATTATCTGCAGACAGAGGAGACTCCCAGTCAGAGAAGAGATGGAGATCAAACACACCTTTGTGGATATTTCCATTCAGCTTCCCTCCCTTTCTGTTCGGTTGCATTCTTACAGAGGAAAAACTTCTTATTCGACAATTGACGGAGAAAGTCTAGGAAGGATGGCTAAAGTTAATTTCCTTCAAAACTACTAACAATTTTGACTAATAACTACAATTCTGTCCAACAAACACTGCCACAACATGACAAGATTGCCTATCCTGCTGTTTGTCCCATTTCTTCCTCATTTTAGTCTCATGGCAAGACTGTCCCCTGTCCCCACTTACCCTGCCTGTGCTTGCTGACCGGAGTACATCACCAAAGAAAGTTTCTCCTGCACAGCACGGTGGAGATTGATTGTGCTGAGTTTGTGGTTAATTGGAGTCATTTTGGGTGCCATTAAACACATCCCTCTTACACGTCGTGAAGATTTACTGATTATGGACTTTAGTGATTTTCAATTAATCTGCTTGGAGGCAATAAAACTATGTTTACAGAAGCACCTGACACTGAAGGAGGACTCTGCAGCTACTACAAATCAAAGCAGATGCTTCATATTCACGTTCCAGGCTTGGGCGTGCACAGTGGTGTCACTAGATGTGAGCCGTACTGATTGTACCATGAAAAAGGTACACAGCATTCATCGATCACGCTGATCAAATGATCCCATGTCTGCTGTAAATCTAGTGGCTGGTATCAGAGTGAAATGTCGCAGTGTGTTGCACAGGAGAGCTTGGTGGAGCACGGTCTAGTTATCACTACTTTACCATAACCAGCATTGAGGTTTTACAAGGGCAGTAGTGGCCTAGTGGTTTGGGACGAAACCCCATGAAGGTGCAGGTCTGTGGCCCTTAATAGAGACAAATTTCCAGGGCTATGATCACAATAATAATTTTGATCTATATCGTGCAGCCCTAGAGTTAAAAATGTTTTGACACTTTACATCCAAACATTGAAAACAACTGTATTTACGTCTCAGGCCTGAATGAAGCAGAAGCTGTGTCTCTCCAGTCATTAAAACTCAGGGGTTTGATGCATCTCTGCACTGTCAGCACTGCTTTCACTGGTTCCTCGTTGAGGGCAGACTGTAAACGTTAGCATGATTTGTCACTTACCCAGAACTTTCTTCCAGCAAATGCTCAAAAAGGTATGAATTTCAGTGACTGCAAACTTACGTATTAATGACCCGCTACTGCAGGCCTGCCACTGAGTGCCAGAGACGCATCATCCCTCCTACTGCCCCAAATCTGTCCCTCCATTTCCAGTCTGTTTTATTCTGGCATCCCACAGACATCCAAGTGGAAAAGTCTCAAGTTAGTCCTGGTTAGAACATCGCTAATCTCTGTAGGCTTAGACATCAGAAGCTTCATTTACAGACATGGCCGAACCTGCTTGACCAGATCCTGAACATGAGTACTGGACCAGTTTTAGCCCTCTGGGCTCTGAACACATTATTTATCCCATTTAGGCCATCAGTTGGAGATTGGCCATAATAGTGGAGAACAGATTGTTTTAATGAGGTATTAACACTAGGTAGTGGTGGACTAGTGGTAGGACACTCGCCTATTTCACAGGTTCATGTCCCACCTCCAGAACTGCCACCACTGGATTCCTGAGCAAAACCCTGAACCTGAGGCTGCTCCAGGAAGCTGTCCATGCAGTCAGGAAATGGAAGTTGCTCTGGATAAGGATGTCTAATAAAGGCTATAAATGTAAATTAGCAGCAATATGTTGCTTTAATGAGTAATTAGAAGCTCTTAGTCCTCAACATTACGTTTAGTTGTCCTTAAAAAGTATCCATGGGCGTGCAACATGGTGGCAGTTTGTGATTTTTTAAGAAAAATTAGCTTTTCCAAGCATCATTTAATATAATGAATATCATTTAGTATCATCAGTACCATCTTCTCTACCACCGCTTCTGTGTCCTCATAGAGCAGACTGCCTTGAACCCCAGGCGAGGATTCTGAATCGTGGTAGGGCTGTATGTTTGATGTGGGCGGCAGGTGAAGTGCTAAGGATATAGCCTGAACGATGGCTCGATGATGTTCCACGCTGTGAGTTGAACGTAAGCCCAGAGAGCAGGCCGATCACAGCACACAGCTCCATCTGACTGACTCCAGCCACACACTCTCTCCTGCATAGCATGACAATTGGTAAACCCACAGGAGTCCCTGAGCCTGCAGTCACTTCCTCCCTGACACTAAATCTGGCCTGTTAGATAAACAGATTTGAGTGGAGGAAAAAAGAGAAGAGAACCTCCCTTTAAACATGATTTACAACCAGAACATTTCAGATCAGGTGTCTTCTTCTCCTTTCAGCTGCTTCCGTTAGTGGTCACCACAGTGGATCTTCCACACTTCTTCATGTCCTCTTTCAAACCCATCACATCCATAATCCTCCTCTTTGGTCTTCCTCTTCTCCTCTTTCCTGGGAGAGACGAGGAGTGTATCAGGAGGAGGATGGTGAGGAGGGCAACATCCTCCTCCTGATACACTCCTCGTCTCTCCTCTGGACATGTCCCAACACAGTCTCACTTCCCTCACTTTGCCTCCAAACCATCCAACCTGAGCTGTCCCTCTAAAATAGTTATTCCTAATCTGGTCTGTCCTCTTCCCTCTTACAAAATTAAATTTGCTATTTTATCCTTCATTTTCTTATAAAATGGATCAAAACCGTCACCAGCAGCGGTGTTCTAGTGTTTAGGGAGTTCCCCCGCATCGGAAGATTGTGGGTTCAATTCCCTCACCAGTAGGTTGCCCTGAGGTACCCCTGAGCAAGGTACCGTCCCTGTCACTGCTCCCCGGGCGCTTTCAATAGCTGCCCACTGCTGCACGGTGTGTGCATGGGTTAAATGCAGAGGTCCAATTTCGTTGTGGTTCACTGTGTGCTGTGACCTCGCAATGACGTTGGTTGTCACTTTCACTTTTTTCACCTTTAATCCCACACAGGCCCACTGAAGTGAAGAAGACATACATGTTTTAATTAAAACAGCTTTTAAACCAGCCTCCATGTCTGTAACGGTCTGGTTACATGTGAGAAACAGCAGGCTGCGAGGTTCTGAACGCTGTTGAGATACGTGGCAGCGCTCAGCCCCAGTCACTGCTAAGTCTTTTTATAGTTCAAGCTTCAGACCCATTTAGCCATCCTGTCATTTCTCTAAGAACAGACTAATATGCCTCCAGAAGTCGACGAGAAGCTGAGTGTGAAACAATCACCACGTTTCTGCCTGAGTGACCCCAAAGCCTTCGAAAGTCATGAATCCATAATAATATCCCAGCGGAGCGCAGCCCACCAAGCAGCTTCACACATTCACTGCTGTACAAAATATTACGCATTTAGGCAAACTGTTAATTTACAGTGGTTTTCTCTCATTCCATCTTCAGAAGAAATGTAAATAAAGATGAATTCAGTAAAAAGAAATAAGAAGGTTGTTTATATATATGGTTTTAAGAACACAGTCCTAGTTCCACATTTCTGTTTTCTGAAGGAGTGTTAAGACCTGGAAGTGGATATAATGGTGCTTCAGACTTATCAGTGTGTGTGTGTGTGTGTGTGTGTGTGTGTGTCATACTGACTGTGATGGCCGGTGCAGCAAAGGCCAGGCTGAGGAGCATGAGGAAGGGAATGACCTCATGTGTGGGTTCGATGTACGGTAAACTCAGACTGCGGTCGTGGCAGGCGAAGCCCCAGCGCACTGGTTTGAAGATGTCTGTCCACTCTAAGAAGTACAGGCTCACCACAGAGGACACCAGGATTGGAAGCTGGAATAAAAGAAAACAGAAGAAACCAAAGATTAAAACTGGACAGAACTGTGGACAGATCCATAGCAGAAGTGAAAGTGAAAGTGCCGTTTCGTCATAGTGAACACACAAGCACACACTAAATCACAATAAAATACTTCTCGATACACCCGAATTTCTCATTCGTGGGATAATAAATGATTATTCTATTCTATTCTATTCTCTGTACACACACACACACTGTCCAACAGGGGCAGCCATATCCAGCACCCGGGGAGCAGTGATGGGGCAACCTATTGGTCTGGGATTCAAACCCACGACCTTCTGATCCTCTGATTAATTAGACCTATTCATAGGTATCAAAATAAGCATCTAAATGTAGGAATATAAAAGGGTCCCAGGTCACTGGGTAGAAGATGGATGATGTAATATAGATGTTTGGCTGAGCAGCCCCCTCTCTCTGCACTCATATTCACGTTCAGGAGGAAATATAGGTCAGTGGAACCACCTTGACTACAGTAAAGCCGAGCTGAATCAGCAGACAGAGGCAGCTGCTGGCTGCAGCATCGTGCACATCAAGCAGCAGGAACTGCAAGGCCTCTTTCATATGCATATTCCCTCCAAGCCATTCTCCATTAGCTGATTAAAGCTGAAATCAGGGACGGCACTGGGCTGATCTCCGGAGGCTGGATGTGATATCGGAGGGGGAAACATCAAGTCCAGCACGGCCTCTGTGCTCTGTTGTAAGTCATTCAAGATTCAGATATTCAGTTTGTTGTTATATGTGCAGCAGGACACGCAATGAGATTTTTGGGAGAGTGCCTTCTCACAGACTGAAACATTCAACAGACGCTCAACCTATAGTGCATAAAAAAGTCAACATGTAGTGAATACAGTGAACACTTACTTATTATCAATATTTAGCCTGCGCACACTTTTTAGATGCTGTTTTATAAAGAATGAATCATTATCATCTACTGCATCCAGTACTGGACTGTTGCTGTTGCTCACCTGGAATTCTCCTCTATGTCCAGATACATTACTGTCTCTGCTCTGGACTGGATGAAGGTACTTCGTTGTGACCTTGTTTAGAACTGTATGTCGTTCCGTCTGCACTTGACTGGTCTTTAGTCTTATGTGCTGTTCTGTCCTGTCCCTTGTTGTCTCATGTGTAGCACCGTGGAGGACCGTTGCTTGGTTTCACCGTGTACTGTGAGAGCTTCCTTTAAAAATCCAGGTTTTCATACCAGTACTGGTGTAAAATAATAAAGTAGTTCTAATAATAATCAAAGCAAGACAATCCATGTGACACCAGGGCACAAGTCCTTGGGAAACCCTAGAAATCATTCAAGCACATGCAGGTTGTTATTCTGCACACCTTAATAGAGGTGAGAGCTGTTTAGGGTTGAGCGCAGATGCAATTTCCGAAACACAAAGCCGAATCTAGAGAAGCATTTCAGAGCTGGAAATGCCCCTCCAGGCTCACCCAAGTGTATCGTTCATCAAACGATTAGAATCGGGAAGGTGGTGCTGAAGTTTAAATAATAAATGGAAGCTGGTTGCTTAAATATATGGCAGTATCTCTGCAGGCTTTCTGTTAGGGTTAAAGATACGGATAAAACATCAGTATGGACATTCGACTTCTGGATATTTGTTAGCGATGAGCATCAATGCTAAAAGAGTTACATTTACACCATTTGGCAGACACTCTTAGCCAGAGTCCCCCTGCAGCAAGCTGGGGTTTAGAGTCTTGCTCAGGAACCCGGTGGTGGTAGTGCTGGAGGTGAGAATCTAACCTGCGACCTCTCGGTCTGTGGTCCAGAGCACCAGCACCTGGAGGAAGAGTTTCACTGTTTTCTGGACTGAACAGGCTTGAGCAATGTATGTCCTGCTAAAGCTTTACTGCCTGAAGTCTGTTTATTTAAACTATGCTGTGCAAGCAGCCTGTTTTTAAACCAAATCTTTTGTGATGTCACAAAACCAACACACATCTCTTAATCAACCTTCATCTGTTTAGCCCCGCCCATTCATGCTGAAGTTCTAAGGGGTGTTTTAGCTCTGTGCTTTTGAATGAGCTGAAGCAGCCAATCAGAAACCAATTTATACAATAAATATACAATTTATAGACAAAACTTTCCTCCCAGGACGTTCGTTTTAAGCGGGAATGCAGTTAACTGGCTGTAGTGACTATGAACATTGTGTATAAAGGAGTTTTTTATAATACAGAGTCAGAACAGTAGTTAATTAGTCATTTATTTATATTCTAGATATTTTATTTTTTATAATATGCTTCACATTGCTATTTCTGTCTGCTAGGACATCTGTGCAGATTCTGACATACAATAACAAGTTGTCCAAAGCATTGTACACACTGAGTAACACCCACCTGGAGCTGTGATTGGCCATTGCTTGGACTCATTTGCATATTCCACCCTTGTGTGAAACAATAAAGATAATACAATAAAGACGATCGGCACGCAGGTGACCAAATGTCACCTGAGCAGATCGTCCTGTAAGTACGGGGTTTGTGGGAGTCTGATCTGACACACACACACACACACACACACACACAGCCACACACACACACACACACACACACACACACACAGTTCAGTCAGCACTAATCCCTCATGGTGAGGCACCAGATCTTTCATTTCTGTGCCATTTTTGCACAACAGAGTGACATTTTCAGAAATAAAGTGTATATAATTCAGATTTGGGACAGGTCAGTGCCTTTGATGTGTGTAACGCTCCCTCTGTACGTCACATATGCTCCACTTCATTACTAGGTCAGATGAATGAGGGCTGTATGGATGGAGGCTGCATCTCCAGCATCTCCAGCTTCACAGCGCTGGCGAATTCACCCCAGAGGAACAAGTGCCACCACACACAGATCCAGCATCCAGGTGGCACCGGGCACGGTTTAAACGCCAGGGTGCCAAACTGAACTATGGATTTAAATAAAAATAAAATAAAATGAAGACTTTTTTAATCCATCTGATCCTGAACCTGCAGGGAAAGCTGACAGTCAGAATGAAAATAAAGACTTGTGAAAACTTGCGGTGCCCAGCTGTGTGTGTGTGTGTGTGTGTGTGTGTGTGTGTGCAGGGTGAATATTAATGCAGGTGACTCATCCCGCTCTCACCCATCAGCACCCAAAGGACACGAGCCCAAGGCGCGCGAGTGGGACAGTCCTAAAGACACCCATGCATGGTGATGTCCGGTCCCTGAGGAGCGGGACAGAGGACAGAACCCACCTCCACGAAGTAGAAGCAGGGCAGGAGACTGACGCTGTCCTTGGTCATCCTCTCTCTCGGCCTCTCCCGCGCGGACATGGCTCGAGCGCGTCCTTCACCTCCGTCCAAACGGGAAGGGGACCGTCCTGCTGTCCATCAGAATGGAGGGACCCGGAGGACCGCAGAGTCAGCCTGTCCCCTCTCTCTCTCTCTCTCTCTCTCTCTCTCTCTCTCTCTCTCTCTCTCTGCGCACAGCCATCAAGGCAAATATTAAATGGGAGAAGTAAAATAAAACAGATATTATATATTTAGTCTTTTCCATTTTGGTAGAAATATAAACACACACACACACACATATATAATTACTGCTGTTATATTTAAAACATATATTTTTTGTTATTATTATTTATTGTTATTATTTTTATTATTACCTTATTATACATATTTATAATAGCACAACTACACACAGACAATATATTAAAATATACATCACAGACATTTATATACATAGCATTACACATTTTAATGACCTAGATGTCCTGGCCCCACAATATTACTAACAAAACATTTCAAGAGGGCGAAATGATGTTTATAGAAATTCAAAAACTAAACTATTAAGTTTGAGGTATCTGCAGATTTATTAGCTTACACAGGGATCCACTACGAATTTGATACAAACATTTAAAAGATAAGCAGAAGGAAAGTTCAACAGCGCCAGTCAGTGAAGTGACACAGTTCTGATGGGATGGAGTTTAACTGGGATTCTAAACGACCAAAAAATAGCAACAATATTCACTAAAGTCTCTGTGTTCTGTAACCCAGAGTTTGGTTCGGAATTGTATTAAATGTAAAAGCCAGTTCTGATTCAGGAGTCTGATGTCCCGTGTCATGTGTCTTTGTTTTCCATGTGCATGTGTTTTCTTGATTGTCTTGCCCGCCTTCGTCCCAGCCCTGCACAATTGAAGTCTCCTCCATGTGTCAGGGAGTTCCATCTTCTCTGTAGTGAATGTCCCGCTGGTTCTCTATGCCTCCGTGATTGAGCAGGGTGTTTGTTCTCTCTGATTTACAACCCTGTTAGACCCTTCCTTGTGTTTATTTCTGTCTTTCTTAATGAAAGTGAAAGTGACTACACTTGTCATTGGAAACGCAGCACAACACAATGAAATTCAACCTCTGCGTTTCACCACACACACACACAGCAGGGGGCAGCTATGTAAAGTGGCCTGGGAGTTAGCGACGGACGGTACCTTGCTCAAGGGTACCTCAGGGCAACCTACTGGTGAGGGAATCAAACCCACTAGAACACTAGAACACCGCTGCCCTTAATGCCCTTAAGGAACCTTAATGTTAAGGTTCCTGTTTGTCTGTGTTTCTTTAATAAAGTTCATCTACATTTAGGTTTACATTTACAGCATTTAGACTTCTAACTCCTGATTACAGGGACAGTCCCCCCTGGAGACACTCAGGGTCTTGCTCAGGAACCCAGGAAAGTAAAAGTTGGAGGTAGGATAGTGAACTCGCAGCCTCTGGTCCATAGGTCCACAGGCTACCACTAGAGCACCTGCTCAGGCTGATCCTCAGCTCCGCACCTGCATCCTGCAACCACCCAAACCATCACGGTTAGAAGTAATAGTTCCCCATCCTGGTGGTGAGAACCTGAACAGAACCTTTTTCCCGACGACAGGAGAGAGAGGAGAGCGTGGAAGGTGTGAGGGGATTAGGAGCCCACAGAATGGATGGAAATAAATGGACAGACGGATGAAACTGACGTGCTGTGCTGAAGTAATCTACAGTAAACTGTACAGTGTCAGCGTGAGTCCCTGTCCAGTCGTTTGGAAATACTTTATAAACTCAGTTACTGAATCTTACAGGAGGCTAAACAGAAAAACAGGCCAAGCTTTGAAGACAGCTTCAATCATCCTGTCGGCTCCATTATGCATTCACTCCCGCCGCAGGCCTGGCCCCATTACAAGATGTCCCATAAGTGCAATTGCTCAGTGGTTGGGCCTGTTGCCTCAGCTTGGGTCTTTTCTATGTGGGCATTAAAATTTTACATTTCATCAAAATCATAAAAAACTTTATTTATCCTGAGAGCACTTGCTTATGTTACAAAGCAAGGTCCATAACTGACACAAAATAACAATTTCAGAGCAAAACAAAAAAAAAAGGAGAATAAAATAACATTGAATGTCATATGAAGTACTAACTGACTAATATATATATATATATATATATATATATATATATATATATATATATATATATATATAGGTTTACTACAATATCCCTCAGCAGTACATTAAAAATACAAGAAGGTCAGGAAACCTGTGCTAAACTGCAACTGATGAAAGCATTTTACTTTTTAATTGATTTTTTACTGAAATAACACTCAGTCTGTGAAGCCTGTTTGGTAACAGAGCTCCACCATCCAAGAAAATAAAGACTTTCCTTCACAGACTGAGTTGCTGCTTGAAACCCCAAGAAGGTGGAGATCTCGGGTTTTGGGTGTCCTGTAAGTGGAGACAGCATGGAGACAAAGACAGGAGTGTGGGGACACAGACGGGTCAGGGGTTGGGATGAGCATCAGCAGCCACTCAGAGATCTTCCAGGATCTGTCTATCTATCTATCTATCTATCTGTCTATCTGTCTGTCTGTCTGTCTATTCATATATGTCTATTATCTATCCGTCTATCAATCTGTCTGTCTGTCTATCTATCTGTGTATCTTGTCTGTCTGTTCATCTATCAATCAATCTGTCTATCTAATCTGTCTGTCTGTCTATCTATCTATTCATTCGTCTGTCTGTCTGTGTATCTATCTATCTGTCTATCTATCTATATATATCTATCTGTCTATCTGTCTGACTATCTACCTATCTATCTATCTATCTATCTGTCTGTCTGTCTATCTATAGTCTGTATTGTCTAAGATACTAAATTGTACTAATGAGAGAGTGAAGTTATCTTTTTAAGCCAGTATCTCGTTATGAGGTGTTCATCTGTAATTGTTATTATTTTTTAAAGTATGTCGTTTTTTGAAGTTTAGTCTCTTCGTTGTTTTTTTCTGAGTGGCGGAATCAGGCTTTCGTCCGAGCAGCACGTGGCCCTGAGCAAAAATGACCGCGGCGTCTGTTACCGTGGCAACGGGCCCCTCCAGGTGCGTGAACAACCAGCCAATCGCAAACGAAGCGCGGGGCGGGCGCATGCGTGGCAGCGTGTGAGTGCAGGAAGAGAGGCTGAGGTTGCAGAGTCTGCACTCAGCCGCACCGGTAAATCCGGTAAAAACTCCCGCCGGGCCGAACACAGGTAGGACTGAGCTGCTCACCTGTTCAACACGCTCAACACCGTAACGAGGTTTTACTGGGAGTTAAAAAACTCCAGAGCTCCAGTTCTAATAAGGTTAAAGCTACAACACTAAGGGTTGCTTTAGGGATGGATAGATTGATGGATAGATGAACTGATGGATGGATGGGAGAGTGGATGGGTGGACTGATGGATGGACTGATGGATGGATGGGAGAGTGGATGGGTGGATGGATGGATGGACTGATGGATGGATGGATGTCATTTTGATCCTGGAGGAAATGTTGTATCCTTTATACGACACCATTAAACAAATCCACACAAAAAGGGAAAGGAGTCAAAACAATGAGAAAAATCATTCCTAAAAAGATCAAAGCCTGTTCAAGTGTTAATAATGCCATAGTGCAGTGACGAACAAACAATAAACATTAGGTCAACAAATAAATAGATGTGGCCAAATCAGCTTAATAATAGGTCAATAAATAAATATTCACATCATTTTTTCGGGGCTTTTAAAAATATATTTTTTCCAGATAAATTCAGATTCATTCTGACGTCCGTCGGGTCTGTTTCCGATGACCTGCTGTAACTGATCCTGATCAGGATCCTGTGACGTGTCTTCAGATCAGATGCTGGTCCTGAACTCAGACTAGATTTAGAAACTATTTAAAACCCAGATTGTTTGAATTATTTCATTTTTTTGTGTATTTATTTCTATAGTGATACAAAAAGTTCCTTCAGGATCAGTCATCCATCCATCCATCCATCCATCCATCCAGGACTGACTGCACAGCCTAATTTTATATTAATAACTGATTCTCACTGCACTGCTAATTTAACTGTAGGGAAGACATCTGCGCAAGGCAGCCAAAGTCGGCCTTCTTTCATCACAAACCGAATGCATCTCCATCGATCTGAGGGCTCCCCCGCTGCCTTCGACACATTCACTCCATCTGTCGGAGGTACCCGTGAGCCTCGGCGCTTTCAATCACTCTCCTCATGCTCCACTGTGGGACAGGGCGCTGCGTGAGCCACGTTCCTCATCGTCCACCCTTCTCTTCTCGTACGTCTGTCCCTACCAGTCACACAAAAGATGGCTTTGCTTAAGTTGTACAGATTCCCTGTTTCTGAATATCTCTTACTAATCACCTTGAAGGTTCTGCACAGCTCCTCATTATCTTTGCATTTACAGCATCTATCAGGCTGTATCTATCTTATCAGGGCGACTTCCATTTTTCTAATTACAGGGACCGTCCCCCTGGAGCAACATGGGGGAACCCGTCGACCAGAAGAGGATTTTAACTATTTTATATTTTGTACTCATTTGTCTCGCATGGCGCCCTTGAATACTTAAATTTACTCCAGGATCAGTAGAACATCCATCCGTCCGTCCGTCCGTCCATCCATCCATCCATCCGTCCATCCATCCGTCCATCCATCCATCTCTCCTTTCCAGCTCCTGCCCCAAAACCCCAAAAGTTTAATATGAAAGAGCTGAAATTACTTTGTGTGTAAAATTAACCCCAAAAAACATTTTTTCCCTGGAAAACAGAAATGCATTTATCCACATTTTTTTTTTCAGTTTTTTAAAAAGTCGGCCGACCTGGTTGTGTTTGTGTTGCTCAGGTGTTTTTCCACAGCTTTAATAATCTCCGCACTTTTTATGTTAATGAATCCTGTAAGATAACAGACTGAAAGTAAGTGTTTACAGGAAACAGATTGTAGGACTGGAGTTAAAGTGTGGTGGCTGGCGCCATCTGGTGGCCGCTCTGTGGAGTTTCTGAACTGCTTTTATTCTCTTTCCAGGTGAAAAAGGGAGAAAAATGCCTCTTCAGACACATCGCCGTGAATTTTACAAGAACTTAACTGTGGAGGTAAAACAGCTTCATAGCTGCTCACTTTATTAAAGTCGTTCCTCTGACAGAGCTGTAAGTGACACTTATTTAATCCCAAATTTTGGAATAAAAGGAGCATATTTCTGTGTTCACTAGAGAAATGAGAAAAATCAGGAATTGGTGAAAGGATCACTGTAGATTAAAGCGACTCTGACGGAAGGTAAAGAGGTGATTTTCACCTGAAAGGTGAGAATCTGTTTAATCAATGATGCAGTCATAATGCTGGAGCTGGACTCCTGTGAGCCTCAGCTCCTGAATCCCCCCCTTCCAGGGGAGCGAAGGTCACTTTCAACAAGATCTAAACCAGTAAATGGAAATGTTGTGTAATTTATCAGACATCACTGGTATTTTTGCTGTGCTGTTTGTAAACAAGTCTCTCCAGCAGGGTTCTTCTGAGAGATCTTTCACAGTAAACCTGGATTAATACCTGACGGACTGGTGGAACTGTGCCTTTTGATGAGCTGGGGGTGGAAACGCGACTGTGCTGTATAGAGACACAAATTCTATAATGGTTTAGGTCATAACTGGAGACTGTGGGGGTTTGGAGGCTCGGCCAGGCTGGATGGATTCGTCTCTGGTGTCTGTGTGGAGGCTTGTGGGAGACGGAAGCCCACGCAGTGCTGCAGTGCAGCTGGACTCAAGCTCAGGCTCAGTGAGTGGGCTTAGAGTGTCTCCCGATTAAATCGAGGACGAGTCTGAGTCTTTCCATCCTCTAAATCCAGCCTTGCTTTTCCATTTTACAATAACGGCATTTAGCAGACGCTCTTACCCAGAGTATCCACTCATTTTCTGAGCCGCTTGCATGCAGTGCTGGAGCCACTCCCAGCTCTCACAGGCTGAAAGGCAGGGACACATCCTGGATATTTCCATCCCTGGAAGCGTCGCTGGTCCATCACGGGCCACACACGCAGACAGACACACTCTCACCTAGTGGACAGTTTAGCGTCTCCAGTCCACCTGACGTGAGCAGTCATTTTAACTTCAACTGAAAGACGGCTGTCCAGAAGACATTCCGTGTTGGGTTTATTGTTATGTGTTTATTTTAGACAGTGCTGGATTTGAAAGCTCCTGAAAGGGATCCAAAAGCAATGGAGTCCTAATTAGAACGAACAGCCCCCCCTGCTGGACGAAATAAAAGTAGCTGTTTAGTTTAAAAAGTGAAAAGTGAAAGTGACTACCCTCGTCATTGTGAAACGCAGCACAGCACAACACAATGAAATTAAACCTCTGCGTTTCACCCACACACACGTGCAGCAGGGGCCAGCTATTGAAAGAGCCCGGGGAGCAGTGACGGGGTTGGTACCTTGCTCAAGGGTATCTCAGTGCAACCTACTGGTGAGGGAATCGAACCCACAATCTTCTGATTCAGGGCAACTGATGAAGGAACACTGATTAATTTAGTTCCTAATGGCGAATACTAGCATGGTATTCTTTTGTAGCCATTGTTGGGTTAAAAATTGAAAGTGAAAAAGTGAAAGTGACTCTTCATGCGTTGGCCGCATGATCGGAGGATCGGGGTTTCAAACCCCTTCCCAATAGGTTACCCTGAGGTACCCTTGAGCAAGGTGCCGTCCCCGTCAGGCGACCTGTCCAGGGTGCGTCCCCCGTCCTCGCCCTGTGTGAGCTGGGATGGACTCCAGCACTCCCCGCGACCCCGTTTGGGACAAGCGGCAGAAAATGACTGACTGACTGACTATTCTTGTCATTGCGAGGTTACAGCACACACTGAACCACAACGAAACTGGACCTCTGCATTTAACCCGTGCAGCAGGGTGCAGCTATGAAATCGCCTGGGGAGCAGTGATGGGGACGGTACCTTGCTCAAGGGTACCTCAGGGCAACCTACTGGTAAAGGGTTTGAACCCACAATCTTCTGATCCTGTGACCAACTCCCAAACCAACCCTAATCCCCTCAGATACCCCAGCGAAACAAGACCTCCACGTAGGAGCTTCTGAGCAAAAATTCTGTTCAGTTTTCTCAACAAATTCAAAAGTAAATAGGAACTGCATTTAATTCAGATTTCTTTACGAACTGAACGGCCATTTAGTCATTTAGTCAGCGTCCTCCCTCTGAAGCCCGGCTTAATAAGGTGAGAACGCCGTGGAGACCCCAACGACAGAGCTTTAGATCACTGTAGGGAAGACATCTGCGCAAGGCAGCCAAAGTCGGCCTTCTTTCATCACAAACCGAATGCATCTCCATCGATCTGAGGGCTCCCCCGCTGCCTTCGACACATTCACTCCATCTGTCGGAGGTACCCGTGAGCCTCGGCGCTTTCAATCACTCTCCTCATGCTCCACTGTGGGACAGGGCGCTGCGTGAGCCACGTTCCTCATCGTCCACCCTTCTCTTCTCGTACGTCTGTCCCTACCAGTCACACAAAAGATGGCTTTGCTTAAGTTGTGCAGATTCCCTGTTTCTGAATATCTCTTACTAATCACCTTGAAGGTTCTGCACAGCTCCTCATTATCTTTGCATTTACAGCATCTATCAGGCTGTATCTATCTTATCAGGGCGACTTCCATTTTTCTAATTACAGGGACCGTCCCCCTGGAGCAACATGGGGGAACCCGTCCTCTTCTGGTCGACGGGTTCCCCCATGTTGCTCCAGGGGGACGGTCCCTGTAATTAGAAAAATGGAAGTCGTGGTCCTGCGGTCCTTTTAGGTCTTGGTTTCTTCCAAGGGGCAGCGGTGGCCTAGTGTTTAGGGAGTCCGCCATAGGATCGGAAGATTGTGGGTTCAAACCCCCTACAAGTAGGTTGGCCAGAGGTACTCTTGTGCAAGGTACCGTCCCCGTCACTGCTCCCCGGGTGCTTTCATAGCTGCCCCCTGCTGCACCGTGTTTGAGTGCATGGGTTAAATGCAGAGGTCGAATTTCGCTGTGGTTCACCGTGTGCTGTGCTGTGACCTCGCAATGACGAGAATAGTCACTTTCACTTTCTTCCTCCTGTTTTGGGGAGTTCTGCCCTCGGTTGTCGCCCTCGGTTTACCCAACTGGGGCTCGGACCGGATTCTGTAAAGCTGCTTTGTGACAACAAAGTAAAAAATTCTTTATAAGAAAGTTGACTTGATGGTCGTAGCACTGAAGGTGGGGTTTGAACCTGTGACCTCTTGGTCCACAGGGGAGTATCTTCCCACCAGACCACCACCATCCTTTGCAAACATGTCCATGAACCCCATCTTGCACCCTTAGATCAGCAGGACGGCTCTCTGTGTCAAACAACACAAATCCAAAACCTCAAATAAGGAAAAAACAGAATAGACACAGCAGAGGTGCCGGGACGAAGGGAAGTATTTATAAAATTCTTAATAAGTCCAGAGGCAGGTTCAGGTGATGCAGTGTGGGAGGCCCAAGAAGGAGAAGATTCAGTCAAGGCTGGAAAAGCTGACAGAAGAGTGGGAGGCAGACTCCGTGTCATCCACTGATAAAAACATCCATGGTTATATATTCTCTTATGGATTTTTGTCTCATTAAAAGGAGGTTAGGCTTGTTTGTTTACATGATAGGAAACAAAATCAACAAGGAAGCTGTTTTATGCTTCAATCCTAATTATGTAACAATCAGTTTTATTGATTCGGTTCTTTACGGACACAATTTCAAAGGAAAGGAGAACAAATTACAAAAACAAACAAGATTCAATGAAAGGCAGTAAACTGAAGCTTCTCTGCTCGCCTGGAACACCACACAAGACCTGCCGTGTTGGGGATGTTCTGATTCAGCTCGTCTCACCGTCACAGTTTGTCCCTCAGATCCTCACACTGGTCCATTTTCCTGCTTCCAACATCAGCTCTTCGCTTACTGCCTGATATCTTCACCTACTGACAGGAGAACCTGGAGCCACATCAGCAGAGCTCCAGTGGTGATGAATTTGATGATTCTCACCCAGAAGAGATTCATTGCAAATATGTATAAATGAAGCCAACAATTCAATAATCAATGACCCTTTCTTATAAACTTTGGACTCCGGGTTATAGATGGTTTATGATGGCACAAAAAGGAACGCGTCAGCTGGATTAGGACGGGAACTTTCTATAAAAGCTCAACGAACAAAGCTGCTTCTCTTCCCCTCTCTGGTAAATCACAAGTGACTGTTTCTCTAAGCCTAATTTTCCTAACAATCTATTCTGACAAGTAAGATGTGCAGTTATGTTGTCCAGCGTTCGATTAAACCCAGCTTATGAATTTAAACGAGGTCCTCAGCTTTTCCTTCACTCCACTGGCAGCCCCTCTGATGATCCATGCACTTTATTAAACACTGCTGATGTTACCCAGCCTGCTTCCTCTTATTTACACAGGAGATGTCCACCTGAAGTCCATGGTTGTTATATGTGGTGAGAGGACAGCTCCGCCAAGCTGAGGCGTCCCTTGTCTGCAGCAGCGCGGGTGGAGTGGGGGGGGGGTCTGTGCTGAATGTGCTTTTGTTGTTAGCCTGAAATGAAATGCTTGGTCATTGCTCCCTCTTGGCCCGGGCTCATTAATCTGAGGAGCCAGGCTGGCACAGACCTGCTGGAATGAGGCGGCTGTTTGCCATGCCAGAGCAATCAGCGCTACGCTGCCCTGTAAATATTTGCAATTAGCTGAGATGCCCGGTTCTGTTCTGCTGAGGGACGGACATTATAGACCAGCTTTAGGCCTCATACTTTTCAGCAAATATCACTTCCTCCCAGAGAGACGTGCTGTCTCTGTCAGACTCCGCTGTATGTGAATGTGATGCAACGTCCAGATTTATACCTTCTTGTGTCGTTTGGCTTGTTGCTCATAGTGTCCTTAAACAGTGTTTGCAGGGAGTGCTGTCCTGCTGGAAGAGGACACTGCCATTATGGGACACTGTCACCATGAAGGAGGAACTTGGCCTGCAAAGATGTTTAGGTGTCAAAGCAATGTTCACATGAATGCAGGACCCAAGGTTTCCCAGCAGATCATTGTCCAGGGAATCACACTGGCTCCGCTGGCTTCTCATAGTGCATGCTGGTGCTGTCTCTTTCCCAGGTAAGGACACACACACACCTGGCTGTCCACATGATGGAAAAGAGAACAGGATCCATCAGACCAGTCCACCTTCTTCTATCGCTCCGTGGTCCAATTCTGATGTCCATTGTTGGACCTTTCCATCGTGCACAGGGGACAGGAGACAGGGGACAACACTCTGAGGGGTCTTCAGCCTCATATGCACTGTGTCTTCTGACACCTTTCTATCAGAACCAGTACTTTTTCAGCAAACCGTGCCACAACGTCTCTCTTTTCTACTGAAGAGTCTTTACTGCCCACGACTGGTTCTCCTTCCTTGCAGCACTTTTGGACGGTTCTTACCACAGTATACAAGGAACTCACAAGACCTGCCATATTGGAGATGTTCTGATCAGATCCTCGCACTCATTTGTTCCTGCTTCCGACATCAACTTCAAGAAGCCACTGTTCACCTGCTGCCCACTGACAGGAGAACCTGTTAGCAGATCATTTCCACTTCACCTGTGCTTGTGTTTTATGGCTGATCGGTGTATCTCGTTTAAGCCGGCAGTCAGCGTGTGATAACCTGCTGATGTTGCAGTAAAATGTCCACATTTGATGAGTGCCTGCTTGAGAGCGTCTCACTTGCTTTTTATAGACGTGTTGCTCAGAAACCCCTGAATATTCAGCTAATAATGGTTAGAGCTGTTGCACTCTGGGGAATCACAGACTTGCATCTATCAGCTTTCATCACTTTTCATGTGCTCACAAGAATATGAGACTCCGCCGACTGATTTATCATGTGTTTACAATTTTGGTTGGAGTTTAACAGGCAGAAGCTCATTAAAGGCTGCAGACAGAATTTCAAATGCAGGGCGAGGCTGCATTAACATTTTTGTTCAAGCGCCTTCCCGCTGTGTAAACATGAACTTCAGCTGAATGTCCTGAGAGCAGTGTGCTGGTTCTGAGCTGAGTAAGGTTTAATAATGTATGAGTGGAGGTGAAAACTTGCTGCTATGCACCGGGCCGCAGAGGATGCCAAGCGTTTGGAATTGGTTCAGCCTGAGGAACACCAAAGAGATGGAAGCCGTTCTCGCTCATGAAGCCTGTCTTGGAGCTTAGCTCTGAAAGCTGTTTGATGCCTGGAGTGCTGGAGTGCTCTGAAGCATTATCACGTTTGGAGGTGGGCGGCATCCTGGAACAGTGTCTCCTCACAGAGAGACTTTTTCCACTCTGGGTTATTTCTGTGGGCGGAACGGTGGAGCAGTAGGTAGGGCTGTTGCTTCACAGTGAGAAGGTCCTGGGTTTCTTTCCCTGGCAGGGCGGTCCAGGTCATTTCTGTGTGGACATGTTCTCCCCATTTCTGTGTGTTTCCCCTCAGGGAGCTCCAGTTTCCTCCCAGCATCCGAAGACCTGCATGTCAGGTGGACTGTAGATGCTATATTGTCCCCCGGGTGTGAGGAGTGCACCCGACACTGCTCCACGGGTGCTGTATATGGCCACTCACCGCTGTGAGCATTTTATCGTGCTGTATTCACAAAGACCAGCAGTCACTTTCACTTCACTTTCACTTCCCCCTTTTTCTTGATCTTGCAGAACGTCTTTATGTTGCTTCTCTTAATTCATGAGCACAACTCTGGTCCAGGGATGCTGGCGTCCATCACAGTTTGCTGATTTTCCTCACCTGTTTATCAGGTTAAGTGGGTGTGTTTGGGTAGGAGAACGAGGGATCTGCACTAAAAGTCGCCCCTCCATGAGAAAATGAATCTTTGTTGGCCTCTGCTTTTCTTCACGATGCACTGAAAAACAGTACAGTGTAAAGAGGATCAACACAACCTCATGCACAGTATAACAGCGCAGCTTGGAGTGCCTTCGTCCTTCATTAATCCTGAGTTGCCCTGAGCTGCGTTTGCTGCGCCATGAATGTGTCTTAATTAAACTCATGTCTTTTAGAAAAATAAAGCACACATCCACAGCGCATCTCTTTTAAACAAAGCCTAAGAGTCTTCTAAAAGAATCATGAGTAGGATTAATAAATGATGGGACAAGCGGCTCATTGAGCTCAGCCGAGCTTCCAGAGGGAGAGGCTCGTCTCTTTATAAAGCAGAAGAGATTCAGTGTGTGCTGCCCTTTGATGCGAGTCTCACTCATATCCGTCTCTGATGCTTTGTAGGCGAGTGTGGAGCTCCTCACAGCTTGGAGGAGTTATTAAGAGGAGATGTGTCCCTCGGAGAGGACGGGGAAATCTCAGGCCTGGAGACTAATCACCCTTAAGCTTTAACTGAGTTTCACAGCTGAGGTCCATCGCTCACCTCTGTCCTCCCCCGAAACAGGAGGACGGGATCGAGCCGTGCAGCACCTTTCAGCTGTAGTGTGCCGCAGTCTGAGTGTTCTGTCCTTCGCACTCTGGATGATTTCGTCTGCGTGGGAGTCCACCGCTTGTGAATAATCATTAGCTATAGAGGTGACGGCTGTTTACGCCAGTCTTCGAGTCTTCGAGTCTTGTTTTTATCAGCTGAAGTCTATTGATCAGGCAACATTTTTTATATTTTTGCCCACTTGGGAGGGTAATTACATGGTGACGCTATACTATCATGATCTTAAAGCCACGATCTTTACATTTTGCAATACAGCAAAGCCATCGTTCTTTATGATTTGTAAGGAATCACCTCACAGCGAGAAGGTCCTGGGTTTGATTCCCAGGCGGGACGGTCCGGATCATTCTGTGTGGAGTCTGCAGGTTCTCCTCGTGTCTGTGTGTTTCCTCCCACCGTCCAAAGACCTGCGTGTCAGGTGGACTGGAGCTGATGAATTGTCCCCCGTAGGTGTGAGTGTGTATGTGTGTGCGTTTGCCCTGCGATGGACTGGCAGCCTGTCCAGGGTGATTCCCCGTCTTTCACCATGTGAACTGGGTTAGGCTCCAGCACTCCCCATGACCTTAATTAGGACAAGCGGCTCAGAAAATGAGTGAGAGTGAGGGAGTCACCTTGTTGGTGCAAAATTCTGTTATATCAAACATTCTCATCATCAGAAATATGAACAAATGTTTTTGTGCAAGCTGCAGAGTGTCTAAAGATAAAAAGTTCTAGATAGAGGGGTTCCACACGGCGTCCAGCATCAGCTGATCATCTGGAATCATCTGCTTCATGTCATAAGTTAGACGCTTTGTTCTGCTTGAAGGTTCAGACGTAGATCACTGGATTAACCGACACGAAACAGTAAATGTGCTCAGGTGTAACGATGAGCTGAAAAATGTTGTGAAGTTTCAATATTTTACAATTTCGGGGCACAACAATCTTGGTGGTGCCCTCTAAATGCAGACTTTGTGCGAATAACAAGACTAAAAAATCAGGGCTCTGCTTGAAGCATTCAACATATTTGCATGTTTTATTAATTAAAAGGATAATGACCTGAGGGAGGTTCTTGATGAGCTTGATCTACTTTTTAATTATCTTCTCATCATTCACCAGGAAACATGCTTGCTTGCATGGGACACAAAGATCTAAGCACATCCAATTATACCTGTTTTCTTGGACGTGTAGCACAGAGGATTAAGGAAACGTTTAACCGCAGATTGTCTCTCACTGATATTTGTTTGTTAATTCTCTGCTTAAAAAAAAAGTAAGTTGATCTGCTGTTCTTGCATAAACAGGTTTAGAGAAGATGGAACATTCCGTGCTTATTTTGACTAATTAAGGCTTTTGAGCGTTGAAGGAAGTCCTGTAAGTTGGGAGGTGGGTCCATGGATGGGTTTGGTTTGTCCCACAGATGCTGGAAGGGTTGTGAATTTGAAGAAACACCTTGATCTTTTTGTTCCTCAGTCGGTTCATGAACAGTGTTTGCAGAGTGAGCGAGTGCTGTCCTGCTGAAAGGGGACACTGCCATTAGGGGACACCGTCACCATGAAGGGGGGAACTTGGTCTGCAGAGACGTTTTAGATGTAACATCCACATAAATGCAGGACCCAAAGTGTCCCAGCAGATCATTGTCCAGAGCGTCACACTGCCTCCTCCTGCTTCTCATAGTTCATCTTAACATTTTATTTTTTTGACAGAACTCTGGATATCCATGTCCAACAGGCAACTACAGTTAGTAGTTTTAAAAACAGCTCAAAGCATGTCTTTCCTGTGATGGACTGGCAACCTTTCCATAGAGTGTCCCTGCCTTTTGTCCTGGGAGAGCTGGGAAAGACTTCAGTACTGCGGCTCAGGAAAGGAGCCCGTGGGTGGCTCAAGAGGTCCCAGGTTCAAATCCCACCTCCAGCACTACCACCACTGGGTCCCTGAGACCCTGAACCCTGAGTGTCTCCAGGGGAGACTGTCCCTGTAATCAGGACATGGAGACACTCTGGAGAAGAGCGTCTGATAAATGCTGCAAATGGAAACTGATTATTTACATTACATTTATATCACACGAATATCATTTTACAGATGTTTCCTGAAGTGATAAATCGATGTGAACACTTCTCTGCGCCATTCGATCTCTCCGCCTCCACCGAAGCCTAAACCGAGCGGTCCTGACATGAGCAGCTTTCGTCGAAACTTTACGGTCTGCGTAAAGAGAATTCTTCAAACCTTCTCATTCAGGAAAATGGAAATAAATAAAAGCATCCCCTTAAATCCTGTATCCTGAAGACAGGGCGTACACTTCTTCTGAAGCGTGGCTCACAAGATAAGCTGCAGCAGCTCGAAGCTCCCAGCTTTTAACTTTCCTTCAGTTGTTTTGCCTTTAATAAGTGCTGTTTATTTAGATGGAGAGCAGGAGATGAAATGTGTACACAAAGAGGACAGCCTTTCAAGAAGCTCCAGCCGTGATCTCCTTTAGCAGACGATTGCTTTGGCTTTTTTCCCTCCTCGTGCTTTTCCTCTGTAGTTTATTGCGTCTTCGTCTCAGGGTGACAGTTGGGACGCAGTTACTTCACTTGTGCGACTGGTTTTATCTGCATATGGGAAGCGGTGAGGTCTGCGGTTACTCGATGTAGGTCAATCTGCTCCTCGGGGTGTTTCTACAGAGTAAAAGTGTAAAGTAAGCTTTTTTATGTTTGGGAGAATTAAGCTTGCTATTGGATGCACGAGCTTGCTTTTGCTTCTTTTAAACATCACGTAAACAATAGAACAGCTGTCTCACGCGGTGACTCCTGTTCCTGAGAATATATTGGACCCTCCAAAAGGCTGATCAGACAGGAAAACCGATTCTACAAAGCTCTGCCTGTTTCACTTCTTTATTTATTTATTTATTTATTTATTTATTATCACCAGTAGTTTACCAGCAGATCATTGTCCAGAGCGTCACCCTGCCTCTGTCGGCTTCCCATAGTGCATCCTAACGTTTTAGCTTTTATTCCAAAACTTCTGGAACATCTGGATCTGTCAGGCAACTACAGTTTTAGAAAACAAAATATTTTTATTTAGCTTTCTGTTAATACATGTTTATTTTCTTCACAATATAACCTACTGTTAAATACATTTCTATAAAGATATTAAGACGTCGTCATTTTCCTTCTGTAATTGTTTTGAGCGATTAATAATGAAGAGTAATTATTAAATAATACCTATTATTATTATTATTATTATTATTATTATTATAATCCTGGCTCTGGTAAGTAACCCTGCCGTCCACATGAAAAGAAAAGGAAAACGTTTCTTAATACACAGTAGTGTGCAAAAGTTTTAGTCAGGTGTGTAAAACGCTGTAAACAGAACGCTTTCAGAAATGGAAGTGTTGATCATTTATTCTCATCAATCAACAAAATGCAGTGAATGAACAAAAGAGAATCTAAATCAGATCAATATTTGGTGTGACCCCCCTTTGCCTTCAAAACAGCATCAGTTCTTCTAGGTACACTCGCACACGGTCTGAAGGAACTCGGCCGGTCGGTCGTTCCAAACATGACTGTGTTTCTCCTCCGTGTGACGTTGATGGTCATCAGTACCTGTTTGGTAAAACTGGTTGATCAGACACCGACTATAATCCTACAGAATCCCTGACTGTGTGAGTGTTCCTAGAAGAACTGATGCTGCTCTGAAGGTAAAAGGTAGAAACACCAGATATTGATCTGATTTAGATTTTTCTTTTGTTCCTCACTTTGCATTTTGTAAATTGATCAAAATAAAGAATCATTATTGATATTTCTGAAAGCGTTCTGTTAACAGCGTTTTTTGCACACCTGCCTAAAACCTTTGCACGGTACTGTGTGTAATATATCCCACCTCTTAAAGGAGTCCCTGTTTTGAGATGATCAGGTTCTTGACTTCACCTGAGCAGTGGGTTTATTGTGGCTTCACTTTATAATTTTTTGTCATATTTCACCAGTAGTTTCATGGTTGCTGTTCTCTGCTCTGCTGAGACAAAGCGCAGGCAGTCACACTGATGTAAATAACAGCTGCCCAATTACTGTGATTAGTTCTCAGCAGAGCAGATGTGGAACTCGTTGTGTAAACCACATCAACAGCCCATCGTACATCTGGCAGCTCGGTAAGCCGCATCTCTGCGAGGTTAATGTGAACATCTGGGGATACGAGTCCCTCCCATGAGCCCCTGTGCTTTTATGAATGATCCGGAGTGGAGGGGAACCCCTGTGAGATTTTTGCGCGGCCATTTGATGCCATTATGTGCAGACCAAGCCTAGAAACGAGAGCTCTGCAATAATTCATGCTTCGCTCGTCCTGCAGGCTAGAAAAGCAGCCACAGATATTTTAATGCAGCCTGGAGCCCTAAATGCTTCTGTCCTACATGTGGTGTCACTTGTTCACAAAGTCAACAGTCAACAAAGGCCTGCCATGTACAGCCATGGCCAAAAGTTTTGAGACAGACACAAGTACAAGTAAACTGGTTTTTACAAAGTTTGCTGCTTCAGTGCTTTCAGATTAGATGTTTCTATGGTAACTGAAGTAGAACTACAAGCATTTCAGGAGATTCAAAGGCTTTTATTGACAGTTACATGAAGTTATGTGAAGATAAACATGACCTGTAAAGAGTCGATATTTGCAGTGTTGGTTCTGAACTCTTGAATTCACCCTGACATGCTGTCAATCAACTTCTGGGCCAAATCCTGACTGGTGGAGCTCATTCTTACAGAATCGATGCTTGGAGTTTGTCAGAATTTGTGGGTTTCTGTTTGTCCACCTACTTCTTGAGGATTGACCACAAGTTCTCAATGGGATGAAGGTCTGGGGAATTTCCTGACCATGAACCCAAAATCTGATTTGCCGCTGGTTCTCCCAGACACTTAGTAGTCACTCTGTGGCCCGGAGCCCCATCATGCTGGGAAAGTCATTATTCTTCACCAAACTGTTCTTGGATGGTTGGGAGGAGCTGCTCTGCTGCTGAGAGGATGTTCTGGTTCCGTTCTTTATTCATGGTCATGTTGTTCAACTAAATTTTGAGACACTCGGGTGGGAAGCTCCACACATGAATTTTCTCAGGATGCTTTACTGTTGGCAGGACACAGGAGTGACGGTAGCCTCACCTTTTCATCTCCAGACAGATGCCCCAAACAATCGAATAGGGGTTCATCAGAGAGAATGACTTTACCCCAGTCCTCAGGAGTCCAGTTCCTGTACGTTCTGCAGAAGACCAGTCTGTCCCTGATGTTTTTCTTGGAGAGAAGTGTCTTCTTTGCTGCCCTTCTTGACACCAGGCTATACTTCAGGTGTTTCCTCCTCACTGTGGGTGCAGATGGACTCTGATCCATTCCCACAGCTGAATCAGCTTTTGGAGATGGTACTGGACTTTCTTGGTCTTCTTCACAACAACTGAATCTCTCCTTGAAGTTCTTGATGATCTGATAAATGGTACAAGTTCTTGTGACTCAAAGGATTAAATATTAGTTCAGAATGGCCAAAAACACCTTTGACAAAAGTCTTGATCCCTCATTCCTTCATCTTTCTCTTTCAGTTTTTCTTGTATCTTTACTGTATTGTTGAGGAACAGTTCTCCAGATCTTCCTGAAGGACAAGTGTTGCTGTCTCTCATTTTGATCTACGTTTGAACCTTCAAGCAGAACAAAGTGTCTAACTTAAGACATGAAGCAGAGAAGAACAAGGTGCAGATGATTCCTTTCTTTCATCCTGTGAGAGCTAGGATAGACTCCAGCCACACCCGTAACCCTAATCAATACAAGCAGCTCAGAAAATGAGTGAGTGAGTGAGGCAGTAATTACAAATGTACGTGTTGCTGGACTAAAACATGGATTCAACCAGCTGTCAGAGGATAAACAGAGCTGGAAATGACTTTACAGGCAGTAACTGGATGTGCTGAAGCCTTCTGCCTGGTTTGATCGTTGACAGAACCATTTTCCTGCTTCTGTAGGGCTTCTTCTGGAGAACCGTCTTCTGCAGCAGTGGAACAGCACAGTCAGGCTCCAACCCATCCCTCTGCAAAACTGCAGAACCACTTTGGTCCAAAGAAGAACCTGTCATTTCCAAATTCCAGATCTTGAACGATAAACTCCAGGGAGCAAAAAGCGAACGGCACCACCTGCCATGTTTGTAGTTTAGAGACTTAATGTGTCCAGAAATTTGCAGACACCAGGTTTCCAACTTTTCTGCTGAAAGCAAGGTTATTAAATTGGATTAGATTAAAAATGATTGCCATTCAACAAGTACAATTACTTCATCTCAATGTGTTTTGGGATTTTTTTAAAGTGTAAATATACAGCAAAGTGACTTGGTGAGTATAAAACGGAAAGTAAAATAAACCGTACACTTCCTGATTTAATGAAGCACCGATTAAACAACTATTGATCAGGAACCGCTGGTTCCTGGGATTCTCTGAGGAGATGTTCTCAGATACATTTAATCTCTTGGATATATTTGTATTTTTATGTTTGCTTTTATTAATGTTTCTTTCTGAGTAAATACTTTAAACAGTTTAACCAACTGCTAACAATAATTAAAGGAGGTTTCTGTCCACGTTTCCCCACAGACCAATAAACAGAACAGAGAAAAATGTATAATAAATCAAATAAATCTAATACACTACTGGAATAATGACAATATTTATAATGTAGTTATGTATATAATTAAACCCCAGGATTCACAGAAATATGCAGAATTGTGTGAATACAGAAGAAATCTCCAGTGGCATAATGTGCATTTACAAACATAGAAAATAGGGATAAAAAAGAAAAACAAAATACGTAATAAATAAGGAAAGTCCAATAAACTACACAAACTATGCACACTATATTGGATATTAAAATATTTAAAAATAATTCTAGAGATTTAAAAACAGAACTGAGAGACTAACTGCCTGCACGTTATAATGGATCTGCAGAAACTAGCCATTAGATGATAAAAATACATAAAGAAAGGACGTGGAAGTGCTGGAATGTAAAGAAATACACAGAAAAGATCAAAGTAAAGTGGTATTTTGTGCAGTTATAAATAATGTTTTTTAAAAATGAGATCATAAAACAGAATTGAGGACAAATCTAGAATATTTCTCTAAAATCTAACAAAGTATTAAAACACTAAATGAGATTGTGTATGTAAATGAATTTGCAGAATTTCAAAGACATGTAAAGTTGTATTTTGTCCAGGTTTCAATTAAAACAGAAACTATTTAAATAACCTTTATGTACTGATGAATCATTTTACTCATGATTCACACAAGCAGCTTCTATTAATTTGAAATCGGTATTGATATCGCCCTGGAACCGGATCGATACCGGATCGATATCGAATAGTGCGGAATCGCACACCCTGCCACCATCCGCTGCGATCGCCCCGCCCCTCCAGCTCTGATTGGTTAAGCGAGACACGCCCCCTGCTGTAGAACGGCACTAACCGCGGGGGAGGGGGCGTGTCTGAGTGTCCGTGTGGAGAGAAGGTGCCGCCCGCCGTGAGTGGAGCTCGCGCGGCGGAGCGAGCCGGAGCCGGGGGCGCGCGCTGCGCAGGTGCAGGCAGGTGTGATCAGGGACGCCGGTGGAGATGAAGACCCCCAGGCTGCGCTGCGGCCCGCAGATCGTTCGGTGCGCGCTGTCCTCCCTCTAACCGCCATGCTCTACTTCCAGCTGGTGATCATGGCGGGGACCGTCCTGCTGGCCTACTACTTCGAGTACACGGACACGTTCAACGTGCACGTGCAGGGCTTCTTCTGCTACGACAGCGCGTACACCAAGCCCTACCTCGGACCCGAGGACACCAGCGCCATCCCCCCCGCCCTGCTGTACGCCGTGGTCGCGGGTGTCCCGACCCTGGTGGTGAGTCTCTCCTCCGTTGCGTTACACTGACTGGTGTCTACAAACTTCTGGACACATTATGTCTCTAAACTACAGGCGTGGAATAATCCCCGTTCTTCATCTCACCTTTTCTCCATCACCCCTGCTCTCTGTCTCTCACTCCTCCATCATTCTGTCTGTCACCGCTCTTCTCCATCGTTCTCCTCTCCATCACACCTGCTCTCCATCCTCCCTCTGATCCATCATTCTGCTCTCCATCACCCTTCTTCTCCTTCCCCCTGTTCTCTATCACCCTTTTTCTACATCTCACCTCTTCCCCATTGTCTCTCTTCTTCATCACCTCTGCTCTTCATCACTGTGTTCTTTTTTACCTGTTGTAATTTAAAATGCTTGCTTTCAGAGGAAACATTAGATAAACTGGTCTCCACAAACTAAAACTCCACTGCATCACCCCTCCTCTCCATCTCTCCTTTTCTCCATCACCCCTGCTCTCCATCACCCCTCCACTGCATCACCCCTGCTCTCCATCTCTCCTCTCCTCCATCACCCCTGCTCTCCATCACCCCTGTTCTCCATCTCTCTTCTTCTCCATCACCCCTCCCCTCCATCACCCCTGTTCTCCATCTCTCTTCTTCTCCATCACCCCTCCCCTCCATCACCCCTGTTCTCCATCTCTCTTCTTCTCCATCACCCCTCCCCTCCATCACCCCTCCCCTCCATCACCCCTCCCCTCCATCACCCCTGTTCTCCATCTCGCCTCTTCTCAGACACCACTCTTCTCCTTCACCCTGCTCTCCTTTACCCCTCTCCTCCATCCCCCTCTCCTCAGTCCCCTTCTCCTCCGTCCCCTTCTCCTCCGTCCCCCTCTCCTCCGTCCCCCTCTCCTCAGTCCCCTTCTCCTCCGTCCCTTTCTCCTCCGTCCCTTTCTCCTCAGTCCCCTTCTCCTCCGTCCCCCTCTCCTCCATCCCCCTCTCCTCCGTCCCTTCTCCCTCCGTCCCCCTCTCCTCTGCGTCCCACTCTCCTCAGTCCCCTTCTCCTCAGTCCCCGCTTCTCCTCCATTACCCCCCTCTCCTCAGTCCCCTTCTCCTCCGTCCCTTCTCCTCAGTCCCCTCTCCTCAGTCCCTTCTGCTCAGTCCCTTCTCCTTTGTCCCCTCTCCTCAGTCCCCCTCTCATAGTCCCCCTCTCCTGAGTCCCCTCTCCTCAGTCCCTCTCACTCCGTCCCCTCTCCTCAGTCCCCCCTCTCCTCCGTCCCCTCCTCAGTCCCTCTCCTCCGTCCCCTTCTCCTCCGTCCCCCTCTCCTCCGTCCCCCTGCTCTCCTCAGTGTTTATTATGAACAGGACCAGCAAATGACATGCTAAGTTTTGCATTTGGCCATGCAGACCAGGATCTGTGTCAGCTTCAGTCTGTTCTTCATCACCCCATCACTTCCACTCTTCTGCAACGCATTTCAGATTCACCTTTCACTTCATCAATTAAAAGGATAATAAATGAACTGGTGTTTGTGGTGTATGTTATAGTTTGTACAGTGTGCTGCATTTTCAGGTGTTATAGAGGATTTCAGCCTCTGAAGACCGAGACAGAAGACAGTCAGTGTCAAAGCTCGAGGTCAGAGACGGCGATGAATCAAGGAATTCATGTCGTCCAAACAAAGTGAAAATATTCCATACTGTTCTTAGCGTGTGTCCAAGAGAGACCTTGTGTGGTTAGACTTTCCAAGCTCTGCTTGTCACTTGCAGTTTACCGGGCGGTTGTTTTGCCTTTAAGACTGATCTCTGTGAAGATGATCGTGGATGAAATGTAGTTTGTTAAATTGTGTACATGGAACCTGTGGTGTCTTATATTACTTACATATTATACTAAATATATTTAGGATAATAGCCATATCTCAGAGAGTCACAGCTTTATTTGACACATTTGTTGAGCTCTATATTTGGATTTAAGACATACAATTCTTGAAGTTAATCAGGTATAGTAGGATGGTTAGATATATTGATATAGAGATATTGATATAGATGTTGGGAAAATGTAGAAAAAAGTATGATGGCAAAAAAAATAAGGTCTTTATGGGTAACGATCGAGAAATAGTTAAACTTTTGTTGCATTACGTGAACGTGACGCTGACCTTGAGCTGTGATTGGTCCTTCCAGCCGACATCCTGATTGGCTCTGTTTGTGCAGCCTTCAGAGACCGATATCGTGATAACAGTTAACAGAGAATATATTCTGGACCATAACACACGTAGAAAGCCTGCTGTATGGTTTACATGCCCGTAAGGTTTGCTGTGACCTCATCTTCTGTCCTTCTAATCACAGGAGAAGATGCGAGGAGATGCCACAGTTAGTGCATGTCTGGGTGAAGTGGATATATCATGAAAGCGTGGCCCTTTCATTTCCATGGGCTCTTTGATGCCCGACTCCATGCTGATGCAATATGTTCTCTGTTTGATGTTGTAATTAGCTCGCCCTTGTTTCTGATGCTTAATGACACTGTGCATCCATGACGGCGCTCAGCACAAGGTCTCAATTATGATGGGACTTTATGCATGTCACATTCTGATAGGCCTGCCTGTAATCACCAAGATCTCTCCCATTTCACGCCATCATTATTTAAAAAAATAATAATAATAAATTCTCTAGGAACTCCTCTGTTCCTGGGTTTAGACTGGCTACCAGCGTGTTCCTGCTTTAGATCACTGTACAGGGAGATGGCAGTGTAAGATGTGTGATACATTTATTTGGGCTCCATGTTGGATTTAAGGCATAAACTTTGCTTAAGTTTGTCAGGTAAGAGGAAAGAGTTTAGAGATCCCTAGATCTATCTATCTATCTATCTATCTATCATATAGAGATAGATAGTTTGATTGGTGGATGGACAGAGATGATCGATAGATAGGAAGATAGAGAGGTGCATGGATGGATGGACAGGCAGATACATTAAATGGATAGATACAGAGGTGGATGGATGGATGAACAGAGATGGTAGATAGATAGAGAGGTGGATGGATGGACAGACAGTGAAGATAGATAGATAGATAGATAGATACAGTACAGTGAATGAACAAAAGAGAATCTAAATCGAATCAGTAATTGGTGTGACCGCCCTTTACCTTCAAAACAGCATCAGTTCTTCTAGGTACACTCCGCTGTTTCTGAAGGAACTCGGCCGGTCGGTCGTTCCGAACATCTTGGAGAACTGAGCACAGATCTTCTGTGGATGTAGCTTCCTCACATCCTTCTGTCTCTTCATGTGATCCAGACACACTGGATGATGTGGAGATCAGGGCTCTGTGGGGCCAGAAGAACTGATGCTGCTCTGAAGGTAAAGGTAGAAACACCAGATATTGATCTAGTTTGATTACTTCTTTTGTTCCTCCTTTTGCATTTTGTAAATTGATCAAAATAAACAGTCATTATTGATATTTCTGAAAGCGTTCTGTTTACAGCTGTGTGTGTGTTTTGGACTGTAAAACCCAAAGGCACTGCAATCAGTTGAACAGGATCAATTTCAGTTTATGAGTGACGGGCTGGACGTTTGTCTCTGCTCCGTTAAAGAAACCACACTCTTCACTTTCTGATTGATTCCATGTGAAGTTCTGGGTCCAGTGATCACAGAGCAGTAGGTGTGTTCTGGGAGTTTGTGCGGTGACAGGTTTCGCTCTGTGTGAGGAGGGTTCTGTTCTTCAGTGTTCAATCAGCGACGAGGACCACGTTCCACACTGCAGTCTACATTTCTCCTTCGTCTGGTCTGGCGACAGTTTTTATATCATGTCATTTCTTTGGAGTATATTGGCTCTGCTGATTGTGTAAAAAAATCCTCTGACGGTCTCCAGATCCTTCACGGAGCCGCCGGACAGAAAGAACACGACCTCTTCTAGAGATGAGCGATAACAGAATCTGTTCACGTTCACTCTGGAAGGAGACTGAAAGAAAATGATCTTGTAACAGCGCTGTGACACTGAGCTCGGCATCTTCAGAACACATGTTCTTCTGTCGTGAGCACAGCTGGCACGGCTGAGCAGGGATTTCACTAAAGCAGATGATAGAATTCACCCTCAGCTGATGCTGGTGGGGCCTGATCCAAGGTCACATTGAAATTTGGATAAACCTCATAGCCATTGTTGCTCATTTCATCTGCCAGAAGGTTTAGGAGCATCAGTTATGAACCTCCCAGCAGATCATTCATCAGAACATCACGCTGCCTGTGCTGGCTCACCTTCCTCCTAAAATGGCCTAAAATGTGGTCTAGTGATTCTGGACGAGGCCCCAGGATCAGAAGGTTGTGGGCTCAAACCCCGGACCAGTAAGTTGTCCTGATGTTCCGCCTTGAGCAGTACTGTCCCCATCACTGCTCCTGAGTGCTGGATATCTCTGCCCCTGCTGGACGGTGTGTGTGTGTGTGTGTGTGTGTGTGTGTGTGTGTGTGTGTGTGTGTGTGTGTGTGTTAAATACAGAAGATATCTGTTTGGTTGTGGTTCACCATGTTCACAGTAGCTAATAGTCACTTTCACTTTAGCTTTTGATCTTTTAGACTGGACAGGGGCAGCGTTATTCTACTGGTTAGGGAGTCGCCCCATATCAGAAGATTGTGGGTTTGATTCCCTCACCAGTAGATTGCCCTGAGTTACCCTTGAGCAGAGTGGTCCTCGTCACTGCTCAGGCTTTCAATGTATTTCTGCGTGTGTGTGGGTGAAAATGCAGGTTGAATTTCGTTGTGTTGTGCTGTGCTGTGTTTCACAATGACGAGGGTAGTCACTTTCACTTTCTTTCACTTTCAGTTTGGCATCAACAACAATGAGTCAGGCTCCCATCCACATGCCACAGGTTCCCCGGTTCTCCTTCCTTAGAGCTGTTTGGTTGATACTGACCACTGCATACCAGGACCACTGTCTTTTGTCACGTGTCTTGCCCTCACAGTTTGATCAGATCCTCACACTCGTCCATGTTTTAGATCTACAGGAAAGAAACTAGGGTGCATCTCTGAGCCACGCCCACTCTGATTGGTCAACCAGATCCAAGGTATCATGAGTTTGCGAGTGGTGGCTAACAGCCGTGCTAACATCAGCCTCAAAAATCAACTGTTCACTTACTACCTAATATCTCCACCCACTGACTGGGATGCTGGTAATAGGAGATGTTTTCCTTCTAAACTTGTTGGATTTTCTACTTTGAAGCTTTGGTTTCCACTCTCTATGGAGATGGTCCCACACTGAACCTTCTCAGGTCCAGGGACTGGAATGAAGAGGAGAGACAAAGAGAGAATTTGTCGAATACATTTCATTACATTCGAAGACGTTGAAAATACAAGAAAGAGCTGAAACATGAAGAATAGTAGGCTAAGAAGTTTGTCCTGCTCTTGTGTGTTTGAGGTCACTTAAAAAGATGCTGTGAATCATCTTTCATATTTGCTGGTATCTGCCTGCCAAAAATAAATCATGTTTTGATTCACACAGTATACATTTCAAATGAGAAAATTTAACCTCTCAAACCTCCCATTTGAAAAGTCAGAATGACAGCTATATTTTCCATTTTGGAGTGAGAGGAGCGTCCCATCGTTAGGACTCATGATGGTAATGGTTGTGAGAAAGCCTTGATTTAATGGTTAATAGGTTGCGTAACTTAATTCGCTGGAGTCCTCCCATCTCTTCGCTTAAATCCTTTGACCGTTCCATTTTAGTGGTCTTAATTTATTTATGACCTTATGCAAATCACCCTCTTTCTGAACATCCCACTCCTGGTGATTAGTATTTCAGCGCTCCGGCTGGTTTGAGGGTGACTGAAATATTATCCTGTCGTCCCCTGAAAAAGTAATGAGAGAGAAATCGCCTGGAGCAACAAGACTCTGGACGCCTAGATTTGACTTAATTTTTAAAGGATTGTGTTCCTCCCAAAATCCCCCTACGCCATGGCTTGACCTCAGTAACCTCATTTAAGAACCTCAGTTACCTGACGTGATGAAAGAACAACCAGCTATTAGAAAGCAACCACAGAAACTCCGACTATTTCTAAACACACAGTTAAAAATGGGAATATCTTGGAATTGGGAATATGTCATCTTGTACAAGATGCAGAATGTACATATATATGTGTTAAATAGGTTGGAGTAGTGAGACAGCTATGTTATACGGGTTGGAGACGGTAGTGAGACGAGGTATGTTTTATGGGTTGGAAATCGAGACGGTAACGAGGTGGTGCAGGAGGTGTCAGAGTTAAAGATGCTGAGATTTGCATCGGGAGGGACGAAGTTGGGCAGAATTAGGGACGAGTATATTAGATGGACAACTCGGGTTGGACAGTTAGGAGACAAAGTGAGAGAAGCGGGACTGTGCTGGTTTGGACGTGTCCAGAAGAGAGACGAGGAGTACATCAGGGGAGAAGGATGTTTCGTGGATGGAGCTGCCAGGAAAAGAGCAGAGAAGAGGACAAAGAGGAGGTTTATGGATGTGGTGAGAGAGGACATGAAGCGGGACAGAGTAAAAGAGGAAGATGCAGAGGACAGGAAGACATTGAGATATTGATATGTTAAGACATGTTGGTCCCACATTATACCGCTGAACAGAAACAGGTTAAAGAGGTTAACAGTGATGCTCTATATTTGAGGGCGGAGCCTCATACAGGTAGACCGAATGTCTACAGATCAGCTTCTGATCATCACCTGGTCGTACGATTCCTGAGAGCAGAACCCCTGATTCCAGCCCTGGTTCCTCCCTGACTGTTCTGGTGTTCTGGATTCATTTATTTGAGTTTCTGCTCCAGTGTTCTCTAAAACGAGACGAGCGAGGGGTTAGTAGTAAAAGAGAGTTGAGGTTGCTATAGCGCCCTCTGTTGGCTAAAACAGAACAAAAGCGGTCTGTTTATCTTGCTTTACTTTTGGTCAGCTTTTAATTAACGCTCAGAAACAGGAATGTTTCGATGTCTTGTTGTACAAGATGCAGGAAAAAGTCAGATCAAATCACATCATCGCTCCACTTCCACACAGTTCTAGTCAGGTGTAAAGCGCTATGTGGACGCTTTCCAGGAAATGGAAATTGTTGATCATTTCTCTTCATCAATCAACAAAATGCAGTGAATGAACAAAGAGAATCTAAATCAGATCAATATTTGGTGTGACCACCCTTCGCCTTCGAAACAGCATCAGTTCTTCTAGGTACACTCGCACACGGTTTCTGAAGGAACTCGGCCGGTCGGTCGTTCCTAACATCTTGGAGAACTGAGCACAGATCTTCTGTGGATGTAGCTCCTCACATCCTTCTGTCTCTTCATGTGATCCAGACACACTGGATGATGTGGAGATCAGGGCTCTGTGGGGCCAGAAGAACTGTGCTGCTCTACTGCCTGCAGAAAAAGGTGAGAGTGGGAGAAAGCTGATATTGTTCTGATTCATTCTTTGTTCTCACTTGCATTTTGTAAATTGATCAAAATAAACAGTCATTATTGATATTTCTGAAAGCGTTCTGTTTACAGTGTTTTTTGCACAGTGCTGTAATGTTCTGCGTGTTGTGTAGTGTTCTTTATATAATGTTTAGTAAAGTGACTGATTTATAAACTCACTTCGCTGCACTGTTTTGTTATTTGCACGTGTTCTTGTCCAGTAGAATCAAATTCATGGATCTCAGCTGTTTTTTGAAGTATTTTTGGGCTCCTCTTATTCTTACGAACACAACTGTCTCTCATGACTCAGAAATCTGAATCACACCTCATCAGTTCAGCACTAAACACACAGCCGCGACATCTGTGTGTCTCTGTCCCGTTACTAACGGAGCTCATTCATGAAACCCGTTTTCAGACGGACCCTCGACAGCCTGCCCTGTAATACATTCACTTTTTATCCTTTTAAAATGGTAAATATTTAGTGTGAGGTTAACTTTTATTTAGCGGATTGCCATTGGCAAGTGGCAGTAGACACTTTCACTTTCACTTTGTGTATTTTTATATGTTCGTGTTCATTAATGTTAGTTTTTGCCCAAAGGAAATCTTCCTCGTCACTTTTTTTGATCTGGTTTTCTCAGGGAGCCTAAAACCTTTACTGCCGGGCCGTACAGTCCCTTTCAGAAGTCATCAGTCTTTTTGGAGCTAAATAAACCCATGATGATAAACTCAACTCTGCATATCTTCACCAAGATTTTTGATGTTTCTCCATTTAGTGCTGTGCTTTATGTGCCACTAGGCGGTGTTCTATTGGTTGAAATTCGCCGGATCCCGGAAGATTTGATTCCCTCACCTGTAGGTTGCCCTGAGGTCCTCTTGAGCAAGTTACCGTCCCTGTCACTGCTCCCTGGGCGCTTTCGATAGCTGCCCCTGCTGCGATGTGTGGTGAAACGCAGAGGTTGAATTTAGTTGTGTTGTGCTGTGCCTTTCACAATGACAGAGGTAGTCACTTTCCTTTCACTTTCACTTTCACTGTTGGTTCTGGTTGACCAATCAGAGTAGAGCGTGCCTCAGACATGCACCCTATTCTCTTCCCTGTCGATCTAAACTATTATCCAGCTCCTCAAATATTAAACTAATGTCATTACTGTGCTCAGGATCCAGAGGATTATAGAAGCTTTCTCTTTAAACGGGAACCTTGTAAAGTTTGAAGAACCTTCTCAAATGAAAGTGAAAGTGACCATTGTGAGCACATGGCTCGGAACACAGTGAACCACAACCACATGACACCTCTGCATTTCACCCACTCAAACAGCAGGGGGCAGCTATTGAAAGTGTATGGGGAGCAGTGATGGGGATGGTACCTTGCTCAAGGGTACCTCAGGGCAGCAACCCTTCTGGTCTGGGATTTGGGCCACAAACTTCTTATCCTGGGCCTCGTCCTAAACACTAAACCAGCTGCCCACACAGAACAGTGGCCTAGAGGGTCAGTTCTTTAACCTCAGCCCAGGTTTGAGTCTGGGACAGTGTTACCTGAGGTTCCTTGAAGAAGATACCGTCTACTGCTGCTCTTGAGCACTGATGAATCCGATGATCACTGTGAGGAAGTGCCAGTAGAAGAATTTCATCTTTTAAAGGTTCTATACTGATTAAAGGTCCCAGAACCATCCAGTCTTGTACCATGAGCTTTATAAAGGAACTAAAACTGGCTGTGCCAGCTGAGCTGGTCCCCTGCAGCAAACACAGAGGAGTCTCTGAAATGTGCTGTATTCTCCAGGCGTGAGAACATAGGCTTTGGCAGAGACGCTTACCCCTCCTTGCTCTTTGGGCCTCGATGGCAGCATGTGATTGCAGCGGAGGTGACAGGCTGCTCAGGCTGCGCAGGGCTCGAGTCGAGGCTGCCATCAGAAGGCTCGCTCTCGGGCTCAGAACTGAGGGCTTAGCTTCGGCCCCTTCTCATGCAGATTAGCTCTTTGTGTACGTGCTGGTGTGGCGTCCCTTCCATCTGTGCAGCCTTGTTCTCATTTACAGTGTTTAAGGCAGGAGGAGCCTGAACGTCAGTCCTGCACAATACTGGACATGGCTAGAGCACTGTCAGTATCCATCAGGATCAAGCCACAGTGTGCAAATGAGGCAACCACATCTTCCACTGACCCCATGAGCAACACCAGGTGTTTCCAGTGAGTGTTCTTCAGGTGTTGTGATGCAAAGACATTGGGTCAAAAGAATGAAATGATCTCATTATGGGTTATTTAATATCGTTTCGATTCATAGAGACACTCATTTCATGGTATTTTGTCCAGGGTTCCCCTTGTTGCTGCAAAAGTACTATTTGATGTCAAATTGTCTCATCTTTTGAAATGAAAGAACCGATGTTTTAGTGCTCCAGGCTACAACGTGCCTAAAGATTTAAACAGGAGTTTTCTAAGATAAAGGGGTTCCCAACCACTTTCGGTAAGCAGATCCACCTGATCATCTGGAATCATCTGCACCTGTTTCTTCACTGCTTCATGTCTTAAGTTAGTCGCTGTTCTGCTTGAAAGTTCAGAGGTAGATCACTGTGTGGATTAACCAACACAGAACTATCAAACTGCTCAGAGTACAGAGACTGGACCTTTAGACATGAGAGACAACAACACTGTCCTTCCAGGAAGATCTGGAGAACTGCTCAGTACAGAGACTGGACTGAACATAGGGAACAACAACACTGTCCTTCAGGAAGATCTGGAGAACTGCTCAGGTACAGAACTGGACTAGACACAGGGAGACAACAACACTGTCCTTCAAGGAAGATCTGGAGAACTGCTCAATTACAGAGACTGGGACTGAACACTTGAGAGACAACCTGTCCTTCAGGAAGATCTGGAGAGGGAACTATGGGTACAGAGACTGGACTGAACATGAGAGACAACTGAGCAGTTTCCAGAAGCAGTGTTGGATCATCTTCTGAAAATGGAGGAACAAAAAGGCAGCTAGACCAAGAGAGAGCTTTGGGACCCCTTTCAAAGCCTGGAGGGTGTTCTGAGCGACTTAAAAGAAAGGCACTGGTCTAAGAGAGTTGAGGCTGTGCTGGGAATACTTGAGTGAGTAGTGGTGAATGTGACACTAAAGCTGGTTAGGGCCAAACTCTGTGTTTAGACTGGATCTGCAGGTGAGTCAGAGGTCAGTAACGCAGTATTAGAACTGTAGGAAAGGTCCTCAGTGACGTGCACAGACAGAAATATGAATTATTTTATAATTTATGCATTTGTTCAAACTTTATGTTCTTGTACCTTCAGAATTACGGCCGAATGTACAACATTTTTAGAAATGTAGGAATGGCTGTATTAACTGTACAAATAGGAAACATTATCGTGAATCTGAAGGGGCAGCTTTGCACTTGTTAATGATTTGTTTTCTTCTTTAAAAGCTTTTTTTTAATAGAGTTTTCGAGTTTCCAGAGCAGCATAGTTACACGCGCAGCATCTTTGGGTTCCGTTTTCTTCAGATCAGATAATTAACTCGTGTGGTGCTGGAGTTCGGTGTGTGGGACCTGTTTGAAGTGTTTGTATAATTTATTCCTCAGACTTTGGTAAATGTCTGTATTTTATAGTTTGGCTAGTTTAAAATTCCAGTAAAAGCCCAGCGTCTAGCAACCCACTGACACTGGCTAAAATAAACTCAAGCACCGCCATCAAGAGTTCACCATCACCAAGCAGTGGATCACCACTAGCACCTTCAAACCTGCTGATGGAGCGTGTTTTCCTTATTCTTAATTTGGAAATTATTTCTTGATTAGTAAAGTAAGTGACTATTGACTTTTTTGTTGCAAACCACATGTCCTCTATATTTAACACACACCGTCCAGCAGGAGGCAGACATGTCCAGCCCCTGAGAGAGCAGTGGCGATCAATGAAACCTCAGAGCAGCCTACTGGTCAGGGTTGAACCCGCTACAGCACTGACCAGGGGCCTTTCGTCCTAAACACTAGACCACCACTTTCCCAGCGTTCGTTAACTTATTTTTACTTTTTTTACTTTACAGTTAGTTTCTGTGGGTGTAATTGTTTTTCAGGCACATGGTAATAAGGATAAAACTTTCTCGCTTTAGCAGATTTACATCACTTGGATCTGGAGCCATCGTTTGACTCCGCTTCATGACTTCAAGGTTGCCAGCTGTCGGATATGGAGCGTGAAATGTATTTAAAATGCAAACGTCCTCGTCAACAAATCAAAAGACATTGATTACATTCCCCAGACACACACAACTAATCATGGTGATGTTTTTTCTCTTAATCTCTAAAGATTTTGGGATCTTGAGTTTTTGGATAGCAAATAAATTGTGTAAGATTGAAATTTAGGGAGTGTAAAGACAATTGGCATGTTTATGTCAATTGGACAACATGCCCCGGCCTTCACTCTCCATCGTCTTGAGCGTCTATGGGTCACCGGGTTCCTGGTTCTCCTTCTGACCCAGGTTCTGGCCCTTTTCATCTCAACACCACAGTTTGTTCATCAGATACTCACACTTGTCCATTTTTCCTACGTGCCATTTTTTTTATTCACTGTCCCAAGCCTGTTGGGGTTGAGCTGTTTCCTGTTCAGACCAGAGCCTGTTCCTGATCGGGGTTAGTGCTGTTCTGATCAGGGTTTAGAGCTGTTCCTGTTCGGGCTTAGAGCTGTTCCTGATCGAAGGGGTTCAGGCTGTTCCTGTTCAGGGCTTAGAGCTGTTCTGTTAGGGATTAGAGCTGTTCCTGTTCGGGGATTAGAGCTGTTCCTGTTCAGGGCTTAGAGCTGTTCCTGTTCAGGGCTTAGAGCTGTTCCTGTTGAGGCTTAGAGCTGTTCCTGTTCAGGGCTTAGAGCTGTTCCTGTTCGGGGATTAGAGCTGTTCCTGATCAGGGATTAGAGCTATTCCTGTTCGGGGATTAGTGCTGTTCCTGATCGGGGTTTAGAGCTGTTCCTGTTCAGGGCTTAGAGCTGTTCCTGTTCAGGGCTTAGAGCTGTTCCTGTTCAGGGCTTAGAGCTGTTCCTGTTCAGGGCTTAGAGCTGTTCCTGATCAGGGTTTAGTGCTGTTCCTGATCGGGGTTTAGTGCTGTTCCTGTTCAGGGATTAGAGCTGTTCCTGATCGGGGTTTAGTGCTGTTCCTGTTCAGGGATTAGAGCTGTTCCTGATCGGGGTTTAGGCTGTTCCTGATGGGATTGGAGCTGTTCTGATCGGGGTTTAGGTATTCCTGTTGAGGGATTAGGAGGCTGTTCTGTTAGGGATTAGAGCTGTTCCTGTTCGGGGATGGGAGGCTGTTCCTGTTGAGAGTTAGAGCTGTTCTGATTGGGGTTTAGTGTTCGATTTGAGGATTAGGCTGTTATTTCCTGATGGGGTTGAGTGCTGTTCCTGATCGGGGTTTGAGTGCTGTTCCTGATAGGGGTTTGAGTGCTTTTATTTCTGTTAGGGATTAGAGCTGTTCCTGTTGAGACTTAGGAAGGCTGTTCCTATTAGGGGCTTAGAGCTGTTCCCTGTTAGGGGGTTTAGAGGCTGTTCCTGTTAGGGGCTTAGAGCTGTTCCTGTTCGGGGCTTAGAGCTGTTCCTGTTCGGGGATTAGAGATGTTCCTGATCGGGGTTTAGTGCTGTTCCTGATTGGGGTTTAGTGCTGTTCCGGTTCGGGGATTAGAGCTGTTCTGATCGGAGGTTTAGTGCTGTTCCTGATCGGGGTTTAGTGCTGTTCCTGATCGGGGTTTAGTGCTGTTCCTGATCGGGGTTTAGTGCTGTTCCTGTTCGGGGATTAGAGCTGTTCCTGATCGGGGTTTAGTGCTGTTCCTGATTCGGGGTTTAGGCTGTTCTGATCGGGATTAGAGCTGTTCCTAGTCGGGGTTTAGAGCTGTTCCTGATCGGGGATTAGAGCCATTCCTGTTAGGGCTTAGGCTGTTCCTGTTAGAGTTAGAGCTGTTCCTGTTAGGGTTTAGAGCTGTTCCTGTTCAGGGATTAGAGCTGTTCCTGTTCAGGGATTAGAGCTGTTCCTGATCGGGGTTTAGAGCTGTTCCTGATCGGGGATTAGAGCTGTTCCTGATCGGGGTTTAGAGGCTGTTCCTGATCGAGTTAGAGCTGTTCCCTGTTAGGAGGCCAGAAGCTGTTCTGTTAGGGGTTTAGGCTGTTCCTGATAGGGAGTTTTAGTGCTGTTCCTGATCGGGGTTTAGTGCTGTTCTGATCGAGTTAGAGCTGTTCCTGATCGGGGATTGGCTTTGTTCCTGATCGGGGTTTAGAGCTGTTTCCTGTTAGGGATTAGAGCTGTTCTGATTGGGGTTTTAGTGCTGTTCGGTTCGGGGATTAGAGCTGTTCCTGATCGGGGTTTAGTGCTGTTCTGATCGGGTTTGAGTGCTGTTCCTGATAGGGGTTTAGTGCTGTTCCTGTTTAAAATTAGAGCTGTTCTGTTAGACTTAGGCTGTTCTGTTAGGGCTTAGAGCTGTTTCCTGTTCGGGGCTTAAACTGTTCTGTTAAGGGCTTAGAGCTGTTCCTGTTATTAAGGCTTAGAAGGCTGTTCCTGTTCCGAGGATTAGGTATTCCTGTTCGGGGTTTAGTGCTGTTCCTGATTGGGGTTTAGTGCTGTTCCGGTTCGGGGATTAGAGCTGTTCCTGATCGGGGTTTAGTGCTGTTCCTGATCGGGGTTTAGTGCTGTTCCTGATCGGGGTTTAGTGCTGTTCCTGATCGGGGTTTAGAGCTGTTCCTGTTCGGGGATTAGAGCTGTTCCTGATCGGGGTTTTAGTGCTGTTCTGTTAGGGATTAGGCTGTTCCTATTCGGGGTTTAGGCTATTTCCTGATGGGGATTAGAGCTGTTCCTGATCGGGGTTTAGAGCTGTTCCTGATCGGGGATTAGAGCTGTTCCTGTTCGGGGCTTAGAGCTGTTCCTGTTCGGGGTTTAGAGCTGTTCCTGTTCAGGGATTAGAGCTGTTCCTGTTCGGGGATTAGAGCTGTTCCTGATGGGGTTTGAAGCTGTTCCTGATCGAGAGTTAGAGCTGTTCCTGATCGGGGTTTCAGAGCTGTTCCTGATCGAGGATTAGAGCTGTTCCTGTTAGGAGGCTTGAGGCTGTTCCTGTTCGGGGTTTAGAGCTGTTCCTGATCGGGGTTTAGTGCTGTTCCTGATCGGGGTTTAGTGCTGTTCCTGATCGGGGATTAGAGCTGTTCCTGATCGGGGATTAGAGCTGTTCCTGATCGGGGATTAGAGCTGTTCCTGTTCGGGGCTTAGAGCTGTTCCTGTTAGAGTTTAGGCTGTTCCTGATCGGGGTTTAGTGCTGTTCCTGATGGGGTTGAGTGCTGTTCCTGATCGGGGATTAGAGCTGTTTCTGATCCCGAGAGTTGAGCTGTTCCTGATCGGGGATTAGAGCTATTCCTGATCAAAGGGGTTGGAGCTGTTCCTGATCGGGGTTTAGGCTGTTCTGATGGGGTTCGACTATTCCTGATCGGGGTTTAGAGCTGTTCCTGATCGGGGTTTAGAGCTGTTCCTGATCGGGGTTTAGAGCTGTTCCTGATCGGGGTTTAGTGCTGTTCCTGATCGGGGGTTAGAGCTGTTCCTGATCGGGGTTTAGAGCTGTTCCTGATCGGGGTTTAGTGCTGTTGTTCCTGATCGGGAGTTAGAGCTGTTCCTGATCGGGTTTAGAGCTGTTCCTGATCGGAGGTTTCAGTGTACTTATTTTCCTGATGGGGTTTTAGTGCTGTTCCTGATCGGGGTTTAGTGCTGTTCCTGATCGGGGTTTTAAGTGCTGTTCCTGATCGGGGTTTGAAACTGACCTGATGGGGTTTAGTGCTGTTCCTGATGATGGGGTTTAGGCTGTTTCTGATGGGTTTAGAGCTGTTCCTGATCGGGGTTTGGGTGCATTTCTGATCGGGAGTTTGAAACTGTTCTGATCGGGGTTTAGGCTGTTCCTGATCGGGGTTTAGGACTGTTCTGATCGGGAGTTTAGAGCTGTTCTGATCGGGGATTAGTGCTGTTTCCTGATGGGGTGTTTAGTGCTATTCTGATCGGGGATTAGAGCTGTTCCTGATCGGGGTTTAGAGCTGTTCCTGATCGGGGTTTAGAGCTGTTCCTGATCGGGGTTTAGAGCTGTTCCTGATCGGGGTTTAGAGCTGTTCCTGATCGGGGTTTAGAGCTGTTCCTGATCGGGGTTTAGAGCTGTTCCTGATCGGGGTTTAGAGCTGTTCCTGATCGGGGATTAGTGCTGTTCCTGATCGGTGTTTAGTGCTGTTCCTGATCGGGGATTAGAGCTGTTTGTAAACCTACTTCATGCAAGACATGACAAGACAAAGGTTGTCACTTTTCACTTTCACATAAAAGTGACGTGGATCCAGGCACTGTCAGTCTAACAGAAGCACCCTGGTCTGTAATCCTTCAACATCCCAGAAAAGGAAGTTGATATATTTTTCTTATATTTTAAAAATTCAGGCTGAGAAAGATTCAGCTGTGAAACAGAAATCCCTGGAATCCTTCGGTGCAGAGAGAGTCTAATTGAAAAGCCCCTCCTGTTTTATTCTCTCTCTCGTTTTCTGGTCTCCATTGGCAACAGCGGTCCCTTTTTTGTTGCAATTCTAGCATTTCACACACTGCTGACTGCTCCCGTCTCGGGTTTTCTGGTCCGCGGTACCTGTTGTCTAACATTTCACCTGTTTACGCCCCGCAGATGAACGAGGGCGAGCTGTGTGGCGGAGACTCGTTTACCTGTGAACCGTGGACACCTGTGTGTCTTTCCTTTAGAGCCTCAGTGATAAACAGTTGATCTCAATCAGGATGGTGGAGTGTCTTCAGCAGGTGGTTTACAGTTGGAGCTCGTTTCGTCGTTCATCATGTCTTTATGTCAGGCATGAACCTCTCCGCTCACCAGGGAGCGATTCTGGGAGATTATTATAAAAAATGCATTTTTTTTCTATTTGTTTGTTTAAACATGAATTTGTTTCCCACCCAGGCTTCCTTTATCCACCCAGTAATGTCCTTTATTCCAGATTTCAAGCTGAAGTTCTGAATTCACAGGTTTTGCATTATTAGATTATATTGTTATTTTCATGATCAGACTCCTCCGATTAAGGCTTAATGTTGGAGAATCTAGATTTTCAGCCCTTGTGATGTAATTCTTTTAAAGGCTTTTAAACTGTATTTTTGATTTGAAAACCACTCATACTTTTTAGCCCCGCTTCGCCATTCCGTTTCTTTCTTCTGCTGTTAGGACTCTTTTCACTCTGCACCTTCCTTTCTCTCCAGATAACGGTGACGGAGGCGGTGCTGTTCCTCATGCAGTACACCTCCAAAGATCTGGAGACCAGAAAGAAGACCATCGTGACCGGAGACTGCTGTTACCTCAACCCGCTGGTGCGCAGGACTTTCCGCTTTCTGGGTACGTCTTTTAAAAGATGAGCGTAACAAGAATAAAAAAATAAAGTAATAACGCAAAATAATAAGATAAAAATAAGATAAATCTAGATAAAGCTGAAGCAGGTATGGAATACAAATATAAGTGAATATGCAAAAAGGCCTTAAGTAAGAGAAAAAGTGTGAAAATATTATAATATAATAATAATAATAATAATAATAATAATAATAATGCAGAACAGCCAGTTTTGCACAGATTTGATATAAACATGTAAACGTACAAGCATGCAGAGTACGTACAGCGATTCTGTGCATGGAAAAATGAAATTTACGGCAAATGTAAAGTGGCAATGTGCAAATAATGGAGATTGATGTGCAGATGGCCTGATGAAGGCAGATAGAGAAGGAGAAAGGATGGAGAGGACGCTCGCTCTCATGTCTCTGCGAGATAAGGACACAGTGGTGAAGGGGATTATTAGCCTGATCCTCGGAGGAGATCCACTCCCATCTTTTGTTAAGACTCCCATTTACGCAGCCAGTTCTCCCCCAAACGGCTAAACTGGCAGTTCGTGCTGCCTATTAATCATTACGTGCCATTTTTTTTCGAGGTCTTAATTGTCAGAGGCGTAATAGCGGCGCTGTTTAACTGTGGGCGGACTTCTATGGACTGCATGCTTTAGAGCGTCTGTGCAGAGCTGTGGAGAACTTCTCCCAGGTAGGGATCTGAAGAGATTAACTGACACGGATCAAGAGAAGAGTTTCTCCTGAGCTTCGCTCTCGGTCCCAAGAGAATCATCCTTACGCCTCGACAAGCATCTGGCAGGATCAGCAACAAGAGCTGGAGCTCCGAAGACCGGTGGAGGAACTTACAGCAGCGGGGTTCACTGCGTCTGAACCACTACGCTCCGTCTCACTCTTCATCCAGGGTGTGCTCGGATTACTTTGAAGATCAAATCTGTTACTGAATCCCAATTACATGGCGGTTTTAGTAAGGAATGTTCTGCAGATGAGGAGAACCTTGATGATGGTGAGGGGGATTAAATCCTGACGTTCCGTACACAAATCCATAAAAATGCTACATAAATCATAAGGATATAAAACATTAAAAAATTCCAGAAACAGGAACTGTTGCTCCTTAAACAAGAAAATCAGGCGGTAACAGAACCGTGAATTTCTCTAAACATCTCGAAACCTCAACGTAAATAAAACACCTTTATCCATAAATCATCATTACAACTGAAATCATTTCAGCAAAGTCGCTTGAAAACGTCGTGAACATCGAGCGTCTATAAACAGACTTTAACTGTTTTTCCAGATTTAAAGACCAGACGTGAAGTCACTAGGAGTTAAGAGGTTAGATTACCATTAAAGTATTTTCAAGAAGATGTAAACCAGTAATCCTCAACAGTGTAACTATAATCTAATTACACATTTCTTAAAAGTAATCTGAGCTGCTCATTTTTGTAATCTGATTATGTAATCCAGATTACACTTAATCCGTTACTGCTCAGTCACGTTTCCACTTTGAGCAAGAGGGCTTTTCCTTTAGCCTTGTGATCTTTCACTGAATAGTTTTAATCATTTCATCCTTCGTCAGCGTTTGCTGCCCTTTGTGACTCTTTGTCAACAGAGCGAAGCCCCGACCTGCCGCCGCCGCCGACGGTTATTATTTGCATAATGGCTCACATGAGTCTTGGCGAGATTAAATTTAGAAAATGTCTGTGGGTCAAGCTCAGAAATGCTCTCGCTCTCTTTATCCTCCATCACCTCTGACTGGGTGAGGCTCCTTGTTGGTTTTACTCCTCGAATGAGAACAGGGTTGTGAAGGACGAGCATTTGGTTGCCAAGAGCGTTTGTGCTCCGTGTCACACGGTCTCCGAGGTACCGAGAAAACTGGAGTGTTTTTAATGGAAGGGGAAAAATGCCCTGGGGAAGTTACATAAAAGCAGACTGATTTTGATATATTTATTTGGCTCATGCTCGGATGATTTATTCTCTTTGATACTTGGCCGTGATCGACTCGCTAAATACAGACGAGACTTAACTACAGTATAATCTGTTGGAGACACTTTTACGCCCGTGGTACTCAAACGGGACTAATGAATATCCAGAATCTAACGGTGCCGTTTTCTCCGGGACCAAAAAGGCGTGACATTCGCGGTGAGTCCATTTAGACTCCCACGCCGGCGCGGGGTTTCCAACGGTGGGCCGAGCTCGGCGTTGCACCTGCAGCTTTGATTCGGAGCCAGAGATCAGCACTGCGGTCTGTTGCAGTGAAGCCCAGTCAGCATCAAAGTTACCGAGGCCACCCAGGCACTTTCAACAATACCGCCTACGTGACAGGGAGCGGGATCGATGTGGCGCCGACCGAAGACCTTTTAAAGCCTCAGTCGGGAGCCGCTGTGGGAACAGCAACACAAGCCTTTAAACAACAATAATGTAGCAGAGCCGCTCACCCTCAAGTAGTTCATGTTTCCATCACTTCCTTCGATCGAGCTCGAGGATTAGAGTTTGTGCATTCGCTGATCGATGCATTAAATGCAGGCAAATCAACCTAATAAGACTGTGTTGTTGCCAAAAATGTCATTTTATCATTTGATTGATTTTCTTTGATAGTATAAATAGTGCTAATATGGATTGGAATATTCATGAGGCTTCATGAGAGTTTACTGCGTAGAGAAGTCTGCAGCCCTCATTTTTATATTTTGAGAATCACCGTGTGGCTGCAAATATATTATTTATTCAAAGGAATGGAAACAAACATGTCCATCAAAGTGTCTGATCTTTGTCATGCTGAGTTGATTCCATTACAGAAATGGGAACAAATGCTTTAGTGCAGCTGCAAAGCGTTCTGAAGATACAAGGTTATTGATAAAGAAGCAATAAATGAATCACCCGATCATCTGGAATCATCTGCTCCTGGTTCTTCTCTGCTTCATGTCTTAAGTTAGACGCTGTGTTCTGCTTGAAGGTTCAGACGTAGATCACTGTGTGGATTAACCAACACAGAACTATCAAACTGCTCAGGTACAGAGACTGGACTGAACATGAGAGACAACAACACTGTCCTTCAGGAAGATCTGGAGAACTGCTCAGGTACAGAGACTGGACTGATTTGGAGTCCTTTGACTGCTGCTCTACTGTAAAGTGTTGCCATTTGGGTCTTTGAAACACACAGTTTATGGAACGACTCGTTGATTCAGATCTGATGCCTGTCAGCTTTCGAGCTCTTTTAAGGTTGACTAATGGAAACCTGGCAACAAGAATGTGACCTTTCAGAAGAGAGGAAAGAAACAAAGTTGATCACAGAAGAGGCTTGACTTTGTTCAAGTCTGACAGCAGAATGCTCTTCAAAAAACACACTTTCTTTAACGCATGGACACAAGCTGATGATAACCAGGAAGCCTGCGCAGATGCTTTGGCCAGTTAGGGTTTTTTGATTTGTTGCTACAAAAGGCTTTAATCTCACAGCCTCGAGCGCCTTTCATCGCTCTGTCACGATCAGATGTTTGCTGTCCCAAAAAGTTCAACGGAAACATTTCATATATATTGTGGAGCAGAACAGAGTTTTTTTCTCTCTTTTTTGCCTCTTTTTGAGGTTTGAACACGCAGCACTTCAGCCTGTCAGAACAATCAGTCACTTTGAGAACAATCTCGAGTGCACATTATCTCACACTCTGGATGTGCTAGATTGGAACGAGTTCTGTGCAATACAGCGGTGTAAATGATAAAAAAACAGCAAGCTATGTTATACGGGTTGGAGGCGGTAGTTAGACTGGCTATGCTATATGGGTTGGAAACGGTAGTGAAAAGAGCTATGCTATATGGGTTGGAGACAGTATTGAGACCAGCTATGTCATATGGGTTGGAGACGGTAGTGAGAAGAGCTATGTCATTTGGGTTGGAGACGTTAGTGAGACCAGCTATGTCATATAGGTTAGAGACGGTAGTGAGAAGACCGGAGGCAGAGCTTGAGGTGCCAGAAGGAACGAGGATGGACAGGATTAGGGAGGAGTATATTAGAGGGACAGCTAAGGTTAGACACTTGGGAGACAAAGTGTCTCTCACCACATCCATAAACCTCCTCTTTGTCCTTCCTCTTCTCCTCTTTCCTGGCAGCTCCATCTTCAACATCCTTCTCCCGATATGCTCCTCGTCTCTCCTCGGGACACGTCCAAACCAACGCAGTCTCACTTCTCTCACCTTGTCTTCAAAACGTCCAACCTGAGCTGTCCCTCTAATATACTGTCCATCCTCGTCCCTCCTGACGCAAATCTCAGCATCTTTAACTCGTCCACTTCCAGCTCCACCTCCTGTCTTTTCATCAACTAGTATAACATAACTGCTCTCACTACCGTCTCCAACTCTGTGCAACATAGCTGGTCTCATTACCGTCCTGTAAACCTTCCCTTTCACTCTTCCTGGTCCCCGTCTGTCACAGATCACTCCTGTCACTCTTCTCCACTTCTCTTCTTCTCCTCTCTTCCACACTCGCTGTTACTCGGAACTGTCCACCCCTTCACCTCCTCTACTCCCTCCATCCTCACCTCTCCACTGTGAATGAGTGAACATCAGGAATGGCTCTAAGAGATGTTTCTGTTAATTCTCCTTACAACCAGAAAAAATCTTTAAAAATGCACTTTGCACTATTGCACAGGTGTGTTTACCTGAAAGATAGAATTCTGTTGTTTTGTTACAAGTATGACGACTGAAGCGGATATTTAAATTTCTAATTATATGAATTAAAATATCAGAGTCCTTTTCTGATGCTGGTCTGAACTGATGTCGGGATCGGAGTCGTGGCAGTGATTTTGTCTCCCTGATGAACTAAAGTCTGATCTTCATTCTTCCTCCCCGTTTCTCCTACAGGTGTGTACATGTTCGGCCTCTTCACCACGGACATCTTCGTGAACGCGGGTCAGGTGGTCACGGGGAACCTGGCACCTCACTTCCTGACCGTGTGCAAGCCCAACTACACAGCCCTGGGCTGCCAGCAGGCCCTGCGCTACATCAGCCACCAGGAGGCCTGCACCGGCAACGAGGAGGACATCCTGCGTGCCCGCAAAACCTTCCCGTCCAAAGAGGCAGCCCTCAGCGTCTACGCCGCCCTCTATCTGGCTGTGAGTAGCTCCTCAACTCCTACAAGTGGCTCGTCCTCTTTGCCTTCCTGAACGTTAGTCACGCATCTGGAAGAAAGTAATTACTTTCAAAAATAAGGACGTCCTTAAATGAACATACACGCATCGAGGTGCAGGAAATGTGCATTCCTGCTGTGCATTGTGGTTCACACACACACACACACACACACACACACACACACACACACACACACATCTCAGTGCAAGCGAGCAGGTGAGGTGACTTGGCTGCTTTGATGCAAATGTGCAGAAGGTAAATCTTCATTCTGTTCATTGGTCCAAGAGAAAACGCAGATTGAAGGCAGAGAGAGAGTGTGTGTGTGTGTGTGTGTGTGTGTGTGTGTGTGTGTGTGTGTGTGTGTGTGTGTGTGTGTGTGTGTGTGTGTGTGTGTGTGTGTTTATTCCCATTAATGAAAGCCAACAGAATCTCTTATTCCAGTCATGGCCGTCATCTCTGCTTGTACGATCTGTCGATTACTGGACTGAAGACCTGCTTATATTCAAAGGCTGTACCTTGGATGATGTAACACAAACAAATGAAGACAGAACCCGTTTGTTCTCCTCGTCTCCTGCAGTCCTAATACGGTTCTGTCGGACTGACCTTCCCGCATCACTCTCCTTCCTGTGGTTCTGGAAATTGACTACACTTATGGCTCTGATTCTTTTCTCCGCGGACTCTCCAGCCGGGCTTAATGAAACAGTGTGATTAGAAACTCCCTGCTCATGAAGGAAGAGAGAAACTGATCCAGGTAACGAGGTTGCTTTGAGTTCAGCCTTGTTTCTAATCCAGATGTGAAAAAAGACCTTTTACACACAATGGCTTTTCAATTGAAAGTGTCCTAAATGTGGAATTTGTCCGGGTCCATGGCAGCAGTTTGTCTTCATTTGTCCACCTGCTTGTAGGGCTGGCATACAAAAATACAGACAAACCGGCGCTCCAGTCTGGCCTTGCAATTTCCATCCTCTCACTTTCTCACGTGCCGATGGTGCGACTGAACAAAGAGGGATGTTTATGAGCGTGGGAAGGTGAACACTTTGTTCATGCTGCCAAAATGATTTGTGTTTAATGTGTTTTAAGTAAAACTACTCAGATTTACCTCTAAAGCACCGTTCCCAGCATCGTCTTCCCAAAGCAGTTTTACAGAATCCGGTTTGAGACGCCTGTGAATCACAAGCTCCCTAAAACTGGAGGAAGAACCTCGGGAGGAACCAAGACTTAGAGGAGGAAGCTCACTGTTCCACAGCAGATAATCAAGAACTTTTCATCAAAAACTGAACCTTCTATCAAATTTTTCTTATTGCTTTAACAGAACTTTCTTTTGTGGTACATATTGCTGATCCCTATCGCTGCTCCCCGGGGGCTGGATCTGTCTGCCCCCTGCTGGACGGTGTGTGTGTGTGTGTGTGTGTGTGTGTGTGTGTGTGTGTGTGTGTGTTAAATACAGAGGATGTGTTTGGTTGTGGTTCACTGCACGTTCACAATGACTGATAGTCACTTTCACTTTTTGTGTGTGTTTTAATTGTGTTTATTGTTGGTTGAACCTCTCAGCGGTGCTCTAGTGTTTAGGGAGTCGCCACAGGATCAGAAGATTGTGGGTTCAAACCCCTCACCTGTAGGTTGCCCTGAGGTATCCTTGAGCAAGGTACCGTCCCTGTCACTGCTCCCCAGGCGCTTTCATAGCTGCCTCCTGCTGCACGGTGTTTGCATGGGTTAAAGGCGGAGGTCCAGTTTGGTTGTGGTTCACTGTGTGCTGTGCTGTGACCTCGCAATGACGAGAATAGTCACTTTCACTTTCACTCTCCCTGCTGGTCCTGGAATGAATGAATGAACCAACAACCCTCTGATTGTGAGCCCCCTTCTCTCACCTTTAGGTCGCCCCTTCTTTCCTCCTCTGCAGTGAACCCAGTTCTTTCCGGCTCTGAGGACAGTGATGAAAGTTTCTGATTTAGTTGTTAGTACATCCCTTCCTGTCCTGTTAGCAGGAGGACACTTGCATTTCTTCTCAGACTACACAGTTTCCGTCAAAACCAGAGGTGCGTCTCTTCGCCTGAGTGGAGCCGAGAGGCACTCTGGCACGTCAGGTGGAATCGCGAGCGTTTTCTGGAGAGGCTGCAGTGGGATTCTAAAGTTATGTGGGTAATAAGAAGTCAAGATTGAGAAACATTTTTTGCTGCATCTCGAGGTCTTATCATGCAAAGCCTCCTCTGGAGGCCTTTTTCATGGACTATTTGATCCTATCAGTTGAGCACACTGGGCGATATGTAGGTCAGCTAGTTTGGAGGCATTGTTTTCAGCTTGCACTGCACAAAGTGGGCTTTCCAGAATATTGGAAACGCTTATTAAGAGGCCGGTAGCGGGACCTGGGGTGCTGCTCTGAAAATACACGCAGAGCTGTGTTGCAGTGTGAAATGTCTTCACGTCCATAAATCTGTTTAATAGAATATTTTGAAACTGGTAATGGAGGAAATGTTCCACTAAAGCCACATGCACAGTTCTTCATGCTTCAAGATGAATCAGAAAGTGTTCTTTTAGGCCGTTAGAGGATGTAAATCAAGTGGATATTCCAGGCTTTAGCAGGCTAACCTGACCGAGAGGACGGCCCTCCCTGGGTTGAGAGAGTTCTGGTGTGCACTAGTGTGTAAAATTGATATTTCTGACAGCTAACAAGCTCCAGCTTTCACTATGGCCACGAGCACTGCCCTTGACCTGAATGGTGAGGCTGCACACAGAGACGACATGATATTTGATGGAGCTCCAGGGGCCTGGTGACTCAGACCCGAGCTAAACGTGAACTCTGTTTCAGAGGCTGAGGTTAATGCGTTGGACGTCTGGGGCCAGGCAGGGTTTGGTGCACTAACACGTGTGCAGGTACATTTATTTATTATCTGGGGAGCTGTCCTCATCTATAGTTACCAAAATGTTGTTCCATCAAGATCAGAGCCACGGATCAGATCCACCATCATCAGACTCTCCTTCCCTCCTGAACTTCAGACCTGCTAATCCATCATGGATCACCTGCAGGGGCTGCTGCCACAAACCAAGACCAACCAAAACTCCACAAACAGAACTGATACAATCAGCTTCAAACTTTTATTACACCATAAACTACAGACTCTACTATCAGCTTCAAACCTTTTAATGATCAACTACAGACTCTACTATCAGCTTCAAACCTTTTAATGATCAACTACAGACTCTGCTTTACTCCAGGTTTTTTAGGATGAGAAGCTTGGAGAAAGATGAATGGCTTAACTGAGCTCTCAGGGAAGAGTGTCTTCTTTTTTCCATGAGTGTCAAGAGTGTTGTTTCGTGTAACAAGAAAATGTGATGTAAACTGATAGCCCATCTGGTTGGGTATTAATGACTTAATTAAAGCCATTACGTTACTTGCAATGGTGATAGTTGGTAAGTGGACTCGACTGAGGACAGAAAAATAAATTTGGAGGCAGATGGCACGGATTGAGGCAATAAAACAAACTTGAGTAATGCAGAGTTAGTGCCAGATAAAGGACAAAAAACTCATGAAATATAAATTTTTAAACATTATGCGGCTCTTTCAGGCAGAAAAACACATTTGGTGATCTAAAATGTGGTGAAGTGTTTGATGGTTGGGCTCTTTTAACATTACAGTCATTCATCAATTAAACCTCTGAGTCATTTTTGTAGCTCACACTTAACCATTATTCAGTCATTTTAATGAAAGGCTGAGGCACAGAAAGAGACTACACACTTATTCATCTCTGCTTTTTCACACACACACACACACACACACACACACAGATACCAGCTAGTGTAAAAGATAAGGTTTAGAGGACGGTAGTTGGACCAGCTATGTTGTGCAGGTAGGAGACAGCAGTGAGACCTGTTATGTTATATTGGTTGGAGATGGTAGTGAGACTAGTTATGTTATGCATGCTGGAGATGCTAGTGAGACTTGCTATGTTAAATGGGTTTGAGACGGTAGTGAGACTTGCTATGTTAAATGGGTTTGAGACGGTAGTGAGACTTGCTGTGTTATAGGAGTTGGAGATGGTAGTGAGATGAAATATGTGATACAGGTTGAACACTGTGATGAAAAGGCAGGCGGTGGAGCTGGAGGTGTCCGAGTTAAAGATGCTGAGATTTGTGTCGGGAGGAACAAAGATGGACAGGATGAGGGACGAGTATATTAAAGGGACAGCTCTAGTTGGACAGTTTGAAGACAAAGTGAGAGAAGTGAGACTGCATTTGCTTGGACGTGTCCAGGAGAGATGAGTAGTATATCAGGAGAAGGATGTTGAGGATGGAGCTGCCAAGAAAGAGGAGAAGAGGAAGGATCAAAAGGAGGTTTATGGATGTGGTGAGAGAGGGAGACAGTGTGGAAGAGGAAGAGGACAGAAAGACATGGAGTTGGATGATCTGCTGTGGTTCCTATTTCCTGCCTTATCTTTGGCATATTGTGAAAATGGAATGAAGGAAACGGGAACAAATGGTTTGAAACAATCTTCTGAACCTGCTCAGGTACAGAGACTGGACTGAAAACAGGAGACAACAACACTGTCCTTCAGGAAGATCTGGAGAACTGCTTCCCAACATAAAAATATAAGAAAGTGTGGAAGAGAAAGATGAAGAAATGAGGGTCTCAGGGTGTTTCCACAGGACTGTATTTCATTCCAGGCCCAGTAAAAACCTTATTCCCGTCTCTGGAGATGAAACTGCGTCACTCCCTGCTGACCTTTGAGTCCCAAACAAGCAGTTAAACAAATAAGAGACACTGTGCCGTGCGAGGACTCCGGCACCCCTCGGATTACAATCATTGTCTTTATTGCTTGTGTCCTCAGGAGTGTTTGGTGATTACCTTCAACCTTCTGCACAGCTTTGCTCTCAGAATTTAAAAACATCACGAGTTTAGTTTTTGTCGCCTCTTTCTTTGAGGGCGAGTCAGCTGGACCATAAACACACCTGCCTCGGGCGCTGTGTTGGCCTCGTCCTCAGCCAGCCTGAATTAAGTGAGACTTTTCAGCACATGCACACAGCACTCACATCCTCCAGGCCCCGAACACTCTCACACACACACTCTCTCACACACACACACACACTCACAATCACACACACTCACAATCTCACACACACACACACACACACAGACTGGTAAACACAAAGCCTCACAGCTTTCTTTACACAATTTCATAATCGTTGTCATGGCAACATAATTCACTGTGGTACTGATATTGCACAAGGCTGCTGTATGTTAATGAGGCAGTGTTTTTAACCAATCACAGCTATGGATGGACAGTTTTGATCCAGTCCCAGCTATTATCATGTCCAGAGTGACTTCCACTTCCTGATTACAGGGACAATCTGCAGGAAAGTGAAAGTGACTATTATTAATTGTGAACACAGTGAACCGCAACCAAACACATCCTCTGTGTTTAACACACACACCATCCAGCAGGGAGCAGACATATCCAGGACCCGGGAGCAGTGATGGGGACGGCACATTGATCAAACTGTGCCGTTAGCCATGAGGGAACCTCAAGGCAATCTGCTGATCTGGGATTCAAACCAATGACCTTCAGATCCTGGGGCCTCGTCACTGAACAGTAGGACAGGTTCCCAGCAGAATCCAGTGGTGGTGGAACTGGAGGTGGGATTTGAACCTGTGACCTGTTTGTCCACAGGTGAGTATCCCATCACTAGACATGGGATCCCCTCACATTGTGTCCCAGCTGGCATTTACAGGCACAGCTGGATTAGAGCTTCTCGAATGAACATTGAAAGCAGAGATGCTTGTTGCTCTGCTCGCTCTCGCTGACTTGGCATCGCGTTCCTCCCTCAGGAGCACTAAAGCTGCTGTAATCCAGGTCATGCAGTAATTGATTATTTCCTCTGATGGAGATGACATGATCCCCCTTTCCTCTCATTTCAGATGTACATCACATGCACTGTGAAAGCCAAAGGAACCCGACTGGCCAAGCCGGTCATGTCGCTCGGCTTGATGTGCCTGGCCTTCCTGACGGGCATCAACAGGGTGGCGGAGTATCGCAACCACTGGGCCGACGTCATCGCCGGCTTCATCATCGGCGTGGCCATCGCCACCTTTCTGGTAAGGAGGCTTCATCTGGACGAGGGGCATTTCTCTTCGTTTAATCTGCTTCCTCTTGACAAGCTGGAGTTTTCATTAGCATAGTGTCAGTCACCCGGCTGACTGCAGGGAGTTATGAGGAAATTATCACTGGCGCCAAAAAAAACGGGCTGTCGATATAAAAGTTCTGCATGAATCTTTCTCTGAAGGTTGTACTGGATTGAGCTGTCAGCCTTAAGCAAATTTAACAACAACAACAACAACAATAATAAATAATAAGAATAATAATTATTATTATTATAGGCATTATTTGTAGAGCACTTTTCATGCATTCAGTTGCAGCTCAGTGTTTTATATTTTGTAACAATTATTAAAATAATTAAATTAAGATGTCTTAACATGAAGAAAATGTGTTTAAAATGACCAGACTGTGTTTAAATGAAAATAATAATGTGTGAAAGATCTGCTAAATAAACCTGATTTTATCTGATTTTAAATCTACTGACTTTAGTTTCTGATAGAAGTTGGTGAGCAGTGTGTTCCAGACTTTAGGGGAACAAAAACGAAAGGTTCTCTGGTTCTTTTCCTTTTTGATTTTAGCATCTTCATTAAAGCAGCGTTTGCTGATCTTCAGCCTGGATTAGGAGTGGAGACCATCAGTCATTCTGTAGTGGATGGAGGCGTCAGGAACAGGATTTAAAATCTGCTCTATATCAGACGGGCAGTCGGTGGGGTGAAGCTAGAACAGAGATCTATGTTCTCTGTGGTTCTCTGGGTTCTGAACAGTCTTTGGGTCATGGTGTCGACCAATCGAGATTAAACAAACGCATAAACACGGATACAATGTTTGCTCTGAGGGTGTTGATGAAGTACTGAGAAGGTCAGAAGGAGTTACATTGTGTCTTTGTGAACTTGGAGAAAGAAGTTGACAGGGTGCCTAGAGAGGAGCTGTGGTTTTGTATGAGGGATTCAGGAAGTATATGAGAGTAGTTCAGGATATGTATGAGGACAGAGTGACAGTGGTGAGATCTGCAGTAGGAGTGATGGATGCATTTAAAATAGTTGGATTACATCAATTGTCAGTGCTGGGGCCACTCTTGTTTGCCATTGTAATAGACAGGTTGAGGGACGAGGTTTGGCAGGAGTCCCCGTGAAGGATGATATTTGCTGAAGATCTTGTGATCCGTAGTGAGAGTAGGGAGCTTGAGGAGAACCTGGAGAGATGGAAAGCTCTAGAGAGGAAAGGAATGAAAGTGAGTTGGACCAGGCAGATGTTTGAAAAAGTGTCCATGATGAATAAGTTTTTGCTTTAGGATTAGTTTTAGTCTGCATCTCTTTCAATAAGTCACTGCTCAAATAGTCTAATGGTTAGGGACTAGTGAAAGTGACTATCCTTGTCATTGTGAAATGCAGCACAGCACAACATAGCGAAACTCACCCACACACAGCAGGGGGCAGATATTGAAAGCGCTCGGGGAGCAGTGATGGGTATGGTACCTTGCTCAAGGGTACCTCCTACTGGTGAGGTTTGAACCCACAATCTTCTGATCCTGTGGCCGACTCCCTAAACACTAGGCCACCGCTGCCCCGCCCTAGTCTCCAGGATCGGAAGATTGTGGGTTTAAATCTCAGACCAGCAGGTTGCCCTGAGGTTCCACTGGTCAAGCTTCCGTTCCTGTCACTGCTCCCCTGCAGACACTGGCAATGTCTGCCCCCTGCTGGACGGTGTGTGTGGTTCACTGTGTTTCACAATTACAAAGAGTCATTTTCAGTTTCAAATTTCTGCTACTTTTTTTGCTCGACTTTTTTAACTTGTTTGACTATATTTTACTCGCACATAGATTTAGGGAATCTACCTGCCTCTATGAGGGAGTGAATCAGAGGCAGAGAGGCAGTACTCCACTGCTCACGCTCTCTTCTACTCTCCTCACGAAACATCCCTGAATCTGCTCTTATTGTTCAGAGCTGGAACACGCAGGGAGATGGATTTACTTTCTCGTTCCAGCAGTCGGCTCCAGTTTAAGCTCTCCTGGAGCTCATGGAGCTTCAGTGCAAATGGAGTTGTGTTGGAGAAGATAAATACAGTAGCAGGTATGACGGCATTCTCTGTCCTTGAGCAGCGGTGTCCTAGTGCTTAGGGTCTAAGCCTCATAATTAAGAGTCCCCGTCACTGCTCCCCGGGCGCTTTCAATAGCTGCCCCCTGCTGCACGGGTTTGAGTGTGCATGGGTTAAATGCAGAGGTCCAATTTCGTTGTGGTTCATGTGTGCTGTGCCGTGACCTCGCAATGACAAGGGTTGTCACTTACACTTTCACTTTTCACTTAAAAAATGGGGCAAAGCCGTCTATCAAACCAGAGAACTTTTTACTGAATATTAAACACAAAATGTTTTCTGCTTACAAACACGGTGTCGACTGAAAGATTAGAATCTGCAGATGAAACAGAATTTCTTCTCAGGTCAGATTTATTTCCATAGTGCTTTTTACAGCTTTTACAAATTAGCTTTACAGCATCCATGTCTGAGCCCTGAATGATGCAAAACTCTGGAGGAGGAAGCCAAGACTCCGAGCCCATCCTCTTCTGGTCCACAGCAGAAAACAACAGAGAATAAAAGAATATCACTATGGAGACGGCTAACACTATATAAGAAGTAGAAGTGAAGATACTGAACCCCTGGTGAGCAGTAACTCTTGTTTCAGGACAGATTTACACCAAGCTCTTCTCTCTGGCTTAAAAGCTGCTCTTCCTATAGACCAGCAAGTAGTTTCACATAGACCTTAATTAGTGATGTCACGTCCTTAAAGCTCTTCGGTTGTGTCTTCATCTTCAGTCTGAGAACTTCTCGATGATTGTTGGAGAGAAGAGGGACGCTCGCTAACATCAGCTCATCATCACCCTTTACTGTAACAGTGAAGAGTCTCTCGTCCTCCGTCTCCAGCATTACTGACCGTCCACACTGAGGACACACACAGCTGTCTGTCCACCGTCCACACTGAGGACACACACAGCGGTCTGTCCACCGTCCACACTGAGGACACACACAGCGGTCTGTCCACCGTCCACACTGAGGACACACACAGCCGTCTGTCCACCGTCCACACTGAGGACACACACAGCTGTCTGTCCACCATCCACACTGAGGACACACACAGCTGTCTGTCCTTCTGTTAACCTTCATCCTGAGGGTAGTGTGAGGGGAGGGATTCTCCACTGGACACATGCAGACGTGATGGATGATCTAAATATTTGTTTGTTTGGAACAGATGGACTATGTTCTATGTGTTTTTGCCCTTCGTGTCCCTGTGCCTGTGGTTTGACTGTATCTGCAGTGTATGAACGTCTCAGTGAGAGAGTGAGAGAGTAGAGAGGTGTCTGGTGGTGTCTGAGACTGTACGCTCGAATGCCATGTTGACGGAAGGGGACAGATGGGAAAGGTGAGGGTTTACATTAGCTCTTAATTTGCTTATCTTACCACGAGGGGACGGTGGACTCTGAGTGTTTGGAAACATCTTTTTAACGTCTCAGATTTAACAGCTGCTGTTGGTACTTAGATCTCTCATGAAATTGAAGCTAATCCAGGAGATTACATAGACTTCTTCTACTTTCAGCTGCTGCTGTTAGGTGTCTCCAGAGTGGATCATCCATCTTTCTGTGCCTTCCTGTCCTCTGCATGTTCCTATTTCACACTGTCCCCCTGCATGTCCTCTCTCACCACGTCCATGATCCTCCTCTTTGTCCTTCCTCTTCTCCTCTTTCCTGGCAGCTCCATCTTCAACATCCTTCTCCTGATATGCTCCTCGTCTCTCCTCTGGACACGTCCACACCAACAGTCTCACTTCTCTCACTTTGCCTCTGACCCTTTTCGCTGGGTACAAATAACCACACTGGGAATAAATTCAGCTGAACTGGGATAAACAGACGGAATAAACGTCTCCAAACCGTCCAACCTGAGATCTAAAATACTCGTTCCTAAGTTTACATCTGTATTCCTAAATATCAAAGTACATCTCTCTACTTCTTCGTGTCCATTATAACTGACACTGTATCATCTCGTACCCTGTCTCACTTCTCCTGTGTTTCTGGGACAGTAGTCTGGAGAGTAGACAGGAGGTTCCTCCTACTGAAAGATCCTGTTTGACTCCATGATCTCTGATGAGTGTGAATCACACACACTTCAGGGTTACAGACCTTCTGTGGACAGTACAAACATCTGACCATGTCCTGTAGAAATTGCATTTTATGCAGACCAGGAGTGATGATGTCTTGCAGTGATGCGGAGCTTCATGACTGTGCATAAACCTTTAAATAAAAGGAATTGTGTGTGTGTGTGTGGCGTTTGATCAGCGCTACATGATCAGGGCTGCTGGAGGATGAAAGAGATTTGATCCAGTGAGATGAAGAGAACAGCCTTTGAAGACGTTTGAGAGCCAAGAGAACTATAGGGCTGAGATACACTGTGGTGGAGCTGCTTAGTCACCCTGGCACCCATCAGTTTACTGCACCGCCTTCAGGGGACTGAAGTTTCAAATTGGTATCATTTGGACGGTAGATTATATAAATCTTTCTCATGTAGCCTTTCATTGTGTCATGTGAAATCATTTTTACCGCTCATAATTTTGACGAAGAGCCGGAACACATGAAATTACACAACCCCCCACTGAATACGCCTCGTCCCATGATGGACAGAAAGGAATATTTAATGGCCCGAGAGGGAGGCTTTAATAGTCTGCCAGGAAGAGAAACCTTCGCTTAATATTTGATTGACTTCAGCAATTGATTTGTCAGGCCAGGGTGTGTCAGAAGTGATCAGAGAGTGACTGTGCATACATTTCTCAGCCGTCAGCACCATGTGAAATAAGGTGGTACATGGAGCTGTAAAGCTTTGTGATTTAAGCAACACATGCTGCTGTCACTGCTACTTTTCTTATACACTGCTCGTTATTCTGTTTTTCCTACGTTCCGTCCGACGGCGCACAGCCATCACCTTCAACTGGTGAGCTTTTCAACTATAATCACTAGAATTGCTTTGACACACTAAAGTAACCAAGCGTTCATCAAGAATTGTGTTTTTTTAGTCAAATCAGTCACAACATTAAACCCCCTGACAGGTGAAGTGAACATTAATGATCTGGTTCCAGTGTCTCCTGTCAGTGGGTGTGATGTAGAAGACGCGTGAACAGTCACTTCTTGAAGTTGATGTTGGAAGCTGGAAAAATGGACGAGTGTAAAGATCTGAGAGACAAACTGCGATGGCGAGACGAACTGGGTCTCCAACAGCAGGTCTTGTTGGATGTTCCTGGTGTGTAGTGGTCAGTGCCAACCAAAAGTTCTCCAAGGGAGGAGAACCGGAGAACCAGCAGCATAATAATGAGAACCCCAGACTAGAGAATTAAGGCTAGTCCAGCTCCACAGAAGATCTAATACAGCACAAGCTGAAAGCTGAAAAGCTGAAAAATTGAAAGCTCCTAAAACTGACCTCAGAACAGGACCATGGAGCGATGGAAGAAGTTGGGCTGGCCTGAGGGCGCGACTGCCAGGAAATCTTGGGTCCTGCATTCATGTGGAATGTTACTTTAACACTTAAACATCACTGCAGACCAAGTCCCTCCCTTGATGGTGAAGGTGTCCCCTAATGACAGTGTCCTCTTTCAGCGGGACAGCCCTCCCTCACACTGCAGACACTGTTCAGGAACCCACTGAAGAACAAAGAGTTCAATGCTCCTTCAATTCCCCACATCTCAATTTAATCATCTGTGGCACAAAATATGCCCATCCATGAAGAACCCACCTCCAGCTCACATGGGAACGTTTTACAGGTTTAGCTGTTATCGAGGCACCTACACAAAATTGGATGATTGGACTGCTTTAGTGTCGTATTTAGTTGAGTATGAGTTAAAGAATCTACATGGATAATGTATGAGTGCAGCCATCAGCTATAAATGTGACCCACTTTGCTCCCGTTGGCCCTGTAAGAACGCATGAATTATCAACACCTCATGCACACGAGTCGGATAATGCATTGCATTGCATTAAGCCTGGCATTAGGCAGCTTTAATGGCTTAGGGTGGAAGGGAGTGCTGGATGAAGGAGGAGTGTTGTGCAGAAGGAGATAGAGGGACGGGTACAGCAGAGGTAAAAGGGGTCTCAGATATTCATGAAGTCTAGTCGGCACCGCAGGGTGGCCGTCTGTTAGCTAACGATCTGAAGAATATTAACCATCGCAGAAAAGTTACCCATTCTCACTTCTTCATCTCGCTTCATAGGGAACATTCAGACTCCACTCCTTGGTGTCTCTTCAAGATGGATGTAGGTTCTCTGAAGCATCTCCTGCCTACAAACAGTAGAGCAGCACAGAAGTTCAGACTGGGCTAAATACGGGGAATAAACTGCAGGCAGTTGAGCACATGTGCAGTGAGATGTTTCTCTGTGCAGAAGATCGAACGAATGTTTTCTTGACTGTAAATAAGTGCACATTATTTCTGGGCATTTTTCTGCATCTGCTTCTTTTGGCTGCTCCACAGCGGATCGACCGTCTCCATGTCTTCTTGTCCTCTGTATCTTCTTCCTTCAAACCAAATGCTTGCATGTCCTCTCTCAGCACGTCAATAAACCTCCTCTTTGTCCTTGCTCTTCTCCTCTTTCCTGGCAGCTCCATCCTCAACAACCTTCTGCTGATATGCTCCTGGTCTCTCCTCTGGACATGTCCAAACCAACAGTCTCACTTCTCCAACCCTTTTTGCTGGGTATGAATAACCACACTGGGAATAAATGCAGCTAAATTGGGATAAACAGACGAAATAAAAAAGCAACCCGTTCCCACTGTATCGGGGTGTAGCAGGCCGGATAAGTTGGGTTTATGTAAAGCATTGTGTTCAGGGAGACAATGCGATGAGCTTGGCTCCTCTCTCTATGAGACCACTGGAATGAGAGGATTTGACAAGGCTGCTTGAAAAATGACCCTCATTTCAGTCTTATTTTTAGAGTGAAACAGCCGATTTTTTTCTCCCCCTGCGCTGTGCATGGGGTTAGACAGTACGTTGCATCAGCCTCTTTTTATATCTGCTCTGTAGTGGTGTCTGAAGAACATCAGTGGCGCAACCCTTACTTGCAGTGTTCCCCATCGAGTTGGAGACTCGTTTCGGTCTTCGTTCTCATTCAAGCACTGGTGTTTGGTTTCCCTGCCCGGCTCCTGCTGCCTCACTCTGGACTCGGAGCTCGTTATTTATTATATTCGTTATTTATAGCAGAGGTCTTCAGAGGAGAGTAGGGTCTCCTGTTAGTCCATTTCACAGATCTGAATCTCATCCTCTGGTGGGGACACACTCAGCATTTCTAACATTTCTAAAATATGTGTGTTAAACTCTCTCAGGTGGACAGTGTCATAAATAAATATGGGGTTTGCACATTAAAGAAATGCTTTTTTGTCCAGAAGGGACGTTGTGTCTGGGCTTGCCAGTGGTTGCTAACAACAACATAAAAAAAACAACTGGGTCACTAATCCAGTCTCAGTCTCAGAAGACATTCAGTGTTGGATTTGTCGTTATGGGTTCATGTAGGTCATGAAGATCACGGTGCTGTTCAAGGCTGGATTATAAACCTACTGAAAGGGATGCAGTCACACCAGACCCCTCACTAGAACAACACAACGCCCCCTTCTGGACAAACAGGGATTTCTTTAATGTGCAAACCCCATATTTATTTATTCACATTTAACATTTACATTTAAGGCATTTAGCAGACGCCAGAATGCCAGAGCTCTTATCCATGTCCTAATTACAGGGACTGTCCCCCCTGGAGACACTCAGGGTTCAGGGTCTTGCTCAGGGACCCAGTGGTGGTAGTGCTGGAGGTGGGATTCGAACCTGGGACCTCTTGGTCAATAGGTCCATATGCAAGTACCACCACTAGACCACCGCCCATTTATGAGATTGTGCACCTGAGAGAGTTTAACACACACATTTTAGAAATGAGTATATTAGAGGGACGGCTCAGGTTGGACATTTCGGAGACAAGGTTAGAGAAGCAAGGTTGCGTTGGTTTGGACGTGTCCAGAGGAGAGACGAGGATTATATCGGGAGGAGGATGTTGAAGATGGAGCTGCCAGGAAAGAGGAGAAGAGGAAGACCAAAGAGGAGGTTTATGGATGTGGTGAGAGAGCACATGCAGGTGATTTATTCAACTGTAAAAAATCTCCAAACAGGAAGTGCATTTCAAATTTCAAATCTGGTTCAGAAGCTTCTTACAGGAATGCAGTTGCTCCTGAGCAGCGACCCCTAGAGGATGTCTCTAGTGTGGAGTGATGTTTAGTCTGCCAGATGACTTTGTTCTTTCTGGGTGAAATTCAGCAGCAAGTGGTATAAGCGCTGTTTTGTGCTCTGTTTCAGGTTGTGTGTGTGGTCCACAACTTCAAAGGCAAACTGCTGGTGAGTGAAGACCCCCAGGACAGTATGAGCAGCGCCCCCATGATGAGCATGCCGCGAGTGGAGAGCCCCCTGGAGAAATACATCGCATCGCAGGTAGAACATAACTTCCAACGCTGGTCACCGTAGGCTCATGGAGCAACATCATAAAGGGGGCACAAGACTAGAACTTTCTGTTTTTCTTTCTGATTGCTTGACATGACTGGACGTGTGTGTGTGTGTGTGTGTGTGTGACGTACGGCTGTCGTTCAGATGGCTGAGCTGAGAGAGGAGGAGGATAGCGTGGCGCCCCGCTCTCTGAAAGGACGCCTCCTTGGCTTCTTTGACTGGATGGCGGGCAGCCGTCTCCGTCACCTGCAGAACACAAGGCAATAAACGTATGAACACCTGTGAGCGGCACCTGCCAAGCCTCTGGAGTAAACAGACGCCCCGTTAAAAGGCTGTTAACATCCAATCACATCCATTTTCTCCAAACAAACCAATTACCTGCTCATAATCGGTCTGAATCCAGAGCGCTTGGCTCCGCTTGCCGAGTGATCCTGTCTTTGAAGGCTGTTTTCTACTGTCCTCCTTTCATCTGAAGCAGTCAGGCTGTCCCCTCAACTTGTGTTCGACTGCTGTTCCTGTAGGTTAGCAGGTTTTACAGTTTGTTCGAGAGGGTCAAAGGGAGCTAACGAGAGCCTTCTTCTTTCGCCTGTTCCTGTTCATCACAGCGGATCATCCGTCTCCGTGTCTTCTTGTCTTCTGCTTCATCCTTTTCCGCACCGTCTCCCTGAATGTCCTCTCTCACCACATCCATAAACCTCCTCTTTGTCCTTCCTCTACTCCTCTTTCCTAGCAGCTCCATCCTCAACATCCTGCTCCTGATGTACTCCTCGTCTCTCCTCTGGACACGTCCAAACCAACACTGTCTTACTTCTCTCACTTTGCCGCCGAACCGTCCAGCTGTCTCCCTAATATGCTCGTTCTTAAACTTCCTCGTCCTTCCTGATGCAAATCTCAGCATCTTCAACTTGTACAGCTCCGCCTCTTGTCTTTTAGTTGTTCTCACTACCTTCTCCAACCCGTATAGCATAGCTGGTCTCACTACCATCCTGTAAACCTTCCCTTTCACTCTTGCTGGTCCCTGACTGTCACAGATCACTCCTGTCACTCTTCTCCACCCAGTCCAACCTTCGACACTCGCCGTTACTCTGAACTGTCCATGAGTATTTAAACTCCTCCACCTTCACCTCCTCTACTCCCTCCATCCTCACCACTCCGCTGTCCTCCGTTTGTTAGCCTTTATTTGAGTGTGGAGGTTTGATTATAAACATCTTCTGCTTCATCTTTGATGGGTATCTGCAACCCTGTGATGAAAGATATTTTGTCAGGCAACTTAGTCTGAATTTAACCCCTCAGTTTCAGCTGCTCTCCATAAGCTGAGCCGTGGACTGATTTAGACCAGACGTTCAGCTGTTAATTAAGTCACATGCTGCAGCTCCCCGTTAGCGGGCAACTACATCGTTAGCGTGACCCCTTTAAAATAATTTGCAAGCCGAACAGACACACAAGCAAATCAATGATTTAATCCCTGATTGCTGTGCCGTTTGTGGTTCTCTGTGGGATTAAATGGTTTACTTGTCTGCTGGTTTGGCTACAGAAGGCTGGGATCTGCTGGTGTTGGGTTTGCTTGAAGTGCATGGGGTGATCTGGGTGTTATTTCCACCAATAAAAATGCTAATGGCCTATTTCCTTGTCCTCCAAAGGCTGCTGGTTTGAGGAAGCAGGAGATCTTTATCAGTGAGATTTGTCTTTAGTGACAATGTGCATGTAGATGAATAGCATATGCAGGAGGAGGCTGCAGGACAGGGACACATTCCGCTCCACTGCCTTCAGAAACGTCTCCTACATCAGGCCGCTGTCACAACACATAATCCGTCTGAGAACACTCCTCGTGGAAGAGAGCAGGACACACACCCGTTTGACGCAGAAACGTTTCAGCTCATGGTGTTGAAAACAGGACCCGATTTTTCCGGCTGAAGGACGAGCCTCTACAGTTGCGATGTTTGGTTCTGGTGACGTGATCTGTGGGGATGATCTCAACAGCTTCTGCAGCCGCGTTCTCTCAGTGTCATTTACTTTAAAAAAAAAAAAAATCTCCCACAGCTCAAGGCAGTACGTGTTTGCTGGTGTTCAGTGTAGAACCAGGTGACCAACAAAGGTTCTCACACCTTGGTTAACTTCCCGAGACACTGCTGTATGTCTTTAGCCTTGATCTTCACTTTTTACTCACCGTAATACTTTGTAAATGTTGGACTTCTGGTGACAAACCAGTAACCCTGTGTAATATTCTGTATATATTTTATCTATATTTAGCTTTGCTAATGTCGTTAGTAGACTTAAATCTAACCCAGACCAATTCTTCTTGAATATTTAGAAGAAAAGATCATTAATTTTAGTCTGTGTTCTAGATAATAGACACAAGGTCGGGTAAAATTGACCTCTGAAATAAGTAAGTTCATGTTGGAGTATTAAGGTTCTTCCTGATTCCTATGCAAAAAATTCTCTGCAAAGTTATCGGGTCCTCATCCCAACACTAAACAGATGGAATATCCTGTTGCCATGGTAACATTTAGGTTTAATTACTCATCTTCATAAATTGTTTAATGGGATTCAGATTTTAATAATCCCTGCCCGTCCGACTGTCGATCAGAAGTAACATGACGGCTGAAGGTTTCAAACGAGTTTGCCCAAAAAACTTACATCATCTCGATGACGTTTTCGTTCTGGCATCAAAGCTAGAAATCATCCATTGTAGCCACTCTTTAAAATAAAGTTGCAAAAACAACTTTACAGTGATGCCATAGAAGCCCTGAAGAGTTTTCCAGGCCATTCTTTAAAGGAAATTGAAATTTCTTATTTCTTAACTGCAGTGGATGTTAGATACATATATTATAAAAATACTTCCAAAGTGTGTTAATTATTTAGATCAGTCGCATCAAAAACAAGTAAACAGATCGTATCATTTCAGGCAAATAGAAAAAAAACAGTTTTTGTTTGAATGACATTCATTAAAAGAGAAAAGAAGTTATCCAACACCAGCTGTGGTCTCAAAAAGCAGCACGTTATGTCGTGATCAAAGAGACGTTTGGAACTGATGAGAAAAATACTGAAATGTATCAGTCTGAAGAATTACAGACACTTTTAGGCTCTGGGACTCCACTGAGCCACAAGAGAGGAATTATCACCAAATGAAAAATCATTTGGTTCACAGTGGCGCATCTTTCCAGAAATGGTGGGCGCGACATTGGCTTATTTGGGGGGTAAAAAAAAGAAAGCCGACAGACATCAAATGAACTGATGATTGTGGTTTTGGAAAGAGACTGGCCAAAACTGATTTTAGCATGAAAGAATAATATTAAAATAATAATCAAACCTTTTTTTAAAGAGAGAGGTGCCATTACATCTGGAATAAAGCTAAAACAGCATTTAACAAGGAGAACACCTGCAACAGTAAAACATGGCGGTGGAAGTGTAATGTTGTGGGGATGCTGCACTGTGGGTGACTGAGATTTCCAGTTATGAGAAGTATTTGGTTGCAGCTTAAGTGGCACTTTTTGCATAATTAATGAAAGGTTTGCAACATTTTCCCTGCCTTGCATCATGTTCTCCTAGTACTACATCACTTCCTGTACGGGTTTACCATTTATTAATCAGCGTAATCTGTTTTCACAGCACTGTGAGCTCTGAAAAGTGTATGTTAGAAACCACAGGAGGTTCTGTTTGGCCAATATCATCATCTTCCTCCTGACTGTGCAAATGACCGTCTCTTATGCGGTGGCCTTGTGTTAAGGGAGTTGCTCCCAGGGTCAGAAGGTCATGGGTTCGAATCAGAGATCTTATGGAGACCCCTTTTCTTTCAGATTTGGCTCACAGACCGGGGTTACCTTGCAGTAGAACGAGATCATTGAGGAGGACAAAGCTGATAGTGAATCTACGGCATGTTTGCATCCCTCGCTTTAAGGTGTGCTCTTCTACACCTGTATCAGGTGGCAGGTTTGGCTGCTATGAAGGCACAACATCTGGAACAGACTCCCCCTTTTCTCCTTCTGAAACCAAACCTGCTCCAGAAAGCTGTCCGTTGCAGCTGTACGATTGCAGCTGAGAAAGTTTCCATCGTAACGTATCACTGTTTTCTGGCAGTTTACTACTGCGACATGTTGTAGCCTGTTTCTGCAGGATGGGTTCGCATGTTCATTTCCCAGGAAAAGAACCCTTTAATTTTCTGGAATTTATCAGATTATCTTATCCAGAGTCACTTCCATCTCCTGATTACAGGGACAGTCTGCCTGGAGCAGCTTGGGTTTGAAGGTTTTGCTCAGGAACCAAATGGTGGTGGAGCTGGAGGTGGGGTTTGACCCTCAATTTACAGGTGAATATTCCACCAGCGGATCACCACCATCATGAGGAAAGGCTCGTTGTGCCCTTGTTCCTGTTCCCTTATTCGGTAACCTTTTGGTGAATCCTCATGAAGTATGAAATCCTCATATCTCTCCCTTTTTGTCTCTCGCAGAATCACATCGCCTTCGATGAAGTCACATGACCTTGAGTCGGCGGTGTGGCAGACACATTGGACATCAACGCTCTTTACCGTGCAGTCATCATAGTCAAGGTGCAAGGCTAACCGCATCAGTCACATCCTCTTCTTTGGATCTCTCTCCTCTTGTGTACATGTTAAAAAAAGAGTCAACGGCGTGACGCCGCTTCACGACCCCTGTCCTCCTCCGTCTCGACCCCTGGAGCTCATGTCCACTGAAAATTCACTGTGTGTAGCTGAAGAAACTGTGTGAGAACCCAGATGGAACCACCTTTCAGAAGCTGAATGAACTGAACTTGTAGATAAGTGTATTTATTTTCTGTACGATAAATCCTTGCAGCATTTTTAAGGCTTTTCCTTCACGGCTAAATGTGAATCTCAAAAGCATTTCTTTTATGGTTTTAGAAGTGCACTTCAAAGCAATCCCAAGTTTGCCATCATTAAAGAATCCATAATCAGTATAAAAGGCACAGCTCGTATATTACAGTAATGCTGATGTTCCCAACGAGCCACTGCTTAACCGGAGACGCGTTAAACGATCGCAGTGAAGCTTCGAGGCACCCGAGATGAGCGTCACCTTCCCTGCTGTGCATCCTCCTCCCCGTGAAGAAGGGATCAGCCGTGCAGACAATCACATGCTCTCTTTCTCAGAGGCATTCTGGGTAATTCAGAAGTCGAACTAATGTTTCGTTTGGAACAATGTTTTAATCCTTCACAACAGCGATACGTCAACCAGTGAGTTGGGCAAAGACTTACTTTTAGCGTCTCTTAGTATTTGTTGTCATTTTCTATTTGTTACGCAGTGCATGCTGATTGCAGATCTAATGGCCATGTTAATGTTAACATGTTAATTGGCTGGTAATCTTCATAAAGGCTCCTCTTCACTTGGAACTACAAACTGAGATACCTCAGATGCAAGAACCAATCGTAATTACAAGGAAAGTCAAAAATTCAGTCGCAATAGAGTCCACTCCCCAACCCTGATACTGGAGGCCCTGTTTCGATGCTTTCCCTGCATTTAAGGCTCAGAAAGGAGTTGGTAATCGCACAAAGGACCTCCAAGCCACTTACAGTTCTGCACAAGAGCCTTGAGCCCCTCATTTCTTCAGCTTTTCTTCCAGACTTGCTTGTATTTTTAACGTGCTGTTGAGGAAGAGTTCTCCAGATCTTCCTGAAGGACAGTGTTGTTGTCTCTCATGTTCAGTCCAGTCTCTGTACCTGAGCAGTTTGATAGTTCTGTGTTGGTTAATCCACACAGTGATCTACGTCTGAACCTTCAAGCAGAACAAAGCGTCTAACTTAAGACCTGAAGCAGTGAAGAACCAGGAGCAGATGATTCCAGATGATCAGGTGAGTCGTCTGCTGATTACTGCTGAGTGGAACTTTATTTAGACACTTTGGACAGCTCTAAAACACCCGTTTCTTTCGACTCTGACAAAGTTAAGACAATTTGATGGACATGAACATACATGAACCTACAGAGTTCAAAATCTAAAGAAATGAGGGGCTCAAGACTTTTTCACAGTTCTGTAAGAAGATTAGTGGCTCTCAGGGGCATTCTACACCTTTCCCTCGTGAAAAGAAGAATTTGCTGATAGTGTGACCATAGAAGAGACATTCATAGAAGAGCAATAACGTTTGAAGCTTTCATGAGGATCAAGAACCCATTGACATGGACCCATCTGGCTGTGTCTCATGTTAAGGTATATTTTTGTAATGCACTTCACTCAGAGGTCAATATAATCGACAACGGCACTTTAAAAAAGACAAGAAGCAAGAGAACATCCATCAAACCGCTGCTTTAATAAGTGTACAGTGATGATCAGGATCCATCAGTAATCTGGTAAATGTGGACTAAAGTTAAAACAGTTCTTGTAACAGTATTATATCAGAGACGTGTACAAAGAGTGAACATATGCAGTATAATTTGTCAGGTTTCCTTACGTTTGTGCAGTGTGTGTGTGTGTGTGTGTGTCATCCTTCAGCTACTGTACATTTAAAAGATACGAATATGAATCATTAGATTTGTGTTCCAGCCGGGCGTCTGGATTCCTTTTTTCATTCTGATGCAGTGATTTGTTTCCAATGTTTATATCTTGTATATTTATTTAACTCCTCTTCTGTTTCCTCTTTGATTTCTAGTTTGTACAGAATTTTCGGTTGTTCTGACAGCTCACCAAACTTGTTTAATTACTGATTTCTGTTCACGTCGCGTGACGTTACCCACCGCGTAGCTTCTGGTTTCGTATGGACGTCGTAGGTCAGTCCGATTAGTTTCACATGATCCCAGCTCACCGCGTCCTTCAGAGACTTTCATTGAATTACGACCTTTTACACTGTAGAGGAAAATTTAATTTAAAGGCTTTGAATAAAAAAAATAAAGAAATAATATTCTGACTTTGTGTGCCTCGGGTTTGTCGGAGTGACATCACCATGACCTGTAGAGAGAAGAGGATGTTCTTCAGTGAACGGATTCAGAGCTTTACATTTAACGTTAACAGCGTCTGGCAGGCACTTTTATCCAGAGCGACCGGAATGAGAAAAGCACCTCCTCATTCTAGAAAAACTAGACACATTAAAAGTGGCAACTAAATGTTTGCTTTTCTTGAAGTGAAAACACCAGCAGATCACAAAAAAAGACTTTTTGTGTAGTTGTGTTAGTGTGGAGTGTACGATGAGTGTGTTGTGATAGTGCAGTTGTGTGTGTTGTGTGGTTAGTATAGCTGTGTGTGTGAGGACAGTGAAGGTCTCCTCAGTCTTGATGTTTGGGGTTCCAACATTTACTTTACTGCTGCTGATTCTGAGAAGCGGGACGTTCAGTCCGGCCGAGCTCGGTTCTGATGTTGAGATGTTTACGATGGAATTGAACTCTGGGTGGCTGGTAGTGGAGCAGTTAGGATTTGGTTGAACTGAAGACCAGGTGTTCTGGATCACTGTAGGTGTGATTGGATGAGTGTCTGAGCAGCATCAGTGAGGAAGGGACCGATTCTTTTGAAGTTGGTGAAAAGAACCCTTGAGCCAGATTTGGGCACTTTTGGAAAGTGGTGACTTATTGTTAGGGACGAGGCCCCATGCTCTTGTTGTAGGTTCAAGACCCAGACCAGCCGGTAGCCCTGAGGTACCCTTGAGCAAGGAACTGTCCTCATCACTGTTCTCCGGATGCTGGAAATGGCTGGCCCTTGCTGGACGGTGTGTGTGGGTTAAACAGAAGATGTATTTCGTTGTGCTTTGTTGTGTTCCGTTCACAATGACAAATAGTCACTTTCACTCCACTTTAGACCCTAAAGAGCCTCGAGGCATCTGTGGTCCCTGACTTGACTGGAGAATGAGCTTGTTTGCTCTGCAGAACCTGAAGCACGTGGAATAAAGTGACATCTTGAGGAACGGTGGAGGTCTCGCTTTTCCCTCGACTTCTCAACTCGCACAGAAAGTCCTGAAACGGACAAACAAGCAGTCAGAGGAGATGAAGTGGATGACCTGCCTCAAATCAGTATTTGTCATTGGGCAGCACTCTGCCTCTGTTCTCTCATTCTTCTCATGGACGGATCCTCCTACTCTATCACTGATGATCCATCTACAGAAGATACAAAGGAACCTGCTGCCAGTAAAGCCGCTCTTTCAGTGGCTGATGTCAAGCTGTCTGGTTGTCTAGAGAATCTGAAGGACAAAGGATCGCACAGCTCCCATAATTATTCCTTAATTATGCATCAGTGCACCCTGTGATGGAAGACGGGCTTTTCATTTCAAACTTAATCTTTCTGGCTTGGATTTTTTTCATTAAAACTTAATGGCAATATCAATTATTTCATCACTATCTCTCTCGAACAGAAAAATCATGATTCAGCTGCCTTTTAAGCATGACATCACACTGATCTCCTAGTTTCCACGCTGTATTGTGCAAGTACATTTTTTACTTCAGCTAAACAGTGTGATGTTCCCAGGGTCCAGTTTAGTACCGTAAATAAGGCTGTCTCTGAGAAAAGGGGCCGAGTTGTACCTTTCCAAACCTAAAGTTTTAAAGTAGGGCAGTAAAATAGAAATCCTGGAGTCGAGACGGGGTGCGCAGAGTCAGTCCACCTTAAAAATATACCTGCAGTGGAAAATGGTGGAACTCTGCCTTTGAGAAGACCATCCGAGCGACAGTTTAGTGTCTTCTTTGACCGAGAATTCAGCGATGTCTCGTTTGGTCTGATAAATATTCTCATCGTAGGAGCGGCTTTAGCGTGCCAGGCTTTTCAGGAATACTATTGTTTCACACTGTGACAGTTGGTTGCCATGGATGCTAATTGCCGAATTACCGCAGGCTTTTACAAAGTCCCGAAATTGCGTAGCGTTAAAATGGAGGAGTAAGATGTTTGGAAGAAAGAAGGGACGCACTCTTTCTTGCCACACCTAAAAATAGCAGCCGGAAAATGTTCCTCTGAGCAATAACTGCCTATAAAACCACGTGGGGGCTGTGAATGTTTGGAAAACACTATTTTCACTCGACCCTGAAACAGCTCAATACCTTTTTTTGAAGAATCCATCAACATTTCAGCCCTATTGTGTCACGAAAAAGGAGCAGAGCTTTTTTAACAGCAATTTTGTTTGGAAGCACGAATTGAAAAGACACAGAGACGGACACAGCGGGAGACAACAGAGCTGCTGGCCATCCTGAGCACAAATGCTTTTTGGATTAACAATGGAAGTAAAGCCTCACTCTTACCGACAACCAGCCATTGGAGGCGTTTGTGTGTTTCCTACGAATGTGAACTTCCTCTTGTCGGCCCAGTGTTGCGCTCTGATGGTACTCATGCAGGTCTTTCCTTTCTGTGTGTACTAGGTGGGCTGATCCACTGTGGGTCGTCTCTTCTTTCCTCCGGATGTTCTGGCTTTTCTGTGCCTGCACCCTGCTGTGAACCATAGTTAGCCCACCTGCTTTCCGGATCAGTGGCCTGGTTCTGGCCATAAATGAAGCATTATTGGGTGACTGCATCTGCAGGTGGGTCAACTCAACTTTGCTCCCACGGTCCCACTCCAGGTTTCGGCCAGATGCCCTTTTCCAGAGTTGTGGTGGTTCAGCACGTCTCGTTTCAGGGTTCACTCCAGCAAACCCTTTACATCTCCAGGCCAGCGGCTCCTCTGTGATCCTGACGCAAGACTTGGCAGGAGCCCATCGTATCAACGGCAGATTCCGCTTCAGTTCTCGGCTGCTTGTTTTCGCTGACCTGAGCCCATAACTAATATCTCGTTTGTGGATCATCAAGCTAGTCAATGTGCTGTCGTTTGTCTGGAAACAGTCAGCACTTTGGCTCTCTGCTGGGAGGACCTCAGGAGTTTGTTTGGACGAAGGAGATGCTTGGCGTCCTGGAGGGATTTTTCCTGCCACATCACTCCTCTCTGAGCCAGAGGACAAGGCCTCACTTAATAAATGATGCGACAGCACAATGCTCTTCTCCTCCAAATATCTGCATTTCTGCTCAACCTGCTGTTTAGCTCTCTGGCATCCAAAAAATGCATCATCATCTGCAATAAAAGACAGAAGATTTAGGGTAACTGACAGTGAAAGGAACCGTGGAGGAGGTCTGTCAAAGCACTTGAAGCTCTAGGGGGCCAAACTAAATCATTTACTTTCAGTGCTTAAAGGAGGAAGGTCTGATGTTGTAGTGCTGTTGCACCTGCAGCTTACCTGAACTCACCCCCGCCTTGTTCCCAAAAATCTTCCCAAAAAAGACATGAATATTTATTTGTTCATCAGGACTGCTTTCAATAAAAGATGTCCCATTCTGCTCGCTCGTTAGGTGTGTTTGTGCCTCAGAGCGGCTACATTAGGGATGCTGAGAGGCGCAGGCCTTGTTAGGCTGATGATTAATCACACGCTACAACCATAAATGTCAGAGCTAAAGCAGGCGTAGCTCGGTTCTGATCGATGACTTACTCTCCAGCTCTCTTCTACTGGCCCTCTGTGACTCTCTGGGAGAGGACACCACTCATTACACCCAAATGTCACTGATCCAGAGACAGAGAGGCTGCTTTTCCCTTCCTTTTTGAAATTTTACAGGCCTGTGTGGGGGATATTGGGATATAAAGGTGCTAAAAAGGAAAACTAACCTCAGTTGTGGCTGTACTGGTACAACGAAGTTTCCGGAGCTGATGGTGAACATTCTAGACAATGCTTGGGATTCAGAAGTGGCTCTCTGCACCACTAAAGCTCTATTTTTGACTGAAGTTGCATCGAAAACTAGTCAGAGAAGAAAGTCAAGTGTTCTACTTCTGCTAACAGGCACTGCGTGTGAAATTTAGACAACAGAGGTGGACGTACTAAAACAAACCGCCACTTCTCTTTCACCCCTGTCATTCAGAACGGGAGAGAAGTGTGTTCACTTGGAAAAGTAGAGCAAACAATATAGGAAATGAATACGATTCAAAATGAACCATTCAGCTGTGGAACCCATCATGGAAGACGGGCAGAAATCAGGACGAACGAGCAGGACCACAAAATCAAGGCACTTTCAAATGCTCCGTTTCTAAATCTGATCCAGGTAGGATCCATCTTTTAACAAAACCTCACCTGACCTGGAATTTAGCTTTAGCCCTTCAGATTTCACAAGCGAAAAGAAACAAAAATATTTTTTTATTTTTATGTTTAGGCAGAGTTCTAATGGTCAGAAATCCTGTGTTTTTAACAGTGACCGTGCAGTTGTTTTACTGTGTCAGTCTCTCCAAAGGTCAAAGGAGGCCATTATTGATCGAAGTAGCTAAATAAAGGTCAAAGTAAGCATTCTTTCCTTTTTTTCCAGAAAAGGTCTGTAAGAAGGAATAAGGAAATGCTTCCTAAGCATTTCAAGCAGAGACAGATTTGGAAGAACCGATTTTGTCGAAAGGATCAAGTTTGAATGTCTTAACTGGCCTGGTATCAGCTACCGAGCTGCCAGTAATGATCTATGGCTGAGCAGCTAAACTCTTTGGGGGGAAAAAACACTGAAGGCCAAAAACAGTTAAAACACTCATCATATTTAATTTCAGGATGTCACGTTTATCAGGAGCAGTGGTGTCCTAGTGTTGAGGGAGTTGAAGTCCCATAAAATCAGAAGGGTGTGGGTTTGAATCCTGCACCAGTAGGTTGGTTGCTGAGGTACCCTTGAGCAAAGTACCGTCCCCAACGTAGCTCCCTGGGCACTGGATATGGGCTAAATGCGTTTCAAAGTGTGAAGTGCTGACAAAGTCACTTTCACATCACTTTCCCTTTAACGCTCAACCATTTGGTGACAGTCAGCTGGACAGTCAGCTCTTGCATGCTGTTCTATCAGAGACGTTCCAAAATAGGCTGATAGGATGCACTAGCAAAATTTCTTTGATCACTACAGAGTAGCCGACGTAGATTCAAAGACAAAGCGTCTCCCATCACAGACGAATCCACGACTGTTTAAAGAAGACAAACTTGCAAATGAGGCCAGAATGATTGGAAACCTGTGCACAGAGGCAGGGAGTCCTGCCTCTCAACCTCCATCCGCTGCAGACCCTGATTCTTACCCACGCTGGGAATCAAACTGGGCGCAGTGGCACGTCTGCATGTTGCCCACACATAATGGTTCCAGGTAAAAGGAGCGGTGCGATTAGAACCGAAGCGCTCATCGTTGTGTGCAACATGAAAAAAAAAAAACCATCCATGTCCCCCATTATCTCCTCTCCCACTGCTCAGACTAATCCACGCTTGAGAGCAGCCTGGAAAAAGCGCCTCTGTGTCTGTTTACGACTTTGAAGAGGCATCGGCTGTTGATCACATCGATTTTACTTTCAGTACTCTTTGTGGCATAGAGCTTAATAATCGCATGCTTTCTATTAGACAGTCGAATCGGTGAAGGGCTGAATGAGTTTGATTGCTTACCATTTGGTCCATTATCAGCATCGAAGCCCTCCCAGGCACTGCAGAGGTTTTTCTTTTCATCTTTTCTGTTGACACATCAGCAACAAGTACATGAAGAGACCCGCATGTAGTAAATGCATTCATTAGAAGCCTTTTGAAAATGCAATGTAAGCCAAATAAGCTAAATCTTAGGCAGCTTGAACCTCACGAGATAAATGATGTTTTAAACTTTTAAACCTTGCCTAGTTGTGTGGTTCATTTCTGGGATTTTTTGTGGATGACTAGGCAGTTTTAGATAATGGTGATGCTATTATGGCACAGTGGGCGGTGCCGTCACCTCACAGCAAGAATGTCCTGGGTTCGATTCCCAGACGGGACGGTGTGGGTCCTTTCTGTGTGGAGTGGATGTATTCTCGCTGAGGATGCGTGCGTTGCCTCCAGTAGCTCCGGTTTCCTCCCAACGTCCAAAGACCTGCACCTCAGGTGGACAGGAGATGCTAAATTGTCCCCTAGGTGTGTGTGTGTGTGTGTGTGTGTGTGTGTGTGTTTGCCTATCCTGTAGCTGCTACACGGTTCTCCAAACAGCGTTTCAATGATGTGGACTTGGAAACATGTTTCACCCTCAATTTGTATATGTAATATATCACTCCCGTTATTGGATGCTGGAGATTGTACTAGTATTCCAGAACCAGGACTCACTGGGGTTCGGGAATGATCATATAAAAATCTCTGACGGTTCGAGATGCTTTACAGTTTGAACTTAAGCTGAAAAATAAGCTTTCAGACAAAAGCTTGCAGTTCAATCCACATTATGCCTCAAGGCCCAGACTTGACAAGTGACGAGGATGCTGCAGCTTGGTGAAGGGAGCCACCTCAACACATCCAATCACAAATTGCTGAACTGGGCTGTAGCTTGACACCAGACTTCACCACGAGCAAGGTGGTGTAGCTTCCTCGCATGTTTAGGTGAGGAAACTGTCAGCAAGAAAGCTGCCTGCAAGAAACTCTAGCTGAAACGGGTTCTGCCAAAGCAATGATGGGGCAGGAAAAATATCCAGAGCCTAGAACCCATGAAACTGTTCCTGAGTTTCAGTTCAGCTCAACCCTTCAGATAGATGTTCTGAAAATACACCTATATATGCTCATTTTGAACTAGATTAAACTGAGATGTTTCAAATAAATTGGGGCACAAAAAGAGCGGAAAAACTTTGTAATGCAAAACAAATCACCTGCTGGAACATCTCACAACTCATTATGTTAAGCAGCTGAAATCCTTTATCAGGCAAGAACGGGATCATTTTCCCTTTTAACACTCCAGCGATGGGGCTCCTCCGTTCTCTGTGTTTACAGAGAGCTGTCAGAAGAAGAGGTGATGCAACTTGGTGGTAAACATGCCCTTGTCCCCAGTTCTTCTACTTCAAAATGAGCAAAAAGTTTCTAAAAAACAATAAAAACGTTTGACACGTTGCCTTTGTTCTGTTTTCAGCTAAATGTGGGTTTTGATGATTTGCAAGTCTTTCTGTTTTTATTAACATTTCATACAGCATCTCAACTTCTCTTCAAACTGGGTTGTAATTAAAATTCACCCATTTGCCCCATCCTTTAATCAACCCCAAACATTTCTTCAGCTCGGTGTTCAGGTAATGTGGTATAAAGGAACAACACTAGAGCTTCCAATAAAACGGTTTTTCATGGAGTGGGAGTAACTGCTCATTGAAACAGATTTTGTTGAGGCACTGAAGTGGCTGCAGACAAAAATCTGGATATTAATGATCTGCTGTCAGTAAGAACCTCTTCAGAATCTAGTTCGATTTACATTTATGGCATTTATCAAACAGGAAGAGTCGCAGTAGGTTTCAGGGTTTTGCTCACGGGATTCAATGGTGCTGCATTTATGACATAGCCTGGCGCGAACCCACAACCTCTTGGTCCAGAGTGGAGAATCATGCCCTTAGAAACTAATCAGGCAACACGCAGCAACATTTCGGGAGGTTCTATATGTCAAAGGAACGTCCACGTGAATGCAGGACCAAAGGTTTCCCTGCAGATCATTGTCCAGATAGTCACACTTCCTCCACCAGCTTCTCATAGTGCATCCTGCTGCCGTCTCTTCACCAGGTAAGTGTGAGACATCTGTCCCCATGAAGGTTCTTGTCAAAATAGCTCTGACCCAGTTCTTCCTGCTTCAGGTATTTGCATACATATCCAGAATTTTTGCTTTGTGTATCCCGATGTCATTTTACGGTACTTCCTGGAGTTCCTGGTGTCTGATATCTACTGTTGCCATGCAGCCAGCATAGGAAAGGTACTTAAAGGCCTGAACATCAAGTCCTGATGGTCTTGACGAGAGGTGGCCTTTTCTACAGCTCATCAAACCCCCCATTCGAGAGGGACTGCAGTCTGCTTTCCCTGTCCAATGAGTCCTGAAATGATCGAGTCCATGATTATTCCCCTGGAATGTGTTGTATTACCTCTGACCAGACCAGCCCTAAAGATGACTCACAAATGGCTTTATTTACGACAGCCATGGTAACAAGCCTTGCCCAAAGCATCTGAGCTCTACTTTCAGTTCTGTGTGGGACTGAATCACAGTCATCATGGTGGGCCTGCGGTATTTCAGTCCTTTATTCCCTGATGGCTTCAGGGCAGCATCACTAAGAGATGAGGGCACACACAGCCAGTGAACTCGGAGAAAGCTTTCACTAAATGAGACAAAACAAAAAGTCTCCTGGACGGCGAGCCCTGTTCATCACACCGTATTTTCACGCGCCACTCTCGACCCACACATTTTCCTCCCTGCTTATTATGAGGAGAACCTTTTTATTCACAAATTACTTTGCAAACACACCCGTGACAAGGATGAGACAAAAAATGTTAAAAACATGCCTTGTCGGCATGTACGCAGAGAGAGGAATAAAAACCCATCGTACCTTTTCCTCCTTGGTTTATTTTCACTCATAGTCCCCTGGTGATACTTGATGCAGTGAGTCACATTCACACTGTTTTCACACCCAGACACACATCAGCAAGAAGACCCACAGCATTAAGGAGGAACATGGCAACGGGGAAAGGAGGAAGAAGCATGTGAAGCAGGTTCTACTGGTAAACAGAGACGACAAAAGGCTTTAGAGACTCAGAGAGGAGGGTTTCAAACCACACATGCCCTGCCAGTCTCTACAGTTCGTGCTAATCCGATCTATTCACCATGTACATTCATCGTTTGTTGGCTTGAAACCTCCCATCAGCCCAAAAGAGTCCATTCTGAACTCACAGCCTCTCAGGCGTGGGATTGTGAGAGTAATTGACTCCACCTGCGCGCACAGATCTGCTCGTTTCACCTGACGCCACCATCACTCTCAATGGAGAGGAACTTTAAAAGGCAAGCACAGATTCCTCAGCTGCTGGAGGGAATGGCAGCATGCAAATGAACCTTCTGGTCCCTTCTAGAGTCCATCATTTGTACAGGCTCTAAAAGAAATGTGGTTTCCTGTCGCTGACCCAGCAGAAGCAGCAGAGGGTGAGACTTAATTTAATCCACACAAAGGTGTCAGGTCTGGCTGAACTCTATCTATAATAAAAGGATCTGCCTCGTTTGTGCATTTATTCTGCACAAGGTGGTTAAACTGCTAAACAGTTTGGCTTAGAGGGAGAAATGGCTTGAATCCACTTCGATACAATGAAATGAATCAACGTGTGAAGTGCAGAGAAAATTACTGACCGTTAGTTTGCTTTCAGTTTTTCCTAAAAAAAAACCAAAACAAAACAGATTGACCGCTATACATTTACATTTACGGCATTTAACAGACGCTCTTATCCAGAGTGTCTCCATGTCCTAATTACAGGGACAGTCCCGCTGGAGACACTCAGGGTTCAGGGTCTTGCTCAGGGACCCAGTGGTGGTAGTGCTGGAGGTGGGATTCGAACCGGGGACCTCTTGATCCAGAGGTCCGTAGGCAAGTACCACCACCAGCACCCTATAAATTATTACTGGGAAACTTACGGTGTGGGCATCACAGCACAGCGGCCTACATTGTTTCTTCCACTGGTTTTCTCTTTAATGATCCTTCTTGATGTTTAATCTAACTCTAAAATTTTACAGGGCTTCAATTTAATTTAAATTTTACATTTTCATCGGGCACTTTAACTGCCCTCTGCCGGACGAGAGCCTTATTGTCACCCCCAAGTTTGCAGTGGTGGCCTAGTGGTCAGGGAGTTGCCCCAGGATCAGAAGATCCTGGGTTTGAATAGAGGTACACTTGAGCAAGGTACCATCCCCATCATGGCTTTCTGGGTGCTTTAAATAGCTGCCCCCACGGTGTGTGTGGGCGAAAAGTGCTGTGTGCTGTGCCATGTTTCACGATGACAAAGTAGACACTTTCACTTCCACTTCAAATCCAGTTTCTCCTTCACTGATTGATCAAGGTATTCACCTCATTTCTTCCTTCCATCCAAGTTCATGCTCATTTTTATAAACAAACATGAAAGCGATTCTGACCCATTCGTCCCTCTCTGTGAAAGGCGTCGGAGGGGGTTGACTGACAGTTTATTTTTATGTGTGTGAACAGTGTGAAGAGCAGATTCGGCTAAGAGGTTTAAATAGTGGTCTTCAGGAACAGTGTGGTTCTGCGGGAGATACAAACCTGATCTCAAAACAGCTCATACGGATGAGAACACACAGCTACGCGAATGCATCGGGTCCCGTCTCCTGCATGTGCCACCCGGTGCCACCCCTTGCCTAAACCACACAGAGTATTTCCAGCAGGTGAGTGGACATCGCACAGGGAAAATCACCTGCTGTGCTGCTAGCGGTGTTCTGGTGGTGAGGGAGTCGCCCCGGATCGGAAGATTGTGGGTTCGATTTCCTCACCAGTAGGTTGCCCTGAGGTACCCTTGAGCACGGTACCGTCCCGGTCACTGCTCCCTGGGCGCTTTCAATAGCTGCCCCCTGCTGCACGTGTTGTGCTGTTTCACAATGACAAGGGTAGTCACTTTCACTTAGGTCCTGATTTTCTGGAGTTTTTTGAGTGAAAGCCGCTTTTGTAAATGAAAACACTCAGGATGGGGCTTTAGTTCATTGGAGAGAAATCCTGTCTCTGTCTCAGTTCAGAAGGAAATAAACAGCTGATAAAAGCAGTAATTTCAGGCCATGGAATTATTTTGCGAGCAGTTAAATGTTTAACCTACTTGAGGATCTATCACGCCACTCGGCGGCCTGGTCTCGCTGTACGTGCACCCATTAAGACCGTGTGATGTAAAGAATATATAAAAACTAAACTGGTTTGTCAGCAGCAGTCGTGTCCAGGGTCCCTTGGGTCACAAGGTGTCTAAAAAATGTGTTTTCAAATGGGAAGTTTTGTGAGAGTGTAATATAACCCTGCAGAGCTGCAGTTTTATAACAGTGGGGTTTCCGGACACTTTATCTTCTCGGCCGTTATTCAGCATTTCACTCATTTCAGGTGAGTTTCAGATAAATCTGTGATAAAACAACACAGGTATCAAACACCTTGATTCCACACCCCCCGATTCCCACCCGAGTACAACTGATCACCTGAAATACCTTTTACACACGTCCCTCCGTTCTCCTCCACCTCCCTTCTTTTTCCTGCGGGGTGGTGCGTGAAGGGTTTGTTCTTAAAGACAGTTTAATGTTCGTCCAGAGCATCGGACCCTTCACACGCGTAATCAAAGAAATCAGAAATTCATTCACTATGTTCATGGAACATTCTTCTCCAAAATGATTTTTTCTTTTTTCTCTACATCTCAGTTGACTGGAGTATACTGGAACCTTCAAGTTGACTCCAAGTCCATGACTTCCTGTTTAACTGGGGTGCAAATATTTGGTGACACAGAAGCCAAATTATGTTGGTTTTCCATCAACATGGCAAAGTGTGAGATGATGCTTCCAAAAAGCAGGTTTTTAAACCCTTTCTTGGGCTGCCAAAAAATATAATGCTCTTAGTTCACAGATTGAGACTAAAACTCTGTGGCTTATTTTAGCCTGCTTGGCTCAAAACGAGCCCGTTTTCCTGATTATAGGCCTTTGAATTCCTGTTTCATTTCAAGTCATGTGACCTGGACCTGGAAAATTGAAGGAAAAACCTTCACACCAAATCTAGTGCAGAAGAAAACAAAGCCGTTCCACTTCAACAAATTCTTTTATTTGTCAAATCTAAAAACCCAATAGTGCATCTGGTGCTTCTAATCAGCAAGTTTCATAAAATATTTTCAAATTTTCTACAAATCTGAACGGCACAAAAAAAATAAGGTTAGCTTTTGGCAAGAATGAGAAATTTGTCCAGAACAAATCTCCGTCCCTGGTCAGCTGGGAATAAGGCACAGCGGAGTTCATGCTGAGATTTCTGGCAGTTGAAGCATTTGGTCTGCAAGATGTATATATAAAAAAAACAAACTGTCTTTGGTCACCGTCGTTTGGCTAAATGCATCATGGGAGATTAGGATTCGTCTCCGTCTCCGTCTCCTCCTTCACTGGCCTCGGTCCTCTGAGACAGCAGGAATGACTCCCACACTGCCAGACACTGCAAGAGAAGACACATTTACAATCACGGCAGCGACAGTCCTCCGTCTCTGTCCCCGAGTCTGAACCCATGGACCGTAATCTGGGTGCGTTTCTCTCCTTCCATCAATAAAGCCCTCCCCCTCCCCCTCCCCTGCAGAGAAATGGCAGGCCGCATTGAAAGGCTGACACACGGCAACTTTCAATTTAGCACCCAATTTCATTCACTAGCTGTGACGTGGGCTCGTTTATGAGTCGCTTGCCAGGCCTTAGATTAATGTTCTCCTCTCCAAAAAGCACTCCCGCCAAACAGCACTGCCCCCCACATAACTCGCCTGGCACTTCAGAGCGAGGGGAGCAGTTGGCACAGCCGACAGCACTTCATTCTGGGATGAAGATGAGCTCTGACCTTTCCGAAGCGCTCCAGTGCTGCAGAACGATCACAAACGGCTCCAGAATTAAAGGAAAAATCCGAGCCTCTGCAACACTGTTATCACAACAATATGCAAATCTAATTCGAACCATTCACAGGGCGACCAATCACAGGCGTAACTGGGCGTCTTGGTCCGTTTTGTGTTTTTGTTACTGTGCCGTTAATACTGAGATTCAAGTGCGAGCGATCCTTTCCCGATTGGCTGGCGCAGCTCGTTTCTTTCCAACTTTCCACTCCAAGAAATAGAGAGCGGCTTAGAAGCAACGGAAGGCAACAGTCACACAAATCCTCCAGCAGGCCCGGACCGGCGTTCCCGATGAGCTGGATGGTGTTTATTTAAATCAACAGCTTTATTGATGTTCTGCAGAAATGATTTAGATGACTATTGATCTCTACTGCTTGTTAGCTTTGCTGCTCAAACATTTTGGACTCTCGACTGATGAACTTTAGATGACTTTATAAATCTCATTTTCGTCCCAAACCAGTCCAAGCTGTTTTTGAGTGAAGTGAAAGTGACTATGAGTCATTATGAACACTGAAATACCACCAAACACATCCTCTGTATTAAACACACGCAGACATATCCAGCACCCTGGGAGCAGTGATGGGGGTGGTACCTTGAAGAGAACCTCAGGGTAACCTACTGGTCTGGGGACTCGTCCACCGCAGCCCAATCCGGTGAATAAGGTAAAACAGCCACTTTAGGGTAAATGGGTGAGGGGCGGGGCTTAACGGCTACAGAAGGAAATAAAACAGAGTAGCTCTGTGCTGACTGGACATCTGACTCAGCAAGAGTAGAATATTAACACGTGGAGACAGGAGACAGCATCACAGAGCACGCTGGCCGTCCTCTCCGACATCATTTACACCCAATCAGACGATGAACAGGCCGTAAGGAGTGAGCGAGTAAGGAGTGAGCGAGTGACAGTGCTCCAGTTAAACTCCATGAACCTGGATGGAGAAGGTCGCGAAGTAAAAAAAAAAAATAAAATTCAAAAGATTTGTTATAAAGACGATAGACTACATGATTACGTGACAATTACTGAAGTCTTTTTTTTTTTTAACACATCAAAGAACATTGACATCGGATATATTTTATACATGCATTTAGAAACGTAATGAAAGGACGCTTTGCTCTTTATTAACAGTCCAGGATGAAACTATTGTTGGGTTGTGCTAAATGTTGCTGGAGCAGTTAACTGGGGGGTGGTGGTGGTACCTGTCTATGGACCTGTGGCTCAAGAGGTCCCAGGTTTAATCCCCACTCCAGCACTACCACCACTGGGTCCCTGAGACCCTGAACCCTGAGTGTCTCCAGGGGGACTGTCCCTGTATATGGAACTGGAAGTCGCTCTGGATAAGAGCGTCTGATAAATGCCGTAAACGTAAAACTGTGGGCCGAAATCAGCTCCTGCTTTTTGGTAGAGGATGGTCCAGGGCTCCTGGTTCCTCAGGAAATCATCCCAGCCATCACAGACGCCCTTCCGCCTCAATTCACTGCGACAGGAACCTTCTTGAACCAAAAATAAAAGGCTATTCAGCCTTAGGGTCAGACATCAATCTTTCATACTTCTCTTCTGAATCGGGAGGATGAAAGCGCTCCGTGATGTGTCAGAGTGATTTTCACATTTATTTTGGACGCAATTCCAACAGAATCAGAAGTGACTGTACCACAAAGTTCAAACGAAACAAAACTTTTTTTTTTTACTCTAAAACAAAGTGAATGTCTGGAACAAAAACCCAGGTATTGACACAGACTGCATACAGAGAGACTCCAAGGAAGATTCAAGGACGGGCTGTGTTTGCTCCGTAACGCGATTCTGTCATTCAAGGTAGAGAACAGAGAGATTAGGTGTAGTGACAGACTGGGCTCTCTGAAGGCAACTGCTTACTCATGTCTGACCGTGGCTTTGGGAGGCGGGCAGAGGTCCACACGATCTCCACTCAAATTCTGATTCCTTTACTCGGTATTAGTGAAAAAGTACAGGAATGTACTGAGAGAGTAAAGTAAAAGTACAGGAATGTACTGAGAGTGTAAAGTAAAAGTACAGGAATGTACTGAGTGTAAAGTAAAAGTACAGGAATGTACTGAGTGTAAAGTAAAAGTACAGGAATGTACTGAGAGTGTAAAGTAAAAGTACAGGAATGTACTGAGAGTGTAAAGTAAAAGTACAAGAGTGTACTGAGAGTGTAGAGTGAGACGTGTCTCCTCTGAAGGACGTCTGGAGCGTCTGTCTGTGCTGAAAGTGAACTGAATCTCACTCCATATTAATAGAATTAAAGACTATTAAAGCCTCGAACTTCAACTCCAATAAAAACAATCTACTGAAAATAATCCACATGAACTTCACCGCTTCACTTTCATCACCGTCTCTACTAGTTCTCCATCACGGACACACACTCCACACACCCTGAACTCCACCGTCCACTCTCCCTGTCCTCTCTCTCACTCTCCTTCACTCTGTCCTGCACCGATGGACACTCAGAGGGACGTCTCTTCTGTGTTTGTGTCCATTTAGTCTGAGACGGTCTGGATGTTGGGAAGGTGATGGAGGAAAAAAAAAAAAATATGGAGGATTAACTCAAATGTTCAGACTAAAGTGAGGAGTCTCTTTTGGAAATGAAAGTGAAAAAGTGAAAGTGACAACCCTTGTCATTGCGAGGTCACAGCACAGCAAGCGTGAACCACAACGAAATTGGACCTCTGCTTTTAACCCATGCACACAAACACCGTGCAGCAGTGGGCAGCTATTGAAAGCGCCCAGGGAGCAGTGACGGGGACGGTACCTTGCTCAGGGGTACCTCAGAGCAACCTACTTTTTTTGAGGGAATCAAACCCACAATCTTCCGATGCGGGACCAACTCCCTAACCACTAGGCCACCACTGCCCCATGGATGAAAGGACTGATATTTGGTGGAAAATGAAGGGATGAAAAGGAAAAAAAACAATCAGAATAATAAATACTCAAAATACAGAAGATATGTGAAAACTGTTTAAAGTACAGTAACAAAGTATTTGTACTTCATTACTTCCCGTCTCTGCAGTGGGGTCACTTATGCCCTCAGGCTTGAGAGGACAACTGGCAGACAGCTGATGCTGACGACGTCCATTGATCCGACTGTGCTTTAGTGACATCAAACAGAAAAACTTGGCCAAAATCTCATGAGTACGACTGAAGGACAGAAAAAGCAAGACAAAGTGAGGGGAAATTATGGGCTGTCACTATCAATTATACTTCTCACTGACTGTTCTCCAGTAAAGGAGATATATATATATATATATATATATATATATATATATATATATATAAAAAAATACATATATGTGTTGGTGATACTTGGTGGTGGGTGGTGGTACTGGGGAAAAGACGGGAGGTGGAGCTGGAGGTGTCCGAGTTAAAGATGCTGAGATGTTCGTTGGGTGTGACGAGGATGGACAGGATTAGAAATGAGTATATTAGAGGGACAGATCAGGTTAGACATCTTGGAGACAAGGTTAGAGAAGCAAGGTTGGACATGTCCAGAGGAGAGACGAGGATTATATTGGGAGGAAGATGTTGAAGATGGAGGAAGACCAAAAGAGGAGGTTTATGGACATGACCGTCAGGATGAAGTTTACAGAAGGACAGACAGCTGTGTGTGTCCTCAGTGTGGATGGTCAATAACGCCGCCGCTCAGGAGACGAAGGACGAGAGACTCTTCACTGTGAAAGTAAAGGGTGATGATGAGCTAATGTTAGCGAGCGTCCTTATTATTGATCTCTCGTTACTAAACGGAGATCCTAAAGTGTCTGTTCCACTCACCAAGGCCACCGCGTCGGTCCAGGAAAACCAACAATGTGATAAACAACAAGCCCAATTACACGAAACAACCCTGGGGAGGATAATGGAGGGCAGAGGGAGGAGGATTCATTTTGCCCTTCAGGTGGGCGGGGCTTTAAAAGTGTGACGTCACATAAAAACTTTCAAAAAGAAAAAAAAAAAAAAAAATCATTGCAGATTCACAGAGAAGGACGAATTTATTTTACATTTCAAGAATTAAAAAAAATTCACTGATTTATTTACGAAGCCCTGAACAGAGGGGAACTACATGTGCAACACTCTGGCAACCACAAGAATAAACATGGAGTCCTTCAACATCTGCAGAGGCAGAAACATCTCGGCTCAAGGCAAAAACCGCCGACAGCTGATACAGCGGCCGACTGAGTCATTTTAGAGGCGTTTGCCGCTTTTGGGACGAGGGGCGTCTGAGGGGGCGATGCTGGAGAAGCCTGCGCTGCGATTAGGGGGCTCATTAGGGGGTCAAGGGGGTCAAGGGCCTTTCTCCATTACTCAGCACTGCTCCAGCTGTTAGAAGTGGATGTGCAGGTAATCGGATCTAATTAGGGACCAACAATAATCAGCTGCTCCGTCTCAGGATACCCAGGACTCAGCTTTAATATGGGGGAAGAACTTCTCTGCATCAAACTGTCAGCAATGACTCTGCTGCTCGATTAAGAAAAAAGAAAAAAAAAAAACAAAACACATGAAGGCATGTTGAATTCAAAAGGGCAACATCCATTGCAGAAGACTCTAAAATTAAAAACTTTAAGCCTAACATGAGCCTCTGATCCCCCCCCAGTGTCCCATGAGGGACGTTGCTGAGTCAAGCCTCAAAAATGCTCAGCTCTGTGCAATTTAAGACCAACATTTAATGACAGCATCCTTGTCTTCCCCATCTCGGAGCAAAATCCTTGTTGCTATGGCGTCTCCATGGCAATCCTCTGAACTTGCAATCTTACAGTGTGCCCGCCGTGTTGTACAGGCTACCATGCAAACGCCTCTATAAATGACAACGCGAGCCCACGCAGAGCGACCGGGAATCTTCACTTTGCGTCTTCGCTTTATTTTCAAGAGACACGTTCAGAAACGTGTCCTCACGGTCGTTGATTCACAGCTCTGGGAAAGGAATGATCAGAATAGAACATTCTGCCTCCCATCAGTCTCCTCCGTTTGTAGTCATGAGTAACAAGTAAGCAAGCTGCGGAATAATACGAAATGAAGTATTTCTTGAAGCTGAAGCACGACGTCCTTTCCATTTCACCGCTTCCTGTCCAGAAATCTTCCCCATGCACTCCTCACTTCCCTCGTCTACATCACTCCTTCCTCTTCGGCCCTGTCAGCAGCCCTTGCCTCACCTTATTGAGGTCATTCTAACACACATTAATCATGCAGAGGGCCCGGGGCCTCTACAGGGACCCGGCCGTATCCCGCCCCCTGAATATCAATGCGCAGCACACATCCTCGGCTTCCTTCGCCTCTCACTGGCCCCCAGCGGTGTAGTCTCTCATGGAGGCTCACGCTTTTCCGAATCGTCTCCACTCCATTGGCTCCTTTTCCACCTTTACCTTTACCTGCCCAGCTTGGTGGTAAACATTTACATTTACGGCATTTATCAGACGCTCTTATCCAGAGAGACTTCCATGTCCTGATTACAGGGACAGTCCCCCCTGGAGACACTCAGGGTTCAGGGTCTCAGGGACCCAGTGGTGGTAGTGCTGGAGGTGGGATTCGAACCTAGGACCTCTTGAGCCACAGATCCATAGGCAAGTATCCTACCACTAGACCACCAGCACCCCTGCTGGAGTTTTAGGTGTGGAGTTATAAAAAGAACAAAAAATAAAAGGAGGAAAAGGCTCATCTTCAATCAAAGGCCTGCAATAAAGCATGAAGGACTCGTTTACAACATCTGGAGGGATTAGTCTGGTTTCTTGTTGCTCCTTAACACACCAGTACTGGCCACCAGCAGAGTGATTTCCAGCAATAAAAATGGTCTCTCACTGTTCATCTGCCTGCAGTTTGGAGCAGTTAATGTCTAAGTCTTTGCAGGCTTCTACTTTCTGTATTAAATCTTCTGTCTGTTCTCGCCGTGAACGGCGAGAGCGTCAACACCCGTCCCACCTGCCGGACGCTGTGGACGCCTGCTGAGGTAGGTGAAGTGGACGAGGACAGAGCGCTTGGCCTTCAACACATTTCAAAGCAAACAAATTTGCAGAGCTGAGGCTTATGACTGTGTAATCGGACACCCTTTTGTTTACAGCCAGTAAGCTGCATTCCCAATTAAAAACGAACGTTTTGGAGGAAATCCTACCTTTAAATCGTGTGGCGCTGCTTTTTAAACATCTCTCCCAACTACAGGTGAGGGAGAGGGAGCCGCTTTCGGTGCACATTAAGAGACACGGCTATAAATTACTGTAAAATCCCAACATCAGCACCTCCTCTGCGGTGTTTACACGCCTGTGTGATCGGGAACTCTCTGGAGCTCATGCTGGGAACCCAGTCAAGTCATTTTTGAAATCACTGGTTAGAACACATACCTATAGACTCTGCAGCTCTTGGCGGATTAATTGGAGAAGACTTTATAACACTAAATCCTGCAGATACACATTTCCTCGGATTCTGTGAGAGCTCAGGTTGGCCAGAGGAAGCAGTGAGTGATGATCGGTTACAAACACCTGACATCACTCTCTCAAACTTAGAGGCCAATTTCACCTTCCAGACTGGATTGCACCATCACTGCTCCGGTCACGATGTCTGATTCCGCTCTGTGGAGTGAAGGAGACCTACAGGGTGAAAATAAGAGCGCACCCATCTAATGACGTCCATCATAATTCCTCCTCCTTCTAAACCTTTTCAACTGGAAATATCAGACTGGAGGCCCATTTCTTATTGGAGGCTGTACGTGGGCTCGCAATGAAATACCGCCCTCTGCTGGCAAACACTCAGAGCAGAGAAACAAAGGAGTGCAGGCAGGGAGGCTCATCCATCACGCCCTCTGTAACTGACCCAAATCTTGAGCCTGAGCATCCTCTCTTTTTTCTTTACTTGGGAAATGTTTATTTATTTATTTTTTTAAGGCATAGTTCTCCCCAATTCTGCAGGAAAATATCAAGCAGAAAGAAAAGTATCAGTACTTTGATCATACAGCCACGTTACAATGTCTTTCCAAATATCAAAGACACCACGTCCTCACTTATACCTGACGAGCGCTCCTCCTGGAAACTGAAAATACTTGAATATAAAGAAGCTTTATGATACTGAACCCCTCCAGCCATGGACCGAAGTGAAGCTGCACAGGCAGTCCCTTTCCAAATCCAAATGTTTGTGATGTCACAAAACCCACACCCACACTCTTGTTCAAACTGCAGTAGTCTAGCCCCTCCCATTTACTCTGAAGTTCTAAGCAGTGTTTAATTCCATTTTTATTTCTCATCAAGCACATTAACACGTTTCTTTTAGCCCCAGAACACACTTCCAACCAACGTCTGACAAAAATAAACACTTAAGATTATTTAAATGCTACAATGAATAATGTATTTGTTTGTAAACTATTCCACGAAGATCTGTTTCTGAATGAGCTGCAGCACCAGTCTTAAAGGCACGGCGACAGAACCAGGGCTCGGTCCTAAAGACAAACGGATCACAGATTCACGGCTGGAGTGGTGACTGGCGAGAGGCTCCTTCAAAGTGAAAGTGACTATCACCATGAACACTGCACGAGTCCGGAGTAAAGAACAGTAAGAGGAGAAGGAAAACGTTCTGTTTATTTTTGTGGCTCTGGTTCCTTCTCCTTTAGAACTCATCAGGTCTTCTTTAAAATCATTTTCTCTTGATAAACGTCGGGAACATTAAAGCGCAGCTGTCTTTATCATTAACGGGATATCTCGTCTGACGAGGGTGATGCTTTGACACCGCTCACCTTTTCGTAGTGTTCAACGTTCCTCTCCGCTGAGCGAGTGAAGGCTGTTCTCAGGTCGGCCCTCATACCGTCCTGCCAGCGGCTCCAGTCCCCCTTCAGGGCGTTATTGGCCCACTCCAACCGGTCCTCCAGCTTATCGACCTCCTCCTTCATCTGCCCATAAACAGAGTCAGGCCATCAGACATTTCACCAGACACTACTCACAGAGCTCCACCCTTAACGGTGAACATTAAAACACGGTGAACATTCCTCTCTCTGCTTCCGTAAGTCCCCGGGACATTTCACAGACCAGCACCGATAACAGAGTCCGCACGCGGTGCAGTTCACGCTGTCGCCAATCAGCGCAGTCAGAAATCTCGAACCCACCTCATTCCTACAAAATATTTCAGATTTAGTAAATTTCACGTTTCTAAAATGAGTCACTGTCACGAGTCACGGTGGTTTCCCACGTTCTCTAAATCATCTTAATGCCCAAAGGTGTTTCTCCCACATCACTCTGCACGGCGACGAAGCCCGACTCGGTAACTGGAGAGTTCTGTTGACTTCTAAAGAACAATAACATGAAAGATCCAATTCCAAAAGTATGTGGACCCTCACTAAGTACTTGTGTAAAGCACTTTGGGCAGCGGTGACACTGAAGTTGTTGAGAATCACAAGTCTGGTGATCTTTTAGAGGTTCCCGTCCTTCTCGGCAGCGCTGCTCCAGCTCAGCCAGGTTGGACGGGAAAAGCTGGCAGCACTGCGTCGTCTGTAAAACGTCGGCCGTTGGTTCAAAGCGGGACGTTCCAGAACGCCGTAAAACCACCGTCTCGTTCCGTTCAGTTTTAATTTGGAAAGATGCAGCTCTGCTGAACCCCTTGAGACTTAATCACCATAATTTGTTTCTTGGCAGGTTCTCAGCGCTGCATTTAAGGAAGGCCGTTCCTCCCTGACTTCACCATCGCAACAGTTAATAATTAATCTCCGTGAAGCTGCACATTTCGGGAGGCGTGTAGTGCTGCGCGGTCCCTTGTTTCTGCCCCACTATTGATCCGGCCGAGGACGACTTCTCTCTTAGCAACTGTTCTCTCGGGTCCAACTGGCTTCCGATCACACAACATCACTTCATCAGTGCACAAAACAACAATTAGTAAACACGCCAATCAACGGAGCGCCTGGCGTCTGCAGGGAGGACACGTCAAATCAGTAAAGCAGCGAAGAGATTCTCTCCTTTCCTGACAGCTCAGCCGGTCCGGAGGAGCCCTGGGTGTCTGCTGTTCCTTCTGGATCGACGTGGCAAGTGTGGGCACACGCTCTGGTTACTTGGGGCCAGCTGGTGGAACCGGTGAGAGGTTGAACGGGGCTTTCGCTCAGAGGAGGGAAGTTCTCCTCGGTGAGAACCAAGACAAATCAGTTACGCAGGTTTGCCCCTGCGGTCGTTACATTTACGGCGTTTATCAGACGCTCTTATCCAGAGTGACTTCCAGTTCCTGATTCCAGGGAAAGTCCTCCTGGAGCAACCTGGGGTTCAGGGTTTTAGCTCAGGATCCTAATGGTGGTGCTGGAGGTGGGTTTCAAACCTGTGACCTCTTGGGCCATGGAGATCCTACCAGTAGACCACCACCACCCACAGTAGCCACATTAAACCTTAAACACACACACACACACACTCACACTCACACTATGAGTAATGAGGCTCATTTGAATTCTCAGGGACTCGTTTTACTGAAAGTGAAAAAAAACTCTTCAAGCCGGTTTCTGGAAAACTGAGGCGGATTTGTCCGGTTTGCATCCTCTGACATCTGCAGGACAGATCGGGACATCACACGTGTTCAGAGGGACATTTCATTCAGTGTTAATATTCGTAAGCAACTATTCTCTGCTGCTGTGAGATAATATTCACACCTCTGCATGCAAGAGTGAATCGTTTGGCAGGACAGTCAGCAGCACACACAGATGATGAAGAGAGCATCGACAGCCACATGCATCCTGGTGCTTTTTTTTTATTTTATTAGAAAGACCAGACAGAAAAGATAGATGCAGAAGATTTTTAGCTCATTTGCGCAAAAATAACAAGCCAAAGTTATGCAGCCACACCAGCCAGTGACAGGGAATCTACAAGGCTGACACCTCAGACCGTTTCAGAACAAACCAGGAACTTTCAGTTTGGTCCCAGAGGGCCCATGACCAGCACAGGTGGGTGATTTTTACTGCTTGAACCTGGCAAATGTGCGTGAAATCACCAAACCGTGTGGGACGATGGCCCTTCAGGACTAAACTGAATCCCCTTTGGCTCATATTCTGGACTCTGGACACAGGAACCAGTTTAAAACAGGCCTCAGGGTGCAGCTTCTTGAAATTCCAGTCCTTCAGAACAGTGATCAGAAGAGAAATGCGAGCTGTAAAGCCAAGTCCTGCAGCTGTTATAAAAGCAGTACCTCTTTCATTTCTCCTTTAAGCTTCTGCTGTTTCTGCCGCCTGACCTCCTCTGTGTCTTTGCCCACCAGGCTGTCCCACGCTAAACTCAGCACCTTAGTTTCCTTCATGGACACAACCAATACAGGAGGGACAATCAGGTACGACAGGTAAACACAGTCTTCCGTACTGATATGAACCTGTTTATCGCAGAGCTCCACCCTTAACGACCCGCTAAGTGGTGCGTTTTCTAAAACACGGTGAACATTCCTCTCTCTGCTTCCGTAAGTCCCCGGGACATTTCACAGACCAGCACCGATAACAGAGTCCACACGCGGTGCAGTTCACGATGCAGATCGGCCAATCAGCGCAGTCAGAAGAACCCACTTTATTCCTACAAAATATTTCAGATTTAGTAAATTTCACGTTTCTAAAACGAGTCACTGTCACACGGTGCAGTTTCCCACATTCTCTAAATCATCTTAATGCCCAAAGGTCTTTTTCCCACATCACTCGGCACGGCGACGAAGCCCGACTTCTAAAGAACATGAAAGATCCCATTCCAAAAGTACCTGGACCCTCACTAAGTACTTGTGTAAAGCACTTTGTGCAGCAGTGAAGTTCTTGAGAACCACAATCACAAGTTTCTGTTCTTCTCAGCAGAACTGTTCCAGCTCAACAAGGTTGGAAGGGAACCCCGGTGCAGTTGGGTCTCTCCAGAGATGCTCACTTGGTTTCAGATCTTGCTGGACCTGCAGGACTTTCACGCGCTTTTCTGAAACCACTCGTGTGTTTTCTGGATGCTGCTTTTGCTTGTTGTCTTATTGAAAAACTTTGCAAAAACATTACCTCGGTCTGAGATCTGCAGAACTCTGGGAAAGGTTCCTACTCAGGATCACATTATATTCATGTCCATCTTTGTCCTCTATCCTGTTACAGTAAAACCTTCCAACATCCTGACACTGCCGCCGCCATGTTTGACTTTGGAAAAAAATGAAACTCTGGGACTGTTTTCCTTCCAAAGCTGCTGAGAATTGTGACCAAACAGTCTTCATTTCATTAAACCAGAATTTTGCTTTTCATGGTCTGACAGTCGTTCAGTAGTGAAAGCGAAAGTGACTAAATCATTGTGAACACAGTGAACCAACACCAAACACATCCTCTGTATTTAACACACACACACACACACACACACACACACACCGTCCAGCAGGGGCAGACAGATCCAGCCCCCTGGGACAGGACCTTGCTCAAGGGAAACTCAGGGCACCCGACTGGTATGGGATTCGAACCCGCGATCTTCAGATCCTTTCCGTTCTACCATAAAGATGAAGTGTTTGCTGGAGTTCTGCACTGAGGTTCTCACCTCTTCCCAGAGGAACACTGAATCTTATTCGCAGTGACCAACTCTTGGTTTCCAGTCTGTCCAAGTTCCTGATTCTTCAATCGGTGTGAACAGATTTAGGAAAAACCTGATTCCATTATGAAATGACCAAGGACTGATGGACGTCGGAGCTCAACTGGAACTGCAACGGAGTTTGGATACTTGTGTAAATATTCCAGTCTTTTATTTTTAAGTCAAACAGCACTCCAGGAACCTGTTAGCTTTGTCATTTTTGGAGGACTATGTCGCTTTAAGATGATTCTGAAACGCTGTATAAAATTTCTGTATTTGTTGAGAAGATTGAAGGCATGTTAACTCAGAAACAAAGAGAATGATTGAATCTTGAGAGTCATACAGTGGAGTGAAAGTCTGCCGCTCACTCTCTATAATTACATTTCTGTGAAAAAGGTTATTGCTAAGCTGGGCTTGTGCACCTCCACAACCCTCCAACACTTCTCCAGAAGGACTGTCCCCAAAAACGCCCCGCTCCTCTCTCCACGGGGGGATCGCTCTTGCACTCGTGACATTTGATAAAATTGATGTAAAAAGTCAAAAGCCCTGGAGATTTCTGTAAGACGTGATTAGCGGAGGGTCTGCTCCACCATATTTACCGTGTTCTGCCTTCAGGCTCAGTGCGACTCCCTCAGCTTTCCCGAGATATTTCTATAATCTCACCATATTCCTCTTTAGGCTTAAAATGGATTGCTTTCAAATGAAAGCAGACATGGCGGCTGAAGCGGAGCTTTATTACTAATAATCTTCATGGAATTGCAAGAGAGCGCTGGGTGAATTAAAAGGAAAGAGTCAATATTGCACTCACCGCGTCGCTGTCCGTCTTCTTAGCGGCGAGAGCCTCGCTCTTTGCCTCAAACTCTGCCTGGATGTTGTCTCGCCTCCGAAGCACAGCCTGCAAATCACAAACCCGTAACACCAAAATCAATGAGCCTTAACGAAACACAGCGGGACCGGATCAAATACATAACACGCCTTGTTAAAACACAATGCACATTATAGCAGCACTGAACCCAGGAAGCCAGACTGCGCTGGTTTGGACGTCTCCAAACCAGAGGAGACGCGAGGAGTACATCGGGACAAGCATGTAGACAAGAGAAGAAGAAGGACAAAGAGGAAGTTTATGGATGTGGTGAGAGAGGACATGCAGGGAGATGGTGTGAAAGAGGAAGATGCAGAGGACAGGAAGACATGGAGATGGATGATCCACTGTGGAGACACCTAAGGGGAAATGGAAAGAAGAGGAGGTAGAAAAAGGAGAATGAGAAAGAAAAGGAGAAGGACAGGGAGAATAAGAAGAGGAAGATAAAGGAGAAGAAAAGAGAGAAGGAAAGGAGATGGAGAAAAGAAGAAGAAGGAGGAACCAAGGTTTTGGTCTCCAGCAATAACGAGAGGGCCTGCTCTGGGAAGGAAGCTCTGTTTAATCCTATAATTGTCTAATAAAGTTGTTTTTGATGTAAAGTTGTTCCAGATCATGTCTTTGTTCAGTTAAAGCAGGGACAACAATGGTACCGGTACCTTCAGCATCTCTGTGCAGAGCGTGTACTCATGCAGGGTCGGGAGGAGGTTGTTGTCGAGGTTCTGGATTTGCTCCTCCGTCTCCTTACAGCTCCTGTCAAAGCAACCAGCCATCAGCTTCAGAGGCTCCACCAGCTCCTCCTCAGAGCTCGACCACAGAGTGTAGAGGGGTCCACACTCCTTCAGCTCCTCCAGATACTCTAAACACAAAACTCCGTCAGGACCCGACTGGACCTTACAGTCGGCCCTCTTCTGTCTTTTCATATTTGCCTAAACAAACATTCAGAGGAGCCTTTTAGGTTTTTCTGTTCTAATGAAGAAGTGAAAGTTGACCTTTTTGCTCTTTAATGATTCTTTGTGTGATCTTCTCCAGTGAGCTGATCTTCACGCTGAGCGCCTCCACGTAGTCCTGGATGGCGGTGAATTCCTCCGGACGATTTCTTACCCCTCGGACCGAGGCGGCCACTGCTCGCATGGTGTCCCCCATCCTGCTTAAGAAACCTGGTCCCTGCTTCTTGTGAGACGTCAGTTCCTGCAGTCGGGAAAGAAGGACGAGGGACGAGGGACAGGGCATTACAATAAATAATACATGAAGTGAAACTGACTAACAGCCATTGCGAACACAGTGGAACACACACACACACCGTCCAGCAGGGGGCAGACGTATCCAGCGCCCAGGGAGCAACGATGGGGCCGGTACCAGGATCAATGGAACCTCAGGGCAACTGACTGGTCTGTGGACTCAAACCCTTGACCTTCCGATTGACTGCTGCAGCTTCTGCGTCCACGGAGGTCCGTTCTGTATTCACTGTCCCTCAGGTAAGAGGGTGGTTTCTCTTTAGCATAAACTGTGGACACGATAGGCCGCACTGGACATCCGGTTCTGTTTCTTGTCTCGGTCCATACCTCGGAGGGGACGGGAGCAGCCGTCTTTTTGTGCTGTTATTCTGCATCGTATCTTGGAGTTGCGTTTCTGTTCTCATGGGCGGCGGTGTTCTAGTGGTGAGGGAGTCGCCCCGGATCTGAAGATTGTGGGTTCGATTCCCTCACCTGTGCGTTGCCCTGAGGTACCCTTGAGCATGGTACCGTCCCCGTCACAGCTCCCCAGGTGCTTTCAATAGCTGCCCCCTGCTGTGTGTGTGTGGGTGAAACGCAGGGGTTGAATTTTGTTGAGCTGTGCTGCGTTTCACAATGACGCGGGTAGTCACTTTCACTTCATCCTATTTAAGGCATCGTTCTTCACTGAACGTTCCACCTTTTCTTTTAAAAGCCGATCTATCTTTAATAAACTCAGAGGCTTCGTTTAGGCCGGTTCAGATTGTTAAGATCACGTTATTTATTGTTTCTGATGTCGGTTTAATCAGAACAGACATTCATTCTTCATTAATGGGTTCAAGTGTGTGTGTGTGTGTGTGTGTGTGTGTGTGTGTGTGTCTTACCCCAGCCTCTGCTGTGAGGAATATCTTGAAGTCCTCGCTGCAGGAGAGAATAGGGTGTTCAGCTATTCTGTTGAGGAACCTGTGCAGCGCCTTCTTCCTCGTCTCAATGAAGTCAGTGTTGAATCTCTCCACCATTCCCTTCATCACAAACTTCTCTGGGAGCGGCTGGAGGAGCACCAGAATTCACCGATGTGGATGACAGAACACATGAGACGTAAGTGGTGACAAACGAGAAAAATCAAAGAAAAGACTGACCAATGAATGAAACCATGGACGCATATCAGGCCCCAGGGCTCCAGAACATGGACAAAGGATATCAGTAATGTGATGAAACTGGTCCTAATGTCCTCGTGTCGAAACAACGGTCAAAACCAGCAAGTGTACAAAGATCTTCCTGTTTAGCTCACCCTGTTCCAGCTTTACACTTCCTTTCGAAAGGGCAGCCAATCAGAAAAGAGCTCATACATAAAGGATCAACAGAGGTTCAAGGTTGGGAGATGTTCATAAAGAGAAGATTTACGATGGATTACGAATTAGATTTTTGATGCACAAACAAACTAGAAACAGCCCTTTAAAAACCCCTCAGCCAATCAGGGTCCTCAAAGGTAAAAGATCTGCCAAAATAATTTACTTTAAACACCCTGTGCTGTGATTGGTTTGAGGCTCATCTGCAGATTGTAATATTTTTCTCATTTTTTCATGTTCAGTGACTCTGAACAGGTAACATATTGCTCTGCTCTATGCAGTACCCAGAAAGACATTTATTTAATTAAACAAATAAATATTTATTGTGTGCCGTTTTTTGCTGGAGAGCACAGAATAAATTGTTAAAAATATCTGAATGGCACTAAAATCAAGGCTAATACTTTAATGGCTAGTTTAAAAAAATCTCACGCCCAGATTAAGCCCAAATCTATCTTTAACCGGAGCTACGAGTCAACAAGGCATAAAAATCCCCAAAGTCTTTCTGTGAACAGGCTCCCAAAACTCCTCTCAACCCATCCACACCTCACCCCGCTCCTCGCGGAGGTGGCAGGGTTTCCCCGGCGCCGATTCATCTGTGGTGACCATGAGCACCATGAAGGTTCTAAAACAACACAGCCTGGGCTGGGTTTGGAAATACTGGCTGAAACTCCTCTCTGACGTGAAGAACTTCACCTACGTGGACGATAAGGGTGGGGTGAGCCTCTTCCAGTTTGCTTTTCAGCCAGAAGAAGTCTTGGTAGCGTCTGCGGACTTCATACTCGCTCGCGTCAAACTCGCCCCGAGTGGTCTGGAGTCAGAGAGAAGAAAAGCTTTACAAACGTCCCGGCGGCACACGCAGCTCAAACCCCGCGGAGGACAGTGTGTACCTTGGTCAAAACCCTGTAGGTAATAAAAGTCTCGATGGCCGTCACATGACTCTCCGGATTATCGACCGTGACGAAAATGTCTTTATTGTCCGGCACCTCGTCCTCCTCCTCGAACTTGTACTGATTGACCATCGAGCCGGGGGACATCTGCACGGAGGCACTGAAGGAACTCCCGTCTGCGAAGGAGGCGTCCTGAAGAAAAACAAGGAGAAGAACGTCGAGAACGTCCATCTGGATCCACCAGAACAACACAATCACCCAGAGTCTCATTAAATATCTCTCTCACACACACACACTATTTAAATCCTCCCTAAATACACAAGTTCACTCTTCCATACATTCAGTGCTTCTGAAGAAACTGGTGTTACAGCACACAGATCTCCTTTTCCCCTTTAAACGAGCTGCAATTCAGGACAGCCAATCAGAAAAGATCTCATTTACATATCAATCAGCGTGCCAATCAGCCTGTTCATTTCTAAGGGATGAGTGGAGTTTGGGAAATGTTCATGAAGAGATTGTTTTAACATTTTGATAGACAAGCATGGAAAAACTGAAACAGGAGAAAATGTAGAACACGGGCCCTTTAAAACGAGACCTCGACCAATCAGGGTCTCCCACGGTCAAAGATCAGCCAAAAGAATTCCAATTTTGAACTGGCCAGAAACACCCTGAGCTGTGATTGGTCAAAACGAATGACTGGTTTGAGGCTGACTTACAAATTGTCAAAAATATTACGATTCCTCTGGCGTGTTTTTTAAACCGCTAATAAAAGATCTGCACGACACTTAAAGTAAAACTTTAATGGTTAGTTTAAAAGTACAGAATTTATAAAACTGAGCCCAGATCAGTTCTGGAGGTACGAGTCCAGCACTCAGAAGAATAAAAACAATCTTCTTAAAACACACCCCAAAACTTTTACCCCGACTCATCAAAACCCACAAACACCCGGAGCTGTGACTGGTCAAACACACACACTGGACGGGCACTGGGAAGTAACTCCAGTATAGTCCACTGCTACTTCTAAAGGTGGACTGGCTCTGTCTGAGCGTTCTCCTGAGACATCCGTCATGCACAGAGCTGGACGCGTCCAGAGGAGAGACGAGGAGTCTGTCAGGAGAAGGACAAAGAGGAGCTGATGAGGGAGGACATGTAGTGGGACGGTGTGAAAGATGAAGACGCAGAGGACAGGTAGACAGGAAGCAGCTCTGCTGTGTGTTTCACTTCTATCACTGCGTTTGGGACAAACTGCGTGAATGTTTAATATTAGAGATGAAACGATTTTAAAACTCCTTTTACTTTAGAAAGAAAAGTGAGGAAAAGCCCAGATAGATATTCATCTGCACACTGTGAGTGTGAGTGTGTGTGTGTGAGAGAGTGTGTGTGTGTGTGTGAGAGTGTGTGTGTGTGTGTGAGAGTGTGTGTGTGTGTGTGCTTTCAGGGTTCAACCAAAGCCATGCAAATACGCTGTTTTGCTCCAAGTTTCTGTGAACATTTCCTGTTCAGAACAAACTCCACTGCTGTCAGCAAAACCTCACACCTACAAACACCCTCCCACTAGAGAGAGAGGAGAGAGAGAGGAGAGAGAGAGAGAGAGAGAGAGACAGAGAGAGAGAGAGGCTGAGAGAGAGAGAGGAGGGAGGAGTGAGAGAGAGAGAGAGACAGACACAGAGAGAGAGAGAGAGAGAGAGAGAGAGAGAGAGAGAGCCAGACACAGAGAGGACAGAGAGACAGAGAGAGGAGAGAGAGAGGACAGCCAGACACAGAGAGACAGAGGAGAGAGAGAGAGAGAGACAGAGAGAGAGAGAGAGAGAGAGAGGACAGAGAGAGAGAGAGAGAGAGACAGCCAGACACAGAGAGACAGAGAGAGAGAGAGAGAGACAGAGAGAGAGAGAGAGAGAGAGAGAGAGAGAGAGAGAGAGAGAGAGACAGAGGAGAGAGAGAGAGAGAGAGACAGAGATAGAGAGACACAGACATTGGCCAGAGAGAGAGACAGAGAGAGAGAGACACAGAGACACAGAGAGACAGAGAGGGAGAGAGAGAGACAGAGAGACAGAGACAGGAGAGAGAGACAGACAGACACAGAGAGACAGACAGACAGACAGACAGACAGAGAGAGTAGGAGACAGACAGACAGAGGCACAGACAAAGCCAGCCAGCTGCAGTCAGTCTGCTTTGATCCCTTGATCTCTGACCTTTTGACCCGGACAGTGAAACAGTGTATCGCTCTGTCAGTCCGGATCTGTTAGAATGTCTCCGTCTGAGTCCGCGCGCTGGATTTACACTCCTCTACCGAGAGAGACCCAGCCTACACACCTCACACACTCCACACACACACGGATCCTCTACCTTGCTGAACACCTCCACATCGTCGTCCTCGTCCAGCTCCAGCTCCAGCTCCTCTTCGGAGCCGCGCTCCGGGACCGCCGCCATCGCGCCCGTCCGCCCTCCTGCTCGACTCACCGATCACGGACGAACTTTTCCCAGTGGAGCTCCACTGCGCATGAGCGGAAGCAGGACGTATGAGCGCGAGGCAGGGCAGAGGTTCAGATCTCAAACTTCACTTTGCCAGTTAGTCACAAAGGGTCCACCTACCTCTAACTTTTACACACACACACACACACACACACACACTTGCTTAAAAGTTGAAATACTGATTTAACTGCTTTACTCAGTACAAGTCAAAAAGTATAAGAGTATAAAGTAAAAGTACAGGAATATACTGAGAGTATAAAGTAAAAGTACAGGAATGTACTGAGAGTGTAAAGTAAAAGTACAGGAATGTACTGAGAGTATAAAAAGTGAAAAGTACAGGAGTGTACTGAGAGTAAAGTAAAAGTACAGGAAATGTACTGAGAGTGTAAAGCAAAAGTACAGGAACAAATTTGAGTATAAAGTGCAAAAAGTGCAGGAATGTACTGAGAGTGTAAAGTAAAAAGTACAGGAATGTACTGAGAGTAGCAAGTAAAAAGTACAGAATGTACTGAGAGTGTGTATAAAGTACAGGAGTGTACTGAGAGTGGCAAAAAGTGCAGGAATGTAGTGAGGTAGTATAAAAAGTACAGGAATGTACTGAGAGTGTAAAGTAAAAAAAGCAGGAATGTAGTGAGTGTAAAGTAAAGTACAGGAGGTACTGAGAGTGTGAAGCAAAGTACAGAACGTACTGAGAGTGTAGCAAAAAGTACAGGAATGTACTGAGAGTGTAAAGTAAAAGTACAGGAGTGTACTGAGAGTGTAGAGTGAGACGTGTCTCCTCTGAAGGACGTCTGGAGTGTCTGTCTGTGCTGAAAGTGAACTGAATCTCTACCCATATTGGCTGAATTAAAGACTACACAAAGTTTCCCGGGAATCTCAACTCCAATAAAACAATCTACCAGTAATAATCCATATGAACTTCACCGCTTCACTTTCATCACTGCCTCTACTAGTTCTCCAATACGTGGACACACTCCACACAATTTGAACTCCACCGTTCACTCCCTGTTCCTCTCTCACTCTCCTTCACTCTGTCCTGCACCGATGGACACTCAGAGGGACGTCTCTTCTGGGTTTGTGTCTTTAGTCTGAGACGGTCCGGATGTTGGGAAGGTGATGGAGGATAAAGATAATGGAGGATGAAATGTGTTCAGACTGAAGGAAGGAGTGATATTTGGGATAAAATCCTAGTGTTGAGTGAAGAGTGACCCACTGGTTTGGTTGCAGTTGATCCAGGTGACCAGTAGATGTCACTGTAGCACAGTCAATCGGACAACCGACACCTGCCACAAAAAGTATTGTATAGTATGTCTCTGTCTGTCTGTCTCTGTCTGTCTGTCTGTTTGTTAATCTGTCTGTTTGTTTTGCAAGGCAGGAGCATTAAATGACGATAAAAGTGAAAGAAATGCCTTTTTTTGAATTAGTTTAAAGTAAACAAAACCCAGTTGTCCAATCAGCACCTTTACAAATTCATTCCCCATCAGAATTAATTCTGAAATGTTAAATGTGAACAGGTCCCTTTACAGGTCTGGAGGTAGAGATTGTGTAGACTGTTGCTTGTGTGAAGGTGAGATAATGGGAGGAACTGCAGGTTGAGCACATTAATAATGTCTGCACTGCCGACTCCAAGCAGTGTGTAACCTTTTTTTTTTTTTTGCTGAAAACACGGGGAGCATATCCTTCAACCATTCAGATTAGGCAATATTAGAATAATTCTACAAAGGTCAGTCCTTTGCCGTGCTCAGCCCAGGCTGGTAGAGCACCGAATGCAGAAAAGGTCACGGGAGCCACAATCATATTATCTTGCTGCCTTTTGATATCATTCGTCTGCGAGACTGATTTAAACCGAATGTTAGAACCACTTCCTTTCTTTTTTTCATGCGCGGAACTTCAGATACACGTTCTTGTTCTGATGGTGCCGAGAGCTCAGTGTGCTGGGCCTTGACGGAGTGCCTGCATTAGTGAGAGCCCTTCGATACAGGGCATTAATTGCTCCTTAATTGCACAAAATGTGAAAGATAAATGGCGGCACAGCGAAAGGAGAGGGTCGCTTTCAGAGCCAGGCCTGTCCTGAAGGCTGGCCTTCGTGTGCCGGACAGGCCAAGGTGTGTATTCCAGACCAAGGGTGGAGAAATCTCTACAGCAGCTTCTAAACCAGGTCATACCTTTACTGCCAACAAACCACTTTCCCATCTGTCGGTTAGTCAGTTATCATTACGTGGCAGTTTATTTTATTCCGAAAACCACTGAGGATTTTAAGCCGAGGTCACAAAAGGAGTCACAATAAATATTAAACAGAGACACACAAGATGTGACAGAAATGATAAAACTGTGTAAAAAACAGGGAGAAAAGAAGGGAATACACTACATTGGGGCAGAGAGAGAGAGACAGACACAGAGAGAGACAGACAGACACAGAGAGAGAGAGAGAGAGAGAGCCCTACTCTTAAGATTAAGAAATACAGATCTAGTTTCTGCATTTTAATTTAATGTAGTGTTTTAATATTTATTGAGAATCCCTTTGAGACCTCGGCATAGATAGATAGATAGATAGATAGATAGATTAATGTATGTGTGTATCTGTACAGAGGTTCTATAATCCTCCTTATTTGAAATATAGAAAAACAAATAACCACTGTTATTTTATTCTTTGTCCTTATTAAACTCATCCTCTATTCTGTTGTCTTCAGAATTAGTTTTTTTCTTTCGTTTCTTTGCAGACGGACACAGATCACAGACTACTTCTACAACTGTGTATGTGACAAACTGCCTGAATCCTAAAGATTATTGTGAAAAATGAGTGTGTTTTTAGCTGCATTTTAAAGTGGTGGAGGAATCCGAGAGTCTGATGTCGAGGTGAGACTGGTCTATGGTTTCATGGCCCGAGCAGCAAAGTCCCCTTCCGCTTCAGTTTTTTAGAGCAACCATCTGCTCAGTGTGCTGGGTGGGTTCCTGAGATCTGCCCCTGGGGGTAAATCCAGTCATGAAAGTGCACAAAAAGTGCACCAATTGCTTCCTTTTTCTAATTTTTTCGGGCTGTAAAGGTACAGCACCGCAGTAAACAGTAGAAGGGGCCCAATGTTGCCCCTTGGCGCCGCCCCAAATCTTGGAAATCCACCCAGTGCTGTCCTTCCATCAGTGGTGGTCTGATAATTAGATCAGCATTGCCACAACAATGACTTACATAGATCAGCTCCTTTCAAATTGCATTTCCTTCCTGTCAGGGCCATTAGAGTGTCCGACCAGACCGTCTTTTCTAAAATCCCTTATTGCTGCTGTTCTGAAGAGCAGACGCTGGCCAGAGGAGGCCATCCAGACAGTTACGCCCAAACACGGCCAGAAACCCCTCCGATGTGGAGAGCGCGGGTGGCGGGCGGGGATCTGCGCCCTGCAGGAAGCACCAAATGAAGTCGAAGCCTGAGCCACCTGGAGTGAGTGCAGGAGCGAACAATTAAAAATCAATTTGCTGTCAAAAAGCTTTGCTTTCTAATTAAAACCACATGCAGACTCGCTCCTCTCACCACTGGCGGATGCAAAGCACACATTTATTTATTTCCTCCCCCCGACTCCAAGATGTTATTATGCTTTTTTTATGAATTTTCCTCCTCTTGGAGATTTCCAGGATTCAGATGGGGACCATTACATAGGATTTCATATGGATGTAATCATGCACCTAAATGCATTTTAAATGTGACTGCCTCTGAATTCCTACCAGGTGTCCAATCCTGCAACTGTGGCTTGATTATCACCATCATTAGAAGCTTGTACACGTCATATTAATGATCACTCATTACTGCAAGCGTCTGCTTCTTCTCCTTCGTTACCCAGGCTACTGGTACCAACTCCTGCTTCCTTTTATTACGCTTTTCTAGCACATCTTGCACAAAGACTCAGCATCTGCCATCAGTGTGTCTCTTTTGGCCATTACGTTACAATGGCTGCTGGAGGTTTGAGGCTAATGATCATCTGTTCATTGGCACTGATATGCAAGGATGGGACGGAAAGATATGATTCTACTTTTAAAAAAATCCGAAACGTCTAATAGTCTTTGCTGCACGCAACAAAGAAAGAATTCCAGCCTTAGGTTATGATTCATAGCAGTCAAAGGCAATCAAGGCTGGGTGCAGAAATTTCAGCCTTCAGCGAGACGTACTCAGGCATATTTCCAATCATAGCCCTGACATTTTCATAACTTTCTCTCTCTCTCTCTCTCTCTCTCTCTCTCTCTCTCTCTCTCTTTCTCTTTTTTGCCTGCTGCGTCCTTCTCTCACTGAGGATATTTCGGTGTGTAGATGTGACGGGAGGGGGTCTTTCCTCTTGTCTCCACACCCTGGAGTCCTGCAAAGAGACTGTGCGGCGGTCTTAATGACACTGACACGCCGCTGCCCTGCTCGTCTCCAAAATGTCCCACAACCGCCCGCTTTAATGGCTCCCTAATTAGAATAATAATGATTATCTTGAACTTTCAGTATGTAGACCTCTAACCTGTGAAATCTAATTAAGTCTCCTTCACAAACAAATAAAAAAGCCTTACTAATCAATCAGCCAGAAATATGATAAATTGGTATAGAGAGGCGAGTGATTGCAGGCTGAGCTGCGGAGATAAGGAGACTGGAGAACATGCACAAGTGCGTTCAGCGGAATTCCAAATCGCTGTGTTGCACACATGCCGAGCATCAGGTGTGGCCGCCGCTGTCTGAGTTCATTGTTCATTTCACTCTTTTCTTGCTTTACTTCTCATCTCTCACTTTCCTCTTCCTTTCTCTTTTCAACATTTAAGAAGGTCTTTCCATTATTTTTGTCAACTAAAAAACTAAGGTGATATTAATATATAGATACATGTAATAATAGATAGATAGATAGATAGATATGCAAACGTTGAAATACTACAGTATTTTTGGGTTTCTTTTCCAACAGTGATGATAGTAAATGTATCTATATATTATTAATATTAAACTATCATATCACCAAACCCAACTATCTATCTATCTGTCTGTCTGTCTGTCTGTCTGTCTGTCTATTAATCTATGTGCCTGTCTGTCTGTCTATCTGCCTGTCTGTCTGCCTGCCTGTCTGTCTGTCTATCTCTCTATCTATCTATCTGTATGATTTTTCCAAAAGTTGATTGATTTATTGTGAAAGTTCAGAACTAACATACTTGTTTAACATCTTCTGTCTTTACAGCTAAACAAACAGAACAGACAAAAGAAAACGGTATAGACCTGTTGTTTTGTTCACTCCTTGAGCCTCACTGTTGTTTACTCTCCAAACTTGAGTGACTGACAGAAGGCCGGGACGTGGAGGGACAGGCAGTCGGGGAACAGGAGGAGGAGGAGGAGGAGGAGGAGGAGGAGGGAGGTGGATGAATGTAGCCCAGGCGCTCGGCACAGCTGACTTGATTTCAGTAATTAGGCTTATGGCTGCTTCACCGTCATTTCCTAGACCTTATGCCCACACCTCCTCCTCTCACTGCACATCTCTCTCTCTCTCTCTCCCCCCCTCTCTCTCTCCCTCCATTTCGCTCCAGTGTTTTTTATTAATAACAGCAGTGATGCCCTGTCCCTGACGAGCCGTTGTTTTACATGTCATAAGCAGCAGGAGGGATTTGCAGGCCCTCATGGCCTACTGAACACGCTTAATAATGAAGGTGCCAAAAGAGATGTTTGAAGAGCCGCCGTAGACGCTTCAGAAACTTTAACTGAATGAACCTTCACAGATCCTACACCTTTCTCATATTCCGCCCCCACGAGAAGCTCTTTTCACACTGGGAGCGGAAATGTGTCTCAAATCTGATCTTTGACTTGAGCGTTCAGATTTCAAGCCGCGAGTGACCAGATCCGATCTGTGGCCTGTTGGTTGCCGTGGAAACGGCACACGTGTGAGCATGCCGACTGGAGAGGGGCAGGCCTTCACATTTATGAGCTCAGATCTGAATGTGTACAGAACGTTCAGGCCTCAAATAAAGCGAAGCACCGTCTCTCAGTCAGCGCCTTGTTTAAACGGCAAACCAGTCTGAAAGACAAAAATGGCAAGTTATCCAGTCTGACCAGTCTGAAAAGAGATAAAACTAGATTTTTTTCAGACAGATTAAAAATTTGAATCTGGTCGTGTGGTCATGTGACTAAGTTCTGATTAAATTTTTTTAGCGGATGTAGATGTCTGTCAGGTTTCACCCTGCTCTGTGCTGACTTGTTCGGTACGTCCTGTCCAATCACAACACAGCGTGACATTATCAGAAAAGCTTTTCTGCTCAAATCAGAAATGTTGAAAAACTGGATCTCAGCTGCCTGTCTGAACCCGGGCCTAATAGAGCAAGTCTAGACTAGACTGAGGCCGAGGAGAGTTTCACCTGAGAATAGTGCTGCCCTTTAGTCCAAGTTTAGGTTTAACCCTCAATCAGAGACCGTCCTGTAACGTGTACATGGCTCCAGAAACAGTACCGGCTCATTTTAACACAACCTTTTAAAGTGAAAGTGACTAATTGTCATTGTGAAACAGCACACAGTGAAACAACAAATTACAGCTTCTGCATTCCACACACGCAGCTGGAGGCAGCTAGTGAAAGCACCCGGGGAGCAGTGATGGGGATGGTACCTTGCACAAGGCAACCTAGTGGTCCGAGATATGAACCCACGGCCTTATGATCCTGGGGGGGCCTACTCCCTGATCACTAGACCCCCACTGCTCCTCACTCTCACTCTCACTCTCTTTATTGCTTAACAAACCAGGCTGTTTCTGTTACTGTACCTTTAACACTGCAATATGTAAATGAGGTCTGTTTTGACTGCGATGGGCTGGCGACCTGTCCAGGGTGCGTCCCCCGTCCTCGCCCTGTGTGCGCTGGGTTGGACGCCAGCACCCCCCCGCGACCCCGTTTGGGACAAGCGGCAGATAATGGATAATGGATGGTCTGTTTTGATTGGCTGCCCTGCATGACCTCATTCATAAACAAGTCCAGGCTTACGCACTCCTTATAACGTGATCGCTGTTGGCAAAAAAATTGGATATATGTATTTGACACCACAAAAACATAGACTTCAGTTTTTGGTTTTATTGCATCCATCCATCCATTATCTGCCGCTTGTCCCAAACGGGGTCGCGGGGGAGTGCTGGTGTCCAACCCAGCGCACACAGGGCAAGGACGGGGGACGCACCCTGGACAGGTCGCCAGCCCATCGCAGGGTTTTATTGCATATGTGCACCAAATGGACTGTGAACGCTGTTTCCATCCGACATCAAATTCTCTTTCTTAAAAAGGGAAGAACAAACGTTTGCGACATTTATCAGATGCTCTTATCCAGAGGGACTTCCATGTCCTAGCTACAGGGACAGTCCCCCTGGAGCAACTTGGGGTTCAGGGTTTTGCTCAGGAATCTAATGATGCTAGAGGGATTTAAACCTGTGACCTCTTGGTCTGCAGGCGAGTGTTCTTCCACTGGACCACCAGCACCTGCCCAAGCAATGTCTTTCATGATATGGACCGTTTAATTCTTAGTGTATCTGCACATTTATGCACTTATAAAACTTTAATTTTAATTCATATTTGAACAAGAAAATCCCCACAAGAATGCCCTGCTCTATATTATTAACATTAATTCGTTCTGTCTGAACATCGCGTCACTTTTTCTTCCAAAAGAATTTCGTCTTCAAAAAACCCACGTATTCCACGTAGCCCAACTGCAGCATTTTGTGGGGACACATGAAGAGTGAACATCTCCTGTCCTTCCATCCTCACATGGCTGTAATTTAACTCTAAAAAGATCATTTTGTTAGAGGTGTGCATGCTGTAATTCTGTTTTGGTTCCTCAACCTTCTACAGCACAGGTACAGAATAGTAGAATAAAAGGAGACCTCATTTCTGGAGTCTTACTGGTGGTGATTTGGCGTTGCTGGAGTCTATCCCTGCTCTTACTGGGTAAAAGGCTGGGACACCCTGGAAAGAAGCCAGCAGTCCATTGCAGGGCAGACACACTCACACCAGGGGGACAATTTACATTTACAGCACTTAGCAGATGCTCTAATCCAGAGCATCTTACAGTTCCTAACCACAGGGACAGCCCCCCCGGAGCAACTCAGGTTTAAGGGTTTTGCTCAGGAACCCAGTGGTAGTAGTGCTGGAGGTGGGATTTGAACTGGTGACCCCTTGGGCTAGAGCCAAGTGTCCTACCACTAGGCTACCACCATCTGACATCACCAGTCCGTGTCTTTGGATGGCAGGAGGGAACCGGAGCCCCTGGAGGAAACACACCCAGACAGGGGGAGTCCAACACAGAAAGGAAACAGGCCGTCCTGTGTGGGAACTGAACCCAGGACCTTCTCGCTTGAGACAGTGCCACCCACGTCCCGCCTTGCTTCAAATAAATCCTTTTAAACAAATTATTCTGCGATAAATAGCATGAAAATCTTCCTCAGATATTTGCCATTGTCCTAATATTTCCCACTTTGTGCTTTTTAAGCTCAAAAATGATCTGTGAGGCCTTCAGGTCTCCAAAATCAAACAGTGCACAAGAGTGTATCCCTCTCCTTTTACAAATATATATGCTTTCTTCTGCCTCTATTTTTCCCTGTCTAAACCTGTCTCATTATCTCTCTCTCTCGCTCTCTCTCTCTCTCTCCACTCCCCACCCTCCCTCCATCCCACTTCTCGACTCTCTTGCTCCAGATACATTATGTAGATTAAGCATTGCACAGCCACACAGCAGAGTATCTATGACTGCAGCACTTTGTTTTCCTAAATAATTAACAAGGCTGGTGTTGATTTACCATCTAATGTAATACTTCCACATCCTTCTAGAGAAGAGATGGACATCTGGCTCCTGCTCCTGCCCTGATGGGCCCCCAGAAGCCTCCAGTGTGAGCACGCAGCATTAAAATTTAAAGCCATGCATAGGCTCCGACCACAGCAGAGCCTTTTCAGCAAACAGAACAAATTGGGTGGCATTAGACACAGAAGCAGAAGCTTCAGGAGCTCAATGATAACACTGTCTTTTTCTAATGAGGTAAAAAAAAAATAGGCGTAATTTGGGTTTGTTTTCTTGTACTGCATTTTCTCCGGAGTATTGATTTAGGATTTGTAATTAGCGCCCGAAGTCGGCGCCTCTTTTTTGGTTATGATTGTGTGACCCCTCTCCTCTGGGGCCATCCCACAGCCCTTCTGTTGCTACCTGCCTCCCAATTACTCCGAACGTTTGAGGTGCTAGCGTGCTGCTCGGCTTGCCAGCCTCCAGCTCATAATGGGGAGAGCTGTTTTTTATGGGAGCTAAATAAACAAGCACACTGGAAAAGGTCCCATTTAATCAGCTTACCCTTTTGCTTTGGTGCAGGGGTGACAGGATGTCTCTGGGAAGAAGCCGGACCTGCCACGGTTCATTTTCTAGAAACCTCATTGACGACTGTAATGACTAACCATCACCTTCCATTCTTCACATTATCCCCCCAAGTCAGATCCAATAGGCGAGACTGGCTCTGGCTTCGTTCAGAAATGTGCACTGTAGCCAGCGCTTGTGTGAGTCCGTAGGGGTGGGTCTCGTTAGCCACCAAAATTTGGTGCTGATTGATTTATTTATTTATTAATAATGTGTTCCACCGCCGCCTGGGACGTCTCATCAAGCCTTCCTGTCCATTCTTATTTCTTTTTATGCTCTTAGATATCCACTACACCTGACACCCACGCAGGAATATTTGCTATGGCGGAATTGGGAGAAAAAGAAAATGCCCAAGGCCATTTTTGCCCCTCCTGATTTTGCTTTGGTCTCATGGTAGTGCCTGAGTGGCCTGAGGAGTGTTGTCTGGAAGGATATGAAGTTCTGAAGTGGCACATTGATTCTGCAGCTTCAAAGACATCCGTTGTAGAGCCACAAAGCCATTACCCAGGCTACCTGGTTGCTCTTAATGCAAATAAGGGCCAGCATTGTTAGACCACATCATAGCGGCTCGCTCTTTCAATTCCCTCTCATCAAAAAAGCAATGAGAGTGGATCCAACATCATTATTGAGCATTTGTTTGTGTAAGAGCGCGTGAGAGTGGGTGTGTGTGTGTGTGCACCAAAGTGTGTGATCGCATGTCACCTGCGACTTAGTCCACTGTACGTCTAGATCCACGAGTGTGTTCGTCCACATGTCTTTTATGGACAGGAAGGTGCTGGTGGTGCAGCAGATCAATATCCGAGCGGCTCGCTTTGAGATGCGCTCGTAGATTCGGCTGAATGGATGATGATCAGAGCGCTTGGTGTGACCCCTCCCTCCATCTGATGAATGGAGAAGCCTCTGCCGCACCTGCTGTCACATCAACACCACTCCCTAGTTAGGCCTGCTTTCCCTATTAAAGGAAAAGGCTCCTGTTTAGTGTAATTAGGTCACCCATTAACATGCACTTCATGACACTGGCTGGAAAAAGAGCTCCACACCATGCACGTTATGAGTGAGGTGGAGGTGTGAAGCTCTAGAAGTGTTTCCCTCTCATCTACCCTTTCCACCAACCTGAATCAGGTGCTAGTGGTAGGACATTCGCCTGGATCAAGAGGCAACAGGATCGCATCAAACTTCCATCGCGAGTTCCTGAGCAAAACCCTGAACCCTGATGCTCCAGGGAGACTGTCTCTGAAATGAAGGAATGGAAGTGGATAAGAGCATCTGCTAAATGCTCTAAATGTAAAGGAAGGAAACCTTATGATGAAGTTGCTTTTCAGGATGAGCCACATCGTAATGACTCTGTCTCCAAATTCTCAGCAGCCAGTAAAAAGTACAGGAATATACTGAGAGTGTAAAGTAAAAAGTACAGGAATGTAATGAGAGTATAAAGCAAAAAGTACAGGAATGTACAGAGAGTGTAAAGTAAAAAGTACAGGAATGTACTGAGAGTATAAAGCAAAAAGTACAGGAATGTACTGAGGGTGTAAAGTAAAAAGTACAGGAATGTACTGAGAGTCAAGTAAAAGTACAGGAATGTACTGAGAGTGTAAAGTAAAAGTACAGGAATGTACTGAGAGTGTAAAGTTAATAGTACAGGAACGTACAGGTACAGGTTTGCTTTGAAGGGGACGAGGGTGGACAGGATTAGGAACAAGTATATTAGAGAGACAGCTCAGGTTGGATGGTTTGGAGACAAAGAGAGAGGAGCAAGACAGTGTTGGTTTGGACGTGTCCAGAGGAGAGACGAGGAGTGTATCAGGAGAAGGATGTCGAGGATGGAGCTGCCAGGAAAGAGGAGAAGAGGAAGACCAAAGAGGAGGTTTATGGACGTGGTGAGAGAGGACATGCAGAGGGACGATGTGAAAGAAGAAGTTGCAGAGCACAGGAAGACATTGTCCTGGAAAGAGGAGAAGAAAGCTGCATTAGGTTTTGATGTTGGGAAGGTGTTGTTGAAATAATGGAGAACTCCTCTTAAATCACTAAGTGCATCCTAAACATACAGATATCTGAGTTCAAATAAAGGCAGTCAAAGTATTTGTAATTCTTTATTTCTTCTCTCTGAACCTAAAACAGTTTTTTCATTTAATCCATTGGGTCCCAATAATCCCGTCTCCAACCCCTGTAAGCGGTTCTTGGATTTAGAACAGTGCCAGTGCTCCTCTTGAACCAGATTTTCTGGCCAAGAGCAGGTACTTTGGCTGTGAAGTGGTTTATCATTAGGCCCTAAACTGAGGTAAGAGCATGACTTAAGCACCTCATCCAAAGCAAACCCTTTTCCCCACAGAGCCCTAAATGATCTGAAGTGCTAACATCTGCGTTTACGACGTGTTTTAAGGTCGACCCAAAGAACGGGTCGCTACCTGTACATCCTGAGGAATATGAGATCATTGGGCCATGCCGACCCATGTATTGGTTTACAGCGCACCATATAGAAGTTCAATAGCTCAATATGTCTCTGCTAACATTTACTGGCCCCATAGTGCACTGATGAGGTCTAATGAGACTGGTGAGGTGTAGTGCAGAACCCCCCCCATGAGGTAATGCCTGGGTCAGTGTGTCTCTGAAGGCCTGAGCTCACAGTGCACTGAATCATTTTCGGGTCAGTGGGGCATCACTACACCACACTATATCTCAGCCATGATATCATTTCATTTCCACTCACCGGAGCCCAATGAGCTGTATTATAGCCCGGAGATGTCTGAATGGATATGAAAACAGTCTGCAAACGTACCCACACTTCAAGTTCTTGATCTCCAGTTTATTTGGAATCCATTATACAATAAACCTTGGGCTGCAAATTAGGTTGCTATTAGAGAACATAAAAAAAAAACCTGTAAAAATTCTCATATGAAACCCGCGTTTCTGCGCTCATGCTCTCCGACTGCCCCGTCCAATCCATTTACAGTCCATCCTAGTAGCTGCAGACATTTCCTTCTCTATCACCAGTCCCATCACATTTCCATCAGCTGCTCTGATAGGGTCCCTCTCTCTCTAGGGACGCTTGGTCCACCAGCACCACCACCGCTGCTTGCCAGCAACATCTGCCTTCAAAAAAATGGAAAAAAAAAAAAGCATGAATACAAATTGAAGGACTTGGAAGTTGGACTTTTTGATATGTCCCCCTCCCACTGCTGCTCCACTGGCTTTATCAGTTCTCTTGCAGCTTCTGTGTTCCAAGCCAGTGTGTTTGGAGAGCTGGCCTGGAGCACTGGAGCATTTAGGAGGCTGTAATGATTCCACGAATGCAGGAGAGGCTCGGATAACCCGACACCTGGAGGAGGGGTGCATGTGCTTCTCTGGATGTAAAGAAAAGGCATTTTTCCCTAATGTCCAGAAAGCACGTCCCAATCCGGAGCACAGGCCCAGTTCGGAGTCCACCATAATCGACAATGCAGCGCTCGCAGTGGTCTCTCGCTAAAAGGCTTCCCCCTTTCTCCAAATTAGATTTGCGCCGCAGCACTAATTATTTTCTTTTCACATTCCTGCTATAATGCAACCCTTTTATTCTAATCATTTCCTGAAAAATGAGCAATTACAGTTTGGGCTGAAATGCACGCCGGAGTAAAGGAAATACTCTCATGGTCGACAGATATTAATGACAGCGGCCCCGTTCACTGTTCAATTTGTCTAATGATTAAAAATACATCCAGGCACCTGCATAAATAATTCATGCTTAATGTTGAGTGTGAGGGGAAGGGAGGGAAAAAAAATGTTTTTCCAAATTGCAGAGGGGGGTGTCCTGCCTTATTTTGTCTTTCATTGGCTTTGCACTCCCCGGTGTAATTGCAAATAACCACACTCCTGCTGTTTCTTTTCGGCTCTCCAGATCCTTCTTCTCCTCCGCGTCAGGCTTACAACCGTTCGGTGAACTCTGGCGACTGAGCTTTGGATGCATCAGAAAATATCTCAACTGCAATTCTTATCCACTGCGCTGTCCTGTCTGCACTCTTTTATTTTGCCTTTCTTGGTGGAGCTCAGGTCAGGGTCCGGTTGAATGCGCTGAACGATTTAGGAGGTTCAGGAGCGGTATGCGTGTATATTCACATGCACTACAACGATTTGGATTTGCTTTTGCTTTTTAAAGCAATGAAGTCATGATGGAAAGTGCTCAGGACTCAAACAAAATATAGATGTTCTCTTTCTCCATGATGTGAGGTGAGCTGGAGAAGAAAAAGGCAAAGTGGTGTGCTTGTAACATGGTGACTGCAGGCCTGGTCTCCACAAGAGTTCTTTAATGAATGCAATGAACGCCTAACCTCGGGGAAAACACACGCGTGCACACCTTCTGGGAAAGTTAAAGCATTTGGCGAGATGCATCCGGGCGCCGCGGTGGATGTGTGTGGGAGGAGGACGGGTAGGTGGGGGGAGGATGTACCACCTGGATCACTACAATATCAGACTGTTAGGAAAGGCATATTAGCCCCCTGCAGAGCAAACATCATTCCGAATCCATCGGTGAGGTTTTAATTGTAATGGAAATGAGGTTTGTGCACGCGAGGAGTGAGTGGAGCACTGGCCGGCAGCTGGTACGGCAGCATTGTGCTACTGTCACGTCTCCTGACGAGTTAATGCACAGTCTCCACAGAGCCTGAGCTTGTGGAGGGCTGCAGCAGCCAACAATGCCTTCATAGCCCCTTAACAGCCACACACACACACACACACACACACACACACACACAGAGTGTGACTACACTCTGACACGATCACTCAGTCTGTGCAGATCTATACAGAACCTGTGCGTAGTGTTGATCAGTGCTCCATCAATCCTGGTTTCTATCCTTATTTTCACTCATTAACATGAATGTCTTCATGGACCGTTTCCCTCTTTTTCACTGTAAAGGACTTTTTGTGTCTCATTCACCAAATCAGTTCTCACATGGATCAGGTGTGGACATTGTCCAGAGTCCTTTCACACAGGTAGCACAGCAGGGGCCTTTTAAGGGCAAATGAATGTACTTTACATTGGTCGAAATTTTAGTTAAGATTGAACTGGTAAGATTATTCTATTCTGATCCTTTTTTTCACATTTTTTATTTCTTTTCTTCTTCTTTTTATTATTTTTGTTATATTTTGTCTCCCCCTTTTCCCTTTCCCCCTCCCCCTTCAAGTATGGGCTGAGATTATATATAAGAAACAGTTCTAAATGTCTTCCCTGATGAAACAGAGATGAAATGAAAATAAAAAATAAGCAGATAAATAACCCCCTCCCTCTCTTTCGTAAAATGATCTGCTCTCTTCCCTGCGATGGGCTGGCGACCTGTCCAGGGTGCGTCCCCCGTCCTCGCCCTGTGTGCGCTGGGTTGGACACCAGCACCCCCCCTGCGACCCCGTTTGGGACAAGCGGCAGAAAATGGATGGATGGATGGATCTGCTCTCTTCACAGACTCAGTCCGACTCTGTGCTGGGGTGGGAGGTGAGCACCCATTTAATGTCTAGTCCCACTTGAGTCCACTTGTCAGGGTTCGAGGCAGGACTGAGGCGAGAGCAGGACACAGATCAGTACTTCATTAAATAAAATAGAACAAAAATTAAAACAAGATAGACAGACTGATAGACAAACAGTGGGCCCTCGGATTAAACCACACAGCATATGATCAGCAACAGAACCATAGTGTGAGACCAAAGGGTACTTAAAGACACAGATAAGGAGACACACCTGACACCAGGAGGGGATGAGCATAGACAGCAGGGGTGCAGGTGCAGGTAACCAGAGACCTGCAGATTTGAACCCAAGACCTTCGATGAGGAGTTTATCAGGCGAAGGATGTTGAGCGTGCAGGTGCCAGGAAAGAGAAGTGGAAGGACAAAGAGAAGGTTTATGGATGTGGCGAGGACATGCAGGGGGACGGTGTGAAATAGGACATGAAGACATGGAGCCTGATGATCTGCTGTGGAGACACCTTAAAGGGAGCAGCCAAGAGGAAGAAGTAGATGTTCCCTAACTAAAGGTACTGAAGGTGAACCCCTGAGGGACGGTCGCAGTGAAAGTGTTGTTCCCCCTGTTGTTGTCAAAGAGCAGCGCTGATGATTAATGCAGTGATTAATCCCCACCATCGCCTGACCTGCTACTTACTGTTATTGTGAACTGAATGTCGGCATGTGGGCTGAACAATTACATCAAGCATTATAGTGAGTTCAAAAGGCTAAAAATAATCAATGCGGGACACGGAGGACAGCTGAGATATCACTCATTATAAACTACTCAGGGCCGCGCTGTGTCACAGCCTCCCCGGAGGCCACCGATAATCAAACGCTGAGCCTCCACCCCTCGCTGCAAACCCCTCGGCTTCTAAATTAGGACGTTAAATCTAAAACGAAGGCCCACCCATCAAGATCATCACAGTCTTCTAGTGGCGTTTTAGCACCAGCGCTGCTAATATTGAAATACAAGGCAAACGTTGCAGGAGATAAATAGCAGAGATTGCATGATGAGTGGCTCATTTCATCAGCTGTGCAGTGGGCAGGATGTTGATGCATTAATCTTTAAATAGCACTTGAATGAAAATGCCCATCGTAATGTTTAGCAATGGAGGTCAGGATTAGCATCACAATTAAACATCTCAGTTATTATCTGTAGTAATGGTGCGAGGACGAGGGGAAGAGGTAGTTTTAGTGGCTAAACTGGATGTAATGATAGCGCTAGAATTATAACAAGTGGTGGTGGTCTAGTGGTGGTACTTGCCTATGAACCTATGGATCAAGACCAAGAGGTCCCAGGTTCGAATCCCACCTCCAGCACTACCACCACTGAGCAAGACCCTGAACCCTGAGTGTCTCCAGGGGGGACTGTCCCTGTAATCAGGACATGGAGGACACTCTGGAGAAGAATGCTGTAAATTTAAATGTAAGTGGGTTTGCCTGAGTGTACAGTACTGTGCAAAAGTCCTGAGACCCTCATTTCTTTATATTATGCTAGAAAACCTGCTAATTGAAATATTATTTTATGCCTGTAAAACCTATCTTTGGCATATTGAGCAGATTAAATTAATCAAAAATGTTGTAGTGTAGCTGCAAAGTGTCTAACGATACAAGGTTCTAGATAAAGGGGTTCCGCCCACTCAGCATTCAGCATGAGCAGTAAACAAATCAGCTGATCATCTGGAATCATCTGCACTTGGTTCTTCACAGCTTCATGTCTTAAATTAGACGCTGTGTCGATTAACCAACAAAAACAATCAAACTGCTCAGACTGGACTGAAAATTAGAGACAACAACACTGTCCTTCAGGAAGATCTGGACAACTGCTCCTCAACAATACATTAACAATACAAGAGCACCTGGAAGAGAAAGATGAAGGAATGAGGGGATTTTGTACAGTTCTGCATGACTGTCAGATTTGCAATCAACGCCTACAAAACAATTCAATGACGGTGGGCAGAATTTCATCAGCAGCATTTTTATAAAGAATGAATATGCCTGATATAAAGCTTTCATCGGCCCCCCTCCATCTCGACCCCCCGCTCTCTCATTGGAGGAGACCAGACAATATCAGGGGATTAGCAGTGACCTTTGTAGTTCTGACATTCACCAGTTTTACTTAATTAACGCCAGGCAGCCTGCCTCTGACCTTTTGTCATGCGAGCTGTCACTGGAAACCTTTCTGTTGACTTGAATGGGAATGCTATTTGTTAAAATAATCAGCGCCGGACCGGCCTCTGCAACTTCACAGGCCCGGCCCGTGCGGCGGGCTGCATTCGCCCGGCGCCTCTGACAAATATCATCTTCCTTCATTAGCCATTATACTCATCCGAGGGGAGAGCATGTTTACCTATGGATTCGCGTCTCTGCGATGACCGGAGAGAACGAGTTGACGTGATTGGTGGAGACGGCTCACGCGGGACGATCATCGCTGATCGTGGAACGCGATTGTTCTCCTGATTGACTCCAGCGCGAGCGGAAATGCAACGTTTGCACCCAAATACATCCAGCACGCCGGATTTCAATTAAGTCTCTGTTAAATACAGTTCAGAATCGCCCAATCACGCGACATTGTTCACAGAGCTGTAAGATTGTGGAGACATGTTTTCAGTGTTAGTGGTAAATGGCACCGAGGAGCTGAGCTTTGCTGGGTAATGTACTGTGTAAGCAAGGGAAATGGCATTGTTGAGGAGAGCTCATGTAACGGTAATATCCTGTCTAAATTGAATTTGGAGAACAATCAGAGCCATTAGGCCCCACACTGAGAGAGATAGAGACAGATAGTGCCATGAGTCTTAAAAGAGTAATGCCTTCCCTGCACTGAAGCATCAGATTGACTTCAGTGTTGTTAATACATAAGCATGATGGAGACGTGGAAGGTTCTCATGGACCTGTTCTGATATGTGTGTATTATAATTACTGTGGAGGTCGTTCCTGACATTACTTCTGGGTCCCGCCCACGTTCTGCACACCGTACCGTACGTGGATGGCAAGTCGACGTGGATATTTTTTAGCATTCATTTTGATACAATAATATACTAATGTTTACTAACGTGTGAAAAGCTTCGGCCACATTTTTCCGATTTCGGAAGAAAATTAAGCCTCAGAAATGTAGGTGCAAAAGGTCAGTGCTCATTTGCATTTAGTGGCTCTTAAAGGTTGAGGATTTCCTGTATTCATAAATATGATAACATCACACATGTCCTAAAAGTAGGTACAGTGTTTCAGATTTTACAACTGGGCCAAAAATGTTATACTCTGTGTTTATTTTTTGAGGAAAATTGTTGTACAGACGTGTGAGGCCCAAAAGGATGTGAATCTCTAGGATCAGCAGTCAGTCTGAAAGGTCATTTGGAGTCAGATGATTAAGAGTCCACCATCAGGAGAACCGTGTGAATGACACTGTTCTCCAAAAGTGGACATCACTGACTGTCTGCCGCTTACCAGGGATGTCTGGACAAGTTTTGTGGACGGATGAGACCCATGTAGAACTTGTGGCAGTGCATAAGAAGTTTATTGTATCTGAGAAACATGGTGGAGGTAGTATCAGGGTTTTGCTGCATCTGAGCCAGAAGGCTTTCCATCAGTGATTGAAGAACGAATTCTGAATTAAAATGTGATCTAAAGGAAAATATCAGGACATCTGTCTGTGAACAGAACCTCAAGAGAAAGTGGGTCAGAACCAAAGTAACAATTTAACAATAAACAGGTCAAAATCCTGAGCTTAACCCAAAATAATCTTCAGGAAAGAGCTGAAGTGAGCAGTTCATGTGAGGAAAACCCAACGAGTATGAAGTTTTCATCTCCTTACAAAATCAGAGATGGAGGAAGACAGAAGAAGGACAGGGGACAGAGAGAGAGAGAGAGAGAGAGGGATGGAATGGAATGGATGATGGAATGGGAGCTCTGGGTGCTACCTTAACATGATAGCAATATTCCACTGCAATTTTTTTAAGACTCTGTACACCCTGTCCCGTCTCCAGTCTTTCTATTTTAATGCTCTGCTTCAAAACATTGTTGTTAAATTGTAACGGTTGATATTGTTGTTGTTGTTGTTATACGTATAGTAATTATTAGGTTATAAATATCATATTGATTATCATTACTTCACCATTTTCCCAGAGTTGGAGGGTATGAAGGAATGAGCTCAAACTCCTCCAGATGTTTAAAGGGGTCACATGCTTCCATCCCCACACATCTGTAATACTGGATCATTTCAATAAACAAATGGACAAAAGTAATATTCTTATCTCATTTCTCTTGATTTACTTTTAGGACTTCTGTTATTGCTCAAAATTTACTCAGAAATATCGAAAACTGAAACCTTTAGTAGATCATTAAACCACGCCAGGAATGTCCTTCAGGCTTTGAAAGACTTGCGTGTGGTCCAAAGTAAAAACAAACCAATGTCTCTGATCAGGACGTGTGTTTATCATGTCTCTCCAACACGGGAAGACTGTGTTTATGGGTTTTTAAATCAGAAAGCAGATTTATTTTTTTGATTGCGCCAGTGAACTCAGCTGCTGGAGTCGGTCCCCTTGTCCCCCCTTCGACGTCCACGTTATCATGAACGTGTTCTTATCTTTGGGTAATGAGCCACTGCTACTGATGCATCCACCCACCACCACCCCCCTCCAGAAATGGCGACAGGGGGCTGCTAAACTGGGTGTTTCATCCTATTTGCTCATTATCGCACTGGGTTCATTGCCAATAATAAAGATTTCTCGGGCCGCAAGACTTTTGAATTTAGAGGAAATTACATTGAGCAACGGGGAGCCTGTGGCTCTAAATGTTTAATTAGGGCTGATAAAAACAAGGGGATCAATCACTGGCAGTGATCAGGGCCTGCGAGTGAAGAGCTGCAGTCGACTCCAGCAGCAGCAGTTGGGTTGAGATCGGCTGCGGAAATAATGCCATATGTCGTGGAATAGAAGAGAGGACATCAACACACAGCTGTAGGACGGCGTTTAAGAGGGACACAGACAGAGAGGAGTTTTCACAGAGATACACCGGATACATAATAATTATTAGGAGGAGGTTTTACTCCGTCTCTGCTCCAAATGTGCAGCCAGATGGAGGATAATGTCACCGACAAAATCATCAGGAGAGAGAACAACTGCACAGTCTGCAGCGTGCACACGGAGATGAACATTTACCAAAAAGAAGTAGTGTGGGGTGTGTGTGGGATGGAGAGAGAGAGAGAGAGAGAGAGAGAGAGAGAGAGAGAGGGACAGAGAGAGAGAGGGACAGAGAGAGAGGGACAGAGAGAGAGAGGGACAGAGAGAGAGATGGAGAGGGAGAGAGAGAGAGGGACAGAGAGAGAGATGGAGAGGGAGAGAGAGAGAGA
>CM029379.1:868903-896403 GCA_017165825.1 Hepsetus odoe
ATATTATTTTATTATATATATATATATATATCATAATTTAATAAATAATAATGTGGACTGCATTTAAAAAAATAAAAGTCCTTGTTTTTTTTTTTAGAAAACAGATATGGAACCTCACCCCAAAGAACATTTATAAAAATTCTTAAAAATCAGCAGATATTCACTCACACTTACACATCTCGTCTTTTATCACAAGCTCGTCTTTTATCTCCATTAAAAGCTGACCCTCTTTTTGACATCTTTATAACACTTTCTGAGACGAAAGTCTCTGATATTTCACGACCTTGTTTTTTCACAAAGCAAATCTGTTTTTAACCAAATATATCAGAAAAAATGAGAAGAAAAATGAACAAAAGAATGGTCTAATGAATGGTCAGTTCATTCTAAAATGTATATATTAATTTATTATATGTTGACCTCATGGTGATATTTATATAGTAGCATTAAAATTCTATAATAATATATATAATAATAATAATTACCGTTAACGTTATCAATAATAATAATATAATAATGAAATTATTTAATTTAATTGAATTTAAAAAAATAAAAGTCCCTGGCCTTTCTCAGAAAACTGCTACAGGACCTTTCCTTAATGAACATTTATCACCTGAGGTTCTTTATAATCGCCAAATATTCACTCACCTCTCCTTTGAACAGAACCATCTTTAAAGAACCATCCGACTCCTCAGGAGAGGTGTGAAGACCTTTCTTTCTCATGAAGCCAATCTGTCTTTCTCCCAATTAACCAGAGTTGCTTCATCAACAGAAGCACCTTCCTTTCTTCGCCGAAGTCGCCTGCGTGGACATAAAAGTTATGGCGTCTTCTGCGTTCCATTAAAAGTCATAATTGCAGGCGAGCACTTTGTCATAATGAGAGCACGACAAAAAAAGGAGAAAAAACACAACGCTTCCCTCTCTCCCAGGTTAAACGCCGGCAGATGGAGACTGTCGACGGCTTCGTTTGGGAGCGGAATTAATTAGCAGTCGACGGCAGCTGACACATCACTTTCACACTGACCTGCAATTAAGAATAACACTTCATTTCAGAAGATCTGCACGGGACACGCGTCTTATTGGCCGCAAGCCGGGCCGCTCGATTTATAATTAATGTTTCTTTGGTCTCGGTGGTCCGAGAGGAAGTGATGTAGATCGTGTTCTTCTGAACGGGGCCTCGTGGGGAGGCCGGAGTGGGTGAGGGGCACGCTGGGGGACGATGTGCGTATTTCCTTTTTCCAGCTGTGCTGCAAGGATGAAGGAGAGGAAATGCATTTTGCTCTGCAGCTCCACCCAAAGTGCAAATGTTGCAGGTTATTTCCATGAAGTTTCATCATGGCAGCAGTCAGGACACTCTGCTCTCTGCTAATCTGTTGTTCTGCACCAGACTGCTGTTTGCCTTGGCAAGAGCACCATGCAACCCCAAACACTGCTTGGGAGGTGTGTGTGTGTGTGTGTGTGTGTGTGTGTGTGTGTGTGTGTGTGTGTGTGTGTGTGAGAGAGAGAGAGAGAGGTAGACAATGTGTATCTGTGTGAACACTGTACATGTTTGGTCACAGTATTTGGATATTCATCTAATCACCAATTAATGCAATCTCATTTGCATATCTCACTAACGAACGTTGGAGTTTTCCTCTTCCATATGAACTCAACTGAGTATATTTTTCCTTTATTTTGTTTTAATGCTCAGCGATATCCGAGGGAAATGCACCAGCTCTGCGAACGTAAAACAGCCTGGAGTTGAATCATCTCCATCCAGGTTTTCTGTTGCTGCGCTCTTTGTTAATTAGATGCCGTTTTTTTATGGCCAACAGCCTGTGGGGTCCCTGGCAGACTCCTGTAATGATATTTGAGTCTATAAATAAAACATTCAAACCTACGATTAAATCTTGTCTGACCTTATTGGTGTGTATTGCATGCACCAGGCCAAAAAGAGAAGAAAAAAAACACTCCTGGAAAAAGAAGAAGGTGTTCAGATTAAAATTCGCTTATTAGCTCAGGTCTTTGGTTTTGAGGCTGCAGGATCGATGACGTGGGGTCTTTTATTACCTGGGATGCTTTTCTTGGCTTTAATAAAAGGAATACACCCAACGAGGAGACTTCAAGACACCTTTTATTCGGGAGGAGAGTGTCCTGCTGCTTCCAACCAGAGTGGCAAACCGAAATTAATGATGAAGTGTCGTCTCCGGCGTCCTCGACGGTGGACTCTTGCTTAGTGCGGCTCCAAAATGTGGAGGAGGCGCTCACTTTCTAACTACCTCTAATCCCATTGTTTGATCTAATTATCTGGCTTGTGCAGCTGTGCTGACGAAACCGATGAGAAAGAGCAGGGCTGCTGGCCGCCGTCAACAGACAGACAGACAGACAGACAGACAGACACAAAGGATCTGAGCACTGAGGCAGATATTATCCACATAACAATGAGAGAATACATCCTATCAGCTGGCATGAATTCTTCAAGGTTTCTTATTGATCCTCTTCGCAGCCAGTGCCCATTGTCTGCTCGGCTCAAATGGAAAGCCATTGAACTTAAACGGTACAACAGTCCGGACACTCATGAAGAAAGAAAGGGGTTGTGAAAGAGGGCAACGTCCAATCACAGGCACTCGCCGAGCTTTCCTCGTCAACAGAATGAACTTAAGGCCCTGCAGGCGCTCGGGTGTCGCTTGGCCTCCACCCACCTGAGCACGGACCCACGGAACCTGATCAAAGGCATTGACGAAGAGGAAGAGCGTACTGGGCCCGGGCCGGGTGGGGACGGGGCACTCTCTCCGTGATGGCGAAAGCTGCCACTTGTCTTTAATTACATAAAGAGTCTCTGGAGCAGTTAGCCGAGAGGCTAATTATTACTCGAAACAGAACTGAAACGCTTCGAGGAAGTAGTTCGTGTGAACGAGATATTGGAACACATAAGTTTGTTGTTTTTTTTTCAATCTGACAGTGTGAAACAGACAAAAAGATCCATTTAAAAGGTTCTGGCAAAAACTGAGCGCACAGTTTGATAATTAAAGGAAGATTCGACCATCATTCAAAAAGTGCCGACGATATTGAGACTAAGAAAAGCAGTTGGTGTGAGAGTTTGTTGATAAATACGGCCACGGCGCCTGGTTCTGGCGTGGTTCAGTGGGAACCGATTAAAGGGTTTCTTACATTCAAATTTAGGCAAACATTTCCTCATCGCCACTAAAAAAGCAGAACCCTGCGATCACTGCGCGTCATTCTGATCATCAAAGACAGATTTTTGCTGTTCATGCAGATCAAGACGGCCTGGATGACAGTAAGTGTTACAATAACATTTCATTTATTATATATTCGTTATAAACTCCTTGTTTCCAAGGTTGCAGTTTCTATAAAATGCTTCTTTTTCTTTTGGAGGATAAGAAAGAGAAGAACTGAAGCCACACACACACTCCCACCCACACACACACACACACACACACACACACACACACACACACAGGGGAGATGCTGCCCAGGTGGGCCAGGACAAAGAGGGCTCAAACACACAGAGACACAAAGAGGGACGGCTCACCTGCTGAGGACATGCCAGCTCAACCTGCCTGTGATTGGATCGGCCTACTTGATGTGTGTGTGTGTGTGAGAGAGAGAGAGAGAGAGAGAGAGAGAGAGAGAGAGAGAGAGAGAGGTTGATGACAGTTCCCTGCAGAGGTGAAACTTCTCAAAGGCATCGAGAGAGAAGATGACACTTCATCTCCCATCATTTGATGGGTCTCAGGGCGGTTTATGGATCCTGTCACAGCCAAATGAAGTGAGGGGAAGCAGCCCCATCCCTGGGCAATTCTCCACCCTTCGTCCACCAGTAAATATTACCCGTCCATGAAGGAAGTAGAAGAGAACAAAGAAACAATCGGGCGGACACTTCTGAGAGACCGTCCACGTGACTCTCCATTGGTTCAGTTTCACAATTTACCAGGTTCAACCTTTCTCCACAGCCCTAAACGTCCCCCGTCCGTGTCCTGTAATGAAGCGCTTGGTCCTGCGGCCGGCGGTGTGTCTGAGTCCCGTCACTGCAGTGCAGGACTCACTGTTTGTGCTCATTATTTTGCGGTTCAAAGACGGAGCCTTTACACCATTGTTCACAGCGGTTCGTAGCTCTAATGAAGGCTGACACTTGAAGGTCCGACACTAAACACATGATAAATAGACACGATCGCGCTCTGTAGAACAAAAAGTCTAAGTGTTGTTTATCTCCTAGTGAAGTCCTCTGTTCTCCTCTCTCTGTGTTCAACCAAATTGGTGGTGTTTTTAAGGCCAGGCCTTGTAATTGTTATTGCTTTCCTCTTCTAACGTTCTTGTAAATTTGCACCTCTAAGAACATTTCTTCTTCATTTTTGCTCAGAAGTGAACGATGTCGACTCTAAATCAACCTGCTGAAGTGGTCTGCAGACTCTTAGGAAGCGCAGGATGATGATATGTCAATGTAATCCTGAGAAATATTATCAGAAAGTCATTAGAGAGATATTGTAAACAACAACAGAGGTTGTAAACAACAACGACAACAATAACTAGTGTATCTCTCTTGCAGCTGATTGGATAACAATGCATTTGACTTTTATTCCTAAATATCTCTTCTTGCTAGAGACACCTTTTTGTCCAGAAGGGGGTGTGGTTCTGTTCCAATGAGTGCAACCGTATCACTTCCAGAAGTTTTGTAATCCAGTTTTTTTAATGGCACTGTGTTTTTGAAGACTACAATAAAACCCATATTGATTAACCCAACGCTGAAGGTCTCCTGGGATTATTGATCTGTTTCTCCAGTTAATGTTGTTAACAGGATTGTTAGCCACCACTGGCAACCTCAGAATGATTCAAGGTTGAAACCAATCAGAGTCTTGTATTTCTGAGGGGCGGGGCTCTGAGCTGAGATGGACCGCTATCTGTAGAATTAGAGTATATAATAATGTGGTAATCTATCTATCTATCTATCTATCTATCTATCTATCTATCTATCTATCTATCTATCTATCTATCTATCTATCTATCTATCTGTCTGTCTCTCTGTCTGTCTGTCTGTCTGTCTATCCATCCATCCATCCATTCATCACCATCAGCAACACCTCTGGGACACAATCAGCGATAAAAACGAGATAAAACTCATCCCACCTTTTCTGTGTCCGTGGTGCTTCCACGTTCAGACTGAACTACCGGTTTGCTGAGGAAGCTGGGAGGAGCAGGTGAACAGCCTAAGAAAGAGCAGAAAAGGCCAGAAAATATGAAAAAAGAAACCTCTGGACCATTTCTCTGGTACAGCAGTTTGAATGTAGGGCTATAATTTCAACCTCCGAACTCAAGGCTGTGAAAATACAGTTCAGGAGGATAGATGGGTGCTCGTTGCACATGGCAAAATTCAGGGACGGGTATGAAACATGTAGACTATTAAAAAAGCCAGATAAATGACTCAATTAGTTTGATGAAGTCATGAAATATGCAATGTAATGAAATTTGTATGACCTGATTAGAAATGTTCCCATTTCCAAGTAATAATGGCAAATTATTTAAAAATATGCAGAGAACTTCAGTGACCCAGTGCAATGCCGTCTTAAAAAGAGAAAAATCGCATTAAGGCGCAGATTATTCTCAACATGTCAAAGGGACGGAGGAGGACTGGATCTGGCAACCGCACATATGACATAAATCTTATTTGAAGGTAATTGTTTTAAATACAACGCAGCACCTACACAAGGCTCCAGTAATGAAACTCTTTCTGTGCAGACGGTATGAATCCACTCCTGCCTTTCAGAGGACGTTTATATCACCATTTATTTACAATCACAGAGAAAATGGACGAATAATCATCTTTTCCTCGTCCTGGGAGATATGAAGCCTCAAACTGATATTAGAGAAAGTTCTCATAAACAATCTAAATTCAACACATATTCTTCTTCTTCTTCTTCTTCTTCTTCATCTTCTTCCTCTTCCAGCTGCTCCCGTTAGGGGTCTCCACAGCAGATCATCCATCTCCATGTCTTCCTGTCCTCTGCATCTTCCTCTTTCACACTGCTCCCTGCATGTCCTCTCTCTCCACATCCATAATCCTCCTCTTTGTCCTCCCTCTTCTCCTCTTGTCTGGCAGCTCCACCCACAACATCCTTCTCCTGATATATTCCTCGTTTGTAAAAAACCAACGCAGTCTCGCTTCTCTGACTCTGTCTGACTCTGACCCTCATCCTCCATTCCAGGTACCTCTCCCTCCATCCGTGGACCCTCATCCTCCATTCCAGGTACCTCTCACTCCATCCGTGGACCCTCATCCTCCCTTCCAGGTCTCTCTCCCTCCATCCGAGGACCCTCATCCTCCCTTCCGGGCCCCGCTCCCTCCATCCAAGGACCCTCATCCTCCCTTCCAGGCCCCTCTCCCTCCATCCGAGGACCCTCATCCTCCCTTCCAGGCCCCTCTCAAGTTCAATCCCCAAGTTCAAACAGTGAATTTAACACAACCATGACAAAACATATTCAGAAGACACAAATCCACAGCTTTACAATAATTAGAAAAATGTGGAGTTAAGAGGTTTTTTAAGAGCCAGCAGATCCTTCGTTGTAAGTTTTTAGTTATATCAGTCTCAGAATACGGTAATTAAATAATCTGATTTGAACAAAACTATTTTAGAATGATCAGATATTCTCATTCTCGTATTATTCTCAGTAAATGAATAATACTGAAATATAAATCGAGAATATTTCAAATAATCTAAAGAATAAATAAACAACATTGTAACTGTTGATATATTTATACAGCCACTTTTGCATTTCCACAGATAACTAACGGTTAAATAAAAACCAGGTTACAGCGACTGATCTGGCAGCACATCTCCAGACTGGATCTCCAGGCAGGCTGACAGACCTCGGGTGATAAAGTTATGCAGCCTCAGCAAAAAAGCAGTGGGAGCAGGGCCTGAGGGTGGGGGTGGTGGGGGGAGGGGCGGGTTAATGTGAATTTATCAATTTCTGACCCATGTCTAAACCGCAGACAAAGAAAAAAAACAACCAAAAAATCAGTTCTTGCTAAAATGCAGAGTCATTCAGAGACCGGAGTCTCTCACTCAAACAGCGGAGACAAGCTGGAGGAAATAAAGAGCGTAAATCAGAAACACTCAAACAAACAGGGAATAACACTCGTTCAACACTTCAGAAAAATCACCTTCAAAAATCACCTGCCATCATCCAAATCAGCAGTACAAGAACTGGGGAGTGAACGAATGAATGGATGAATTTACATTTACGGCCTTTAGCAGAAGCTCTTTCATTTCTTAACTACAGGGACAGCCCCCCCCCCTCCCTCAGGAACCCGATGGTGGTGGTGCTGGAGACGGGATTGGTCTTGGTCTGTAGGCAAGTGTCCTACCACTAGACCACCACCACCCCATGAATGGATGGATGAATGAATGAATGGGTGAACTGATGGATGGATGGATGAATGAATGAATGAATGAATGGATGAATGAATGGATGGATGAATGGATGGATGAACTGATGGATGGATGGATGGATGGATGAATGAATGAATGAATGAATGAATGGATGAATGAATGGAAGGATGGATGAATGGGTGGATGGATGGATGGATAAATGAATGGATGGATGGATGGATGGATGGATAAATGAATGGATGGATGGATGGATGGATGATCTTTATTTTCATTATATTCAAGGACAAGTGGGCTTTTCCCAATAGAGTTAAAATAATGGCATAAAAAAAAAACTAAATTAATATGTAACAAAAAAACAAACAAATAAATAAATGTTCCCAGTGTACAGAACTGAAGACTGAATCACTGAAGCTGAATGTTGAAGTGATGAGTTCGTTTATGTATCTGTATATAAAGTAATAAACTATATTCACACCTTTTCCTCAGGGAACGAGCTCCTGAAGTCCATGTTACTGATCTGATCTGCATGTTGTGGGTTAAACAAGGTTTCCTGGTTTAAATAAGCTCAAACTGCAGTCTTTGTTGCCACAGCAACCACAGAACCACAGGAACATACAGACTAAACACAGTTCATACAGCAGGAGTCCTCAAACACAGACACGAGGGGACAGCGTGGTGCTCAGACACACCTGGTCCAACTCATACCCATAAACAGTGAGGGACACCAGGACCATCTATCTCATCTGTCTATCTCTCTATCTGTCTATCTATCTGCCTGCCCATCCATCCATCTGTCCATCATTCATCTGTCTAGGGTTAGGGTTATCTGTCCGTCCATCCATCCATCCATCATCTATCTGTCTAGGGTTAGGGTTTTCTGTCTGTCCGTCCGTCCATCCTTCCAACCAACCATCCATCCATACATTCATCTATCATCTATTTTTCTGTCCATCCATCCATCCATCCATCCATCCATCCATCCATCCATCCATCCACTATCTATCTGTCTGTTTGCCCGTCCATTTGCCCATCCATCTGTCTAGGGTTAGGGTTATCTGTCCGTCCATCCATCCATCCATCCATCCATCCATCATCTATCTATCTAGTGTTAGGGTTTCTGTCTGTCCATCCGTCCATCCATCCATCCAACCATCCATCCATCCATCCATCCATCCATCCATCCATCCATACATACATTCATCTATCATCTATTTGTCTGTCCGTCCATCCATCCATCCATCCATCCATCCATCATCTATCTGTCTGTTTGCCTGTCCATCTGTCCATCCATCCATCCATCCATCAATCCATCATCTATCTGTCTAGGGTTAGGGTTATCTGTCTGTCCATCCATCCATCCATCCATCCATCACCTATCTGTCTGTTTGCCCATCCATCTGTCCATCCATCCATCATCTATCTGTCTAGGGTTTGGGTTATCTGTCCATCCATCCTTCCATCCATCCATCCATCCATCCATTCAACCATCCATCCTTCCATCTATCATCTATCTGTCTGTTTGCCCGTCCATCCATCCATCCATCTATAAAACAGCGAGATGGTGCAGGTGTGTTCTCTCTCTGCGGGTACTGGTGTGCTGGACCAGACTGAGCGACCTGAACAGTGAGATGTTCCTGTTTCCGTCCGTGTTGTCAGTGTTCAGTCACAGCTGCTGATCATTCTGAACAGTGTGAACGGGATCGCGGCAGTCTGTGCTGGACCAGGAGAATGTCTCCACGTAAAGGAGATCATTACATTCTGCCTGTTTGGCTCGATCACACAAACGCTGCCGGCAGGAAGTTTGGACATATTTCAGTCCCTGGAACAACATGCAGGTCACAGCGATGGAAATTAGATTCTTAATTATGGACGAAAAATCTCGAATTCTGCCTTTCAGTCCACTTTATCATCTGCACGTTCAGGAGGAATAAAACACAGAACCTGCTCCTCATTCTGCCAGAATTATTGTAGAATGCTTGGCAGTAGGTGTGTTTCTGCCTCAGGGTTCCTGCAGCTCAAAGTGAGACCTTTTAAAGACTTTCTTAACACAGAGGCGAAAAACACAACCGAGAACGTTACTTCAGCTGAGGGACAACTTTCCTCTGAATAATCGCTTTTGAATTAATTTGACAAACTCACTCTCACCCATTTCCTGAGTCCTGATTAGGGTTGTGGACGGTACTGGAGTCCATCCCGGATCTCGGAGGGTGAAAAGCAGGGACACCCTGGACAGGCCGCCAGTCCATCACAAGACAGACCCTCACACAAACACTCACACCTAAGGTGACAATTTAGCATCTCCAGTCCACCCGACGTCCAGGTCTTTAATCTCTGGACCGATAAGCGTGAGTGTTACTGACTCTGACATTAACTCAGGAAGCAATCAGATATTTAAACATTATCTGATTAATAAGCATTAATCAGATAATGCTTATATTAAGCAAATACGCATTTTTTTGCTTAATAAATGCAAAAAAATTAATTTTTTTATAATTTAATTTGCTTATTATTAAGCAAATAAGCATTATTTGCTTAATGACTGATAAGTTCAGCTTAATGACTGACATCTATTTATCAGTCATTAAGCAATCAGTGAAATGACTGATAAATAAATAAATGATCATAAAATAAATAAATAAACCCTTTGAGATTTTAAATCCAAATTATTAAATAAAAATTTTAGAAACTCCACCTAAATTTCTTTTTTAGTTAAAAAAAAGGTTATGTTTAAATACTGAAGGACTGATTTAAAACACTTTAAGTTTAAATTCAATTTTAAATTAATGATCATTTAATTTAATGCCTTTTAAGATCACAATAACCTGTCTAAGAAAATCAAACATCCTGGGTTTTTGACCAAATCGCTACATTTTTAATAATATTTTATCCTCTAACAGAAATTTTAGCACAGCCTGAACTCTCTTAGATGAGCTTGTTCCTTTAAATGAAAGTGAAAGTGACTATTAGTCATTGCGAACACAGTGAGCCGCAACCAAACACATCGTCTGTCTTGAACACACACATACACCGGCAGCAGGGGGCAGGCAAATCCAGCACCCGGGGAGCAGTGATGGGGACGGTACCTTGATCAAGGGTATCTCAGGGCAACCTACTGGTCTGGGATTCAAACCCAAGACCTTTCATTCCTGGGCCCTAAATTCTAGGCCACTGCTGCCCCTAGTGCCTGGAAGACCTTGAAGTCGTCTTCAGGAACTCTTCTCCAGGCTTCCTGAAGGACGTCCCAAAGCTCTTCTTTGGATGTCGGCTGTTTCCGCTCTCTGTGGAGATGATCCCACACTGCTTCTGAAACTGCTGAGGTACAGAGACTGTGCTGGAAATGAGAAACAAACACTTTCTCCTTCAGGAAGATGTGGAGAACTGCTCCTCAACAGAACATTAGACACACAAGAAAGTCTGGGAGCAAAATGAGGAGAAATGAGGGGGTGAAGACTTTTACTTTAATTGAATCATATCTTCTGTGTTCCTTAATTCCGAGTTTACTGTTCCTCTTATTCAATACATTTCATTCCACTGTTTTAACCTGCATATGACCAATCAGAGAGAAGCACACTCAGAAGGAATAAAATGAACTGAATTGAAGTGAATCGAACTGAACTGAGACTAAATTAAACTGATTTTAATTTAAATCGAAGTGAAGTGAACTGAACTAAATTAAGACCAAATTGAGAATACATTGGACTGATTTGAATTCAGCTGAACTGAACTGAATGGAAACTGATCTGAACTGATCTAAACCGAACTGAACTGAAAGACTGTGATTGGCCGACAGTAAGCAGGTTCGTTTGGGCTGCTGACGCCATCGGGTGCAGGTGTCCGCTCTCGGTCCCGGTTCCGGGCGGGGTGGGCGGTCCAGTGCGCCGCTGAAATTGAGCCCCCGCCCCCTCCCCCTCCCCCTCCCCCTCTCCTTCTCTCCGCCCTTCTTCTCCACCGCGAAACCGGGCGCCGTGTGTGCGCACCAGTCCGGACTCTGCACCGAACCGAGTCCAGCCTGTAGACTCTCCAACAGCGGACCGGACCGGACCGGACCGCCTCGCTCTCACACGGAACCAGAAGCGGGTTCGGAGAAAACATGGCCAGAATGCTGAGCAGGGACCTTCCGGACATCGAGGTAGAAACTCACTTTCACCCCGTAACTCCTTCAGGAGGTTCCATTCGGTGATCCAGTTCTCCCCCTCCCCCACCGAGCAACTTATTCTGAACTTCCACGAAACAGCTTCATTTCCTCCATATTTACTTTCAGTTTGACTTCAGAGCTGCTGATCATTGTTTACACAAGATCAGGAGTTTCAACATCCAAACCACTCTGAGAAAAAGCACTCAGGTACAAAGTACAGGGATGTACTGAGAGAGTAAAGTAAAAGTACAGGAATGTACTGAGAGAGTAAAGTAAAAGTACAGGAATGTACTGAGAGAGTAAAGTAAAAGTACAGGAGAGAGTGTAAAGTAAAAGTACAGGAGTGTACTGAGAGTAAAAGTAAAAGTACAGGAGGTACTGAGGTAAAGTAAAAGTACAGGAATGTACTGAGAGTGTAGCAAAAGTACAGAGTGTACTGAGAGTGTGTGCTAAAGTACAGGAATGTACTGAGAGTGTAAAGTGAAAGTACAGGAGTGTACTGAGAGTGTAAAGTAAAAGTACAGGAATGTACTGAGAGTGTAAAGTAAAAGTACAGCAGGCACTGAGAGTGTAAAGTAAAGTACAGGAATGTACTGAGAGATAGCAAAAGTACAGGAGTGTACTGAGAGTGTAAAGTAAAAGTACAGGAATGTACTGAGAGAGTAAAGTAAAAGTACAGGAATGGGTACTTGAGAGAGAAGGACAGGAAATGTACTGAGAGTAAAGTAAAAGTACAGGAGTGTACTGAGAGGTAAAGTAAAAGCACAGGAGTACTGAGAGTGTAAAGTAAAAGTACAGGAATGTACTGAGAGTGTAAAGTAAAAGTGAAGGGTGAGGTACTGAGAGGTGTGTGCAAAAGTACAGGAATGTACTGAGAGTGTAAAGTGTGCACAGGAGTGTACTGAGAGTGTAAAGTAAAAGTACAGGAATGTACTGAGAGTGTAAAGTAAAAGTACAGAGTGTACTGAGAGTGTAAAGTAAAAGTACAGGAGTGTACTGAGAGTGTAAAGTAAAAGTACACAGGAAATGCATTGAGAGTAAAGTGTGTACAGGAGTGTACTGAGAGTGTAAAGTAAAGTACAGGAGTGTACTGAGAGTGTAGCCAAAAAGTAAGCAGGAATGTACTGAGAGTGTGTAAGTGTGCACAGGAGTGTACTGAGAGAGGTAAAGGGGCACAGGGAGTACTGAGAAGTAAAGAGACGTGTCTCTGGAAGGACGCTCTGGAGCGCCTGTCTGTGCTGAAAGTGAACTGAATCTCACTCCATATTAATAGAATTAAAGACTACAGTTCGAATCAACTCATAAAAACAATCTACTGAAAATAATCCACATGAACTTCACCGCTTCACTTTCACGTCTTCACATCTCTACTAGTTCTCCATCACTTATCAATACACTCACACACCCTGAACTCCACTGTCCACTCTCCCTGTCCTCTTCTCACTCCACTCTGTCCTGCACAGATGGACACAGAGGGACGTCTTTTTCAGAAACATAAAACATAAAAGAAAACATAATATTGTTTAAAGATTTAACATAAAGTACTTTGAAAGTGGAAATATTGTGAATAAAACATTTTCCGTGGCATCTCAACCACGGCATCAATCGCGCTGGTGCAGCGGTAAGCTCCAGTGTTTAGGAGTCGGCCGAGGATCAGAAGATTGTGGTTCAAACTCCTCGCCAGTAGTTTGTCCTGAGGTACCTTGAGCAAGGGGGTACTGTCTTATCACTGCTCCAAGGTTGCTTTGCATGCTCACTGCTGCACGTGTGTTTGCATGGTTAAAATGCAGAGGTCCAATTTGGTTGTGGTTCACTGTGTGCTGCTGTGACCTCGCACTGACGAGAACAGCCACTTTCACTTTTTCACTTCAAAGTAAAAATACAGCCTTTAGTCTTTCTTACTGCAGTCTTTTCTGTCTCTGAAGGCCCATCCGTCAGTGCACACATGTGAGTGTCATGTGATTTCACCCTTCAGGAATTTGAAGGGTTCTTTATCTGAGCGTGGCTGGACGGCACTGTTTGTGTAAAAACATTGGACTGTTTTATTAAGGCTTCATTTAAAACATTCATTCGACTCAGTATGAGAGATAAGACTGATTGATTGGTGATCGGTTTTCATTTACATTTACGGCATTTAGCAGACGCTCTTATCCAGAGACTCCAGACTTTCTTTATTTCCATTAGATCTTTCGTCATCATCGCTTTGGTAACCAGCTCAGATCAGTAACTGCTGATTAAATTTCCAAGCAGCCTAAACAACCAACTGGGTTATTTCCCTGTGATAAGTAGTATATACTCCTACACTTTTTTTGTGTAGGAAAAGAGGGGAGTAGAGGCTTGAGGCAAGAAGGGCAGGGGAGGAGAGTAGATGGTTTGGGAGGGTTGTGTCCCTCGGGAGATCCCATGAACAGAGGGTCTTAATGAGGTTTGAAGAGACAGCGGAGGACTCCAGCAGTTCTGACCATCAGGGGGAGTTCCTTCCACCACTGAGGGCCAGAACTGAGAAGAGTCTTGATGCAGGTCTTCCTCTTTTTAAACGGTGGGGGTTCAAGACGAGCAGTGCTTGATGGTCTGAGAGGACGAGAAGAGACACGGTGTTTGATTTACACCAACAGCAGAGGAGTGGGAGAAGAGAACTTGGGGTGGTTGAAGACTTGCAGCAGTTTTGAATCAGTTGTGGTCTCGTTGCCTTCAGTGGAAGACCTGCTAGAAGAGAGTTGCAGTAGTCCAGTATCGAGATGACCAGGGATTCTGAGCAGTGCTGGCTGCCTGGGTGGTGAGGAAAGGACGGATTCTTCAAATGTTGAAGAGAAGATATCAGCAGGACCTAGAAAGATTAAGATCTAGTTGGGACGAGAAGTGAACCGCCAAAGGAGATTCTTTCAGACATTCTTCCGGTTTTATTATCTGCACTGCAGGACAAAGTCCTTCCGGTTTATCATTCTGTTCTACTTTTTTGTTTCAAATTTCAGATTTGTATTAACTCGTGTTCTTAATTCCGAGTTCACTGTTCTTCTTGTTCAGTATATAGACTGTCCTGTAATTAGACTAAAGGATGGAAAATAATCAGTTTAAAGTTCTGCACAAGTGGCTTCTCTATAGATTTCCTCGTCTGTCTTTATCGTTGATCTCAGTGTCTCCTGTAGTGCTGCTGATAAAGCTTAATGTTTAACTAACAAAACCCAAGGTTGGGGCTGAAGTGCACATACCCTTCCACTCTGGATCCAGAACCTGATGTCTGGTCTGGATTTGTGTGGTGTTTCATACTGAGTGAAGTGAAGACTCCAGCTCTAGAGTTGATCCAGAAATGATGCTGATGAGGAATGAACTAGGAACTGGTGCTTTGCAAAGCTGTTGCTTACTATCCATGCCACCGCTGCTCTACATGCATATTATATTTGGCTATCATTTGTTAATCACGGAGTCAGCAGTTCACTCTATGTGGCCTAAAAGTTACACAAACAGCTCCACAATGACAAAATCCCAGCCTGGATTTAAGTGAAGTGAAAGTGCCTATTCTTGTCATTGCGAGAACACTTCTGTATTTTTCTTCTGACTTCTGCATTTAACCCATGCAAACACACACCGCACAGCTATGGAAGTGGCCGGGAGCAGTGACGGGGACAGTACCTTGCTCAAGGGTACCTCAGGGCAACCTACTGGTGAGGGGTTTGAACCCACACTTCCGATCCATGGTATACTCCCTAACCACTAGTCCACCGCTGCCCCAGATTTAAGACCTGGCTGAAGATTTACCTAAATTCCTATTTCATCTGCCAATGCTCGTTAGTTATTCAAGAACAATCCCGGGAACTTTAACCTGCTCCTGACCGTGACAAGTTTCATTAGGAGTTAAGAATTAGATTCAAATTTAAAGAGAAATCTTTTAGGATATTCTCTTAGAAGCATAAATCCAAACTCATAAAAGTATAGCGATGTATTTTGCAATACAGTTTAGTAGAAACAATAATTGCATTTAGGTCTATAATATACCCAATGATACAGAGTGTCCTGTTTTGAAATTTTCTGAAAAATGAGGACTTTACCTCTAGATTTAGTAATGAAGGTGTAGATGAAGCACTATTGCACTGGTATTTGACACATGTTGGCTTTTATTTCCCAAAAAGCAGTTTAAAATCAGAGCGGCAGGGTGCGCGGAGTGTAGCGCGGCCGCCTCACAGTGAGAAGGTCGTGTTCGATTCCCAGGCAGGACAGCCTGTGTGGAGTGGATCTTCTGCCATCGGTGCCAGTAATGATTAGGATCTAGGCCCCAGGACTGGAAGGTTATGAGTTCAAATCCCAGATCAGTAGATCACCCCGAGCTAACCTTGTTTAAAGTACTGTCCCCATCACTGCTCCCGGAGCTAGATATGGCTGTCTCAGCTGGACGCAGCGTGTGGGATAAATATAGAGAGGATGCCATCATGGCCCACTTTCTTAACTGGACGCACTTTGTATGCCGATCGTAGACGTTAATTGGAAGAGTGGTGGGAGTCGTGGCAACAATTAATTTTAGCTCCTTATTTCATCCTTCAGCAGAAGATTCGATTAGGATGTCCCCTCACAGCCCGCCATTTCCACCTGGTTAATATTGCGAGAGGACTTTTTGTCTTAGACCTGAAGGTCTTAAAATAGGACGGTTGATGCTCAGCATGCAGGGATAAAGCCCTGTACAGGTAGGGTGGAACTTATGACATCACAGAGTTCAAAGAGCACATGATGTGCAGCCATTAACGTGTCAAAGGTGATGTGATTCTGATTCTTTCTGAACAGAATTACTTCCTTTTAGAGAACATCTTTGTGCTTTTCATGAACAAATGCCAATAACACACCAAAACAAAAGACAAAATCCAGAAAGCAAGATAAACCATGTGGAACTGACTGGCGATCACCAAGGTGAAACATCTACCACATCGACAGGCCTCCAGCTGCAGTGCATCGTCTGTCAGGAGCTGTAGGTATGTTCTTTGATGCAAGACGGGTCAGGATCATAAAAAGAGGATCAAAGAAGCTGCATGGTGGTCCATGGCTGCAAGAAATGTCTGTTAGGACTGTCTATTATCTCTCCAGTTTTTTATAAACGATACACCTGGGCATCTCTGTCCATTTTAGAGGAGCTGTTGGTGTAAAAACACACTCAAGTGTTAACAAAGCTGCTTCACCAACGCTCAGCTCTGACCACAGGATTTATTCGGTCTTTCAGTCACCATGCCAGATCAGGCCATAAGTTCTTGCTGTGTTTTGAACAGGAGACTGGCGGCCCAGCAAATCTGACGCCGACCAATCATTGTTGACGACGGCCAATCATGGCTATATTGTGCTCTGCAAAGAAAATTAAAGAAGAAGTGAATGTGATGCTCTTCTGGCGTTGAAAGAAAACCTGAGGAACCGACTTTGGTCACGTGACCAGAACATCATAGAACTGCAGCTTAAGGTTCTACGTAAGGAAATGGGTCATATGGAGAACATGGCTCTGTTTCTCACCAATCGTGATCTCCAACATCTTTATTTACCTGTGACACCAGAGAGCTCTCATCTTATTGGCTGATGGCAGGAACGTGTGGAGATCAAACCAGGCTGGAAGGCAGTCCAACATGCTTTTCCTCGGGGTGTCTTCGGACTCCCAGACTCCACATCGCTGTTCTCAGATTGTCACTAAAAGTCTTTTTCATTTCATTTCTTTCCATTTTCCAGGTTTGCGCGTTTGCCCAAAATGGCAAAACCAGATATTAAGTCTGAACACTCACTCATTTTTCTGAGCCGCTTGTCCTGATTAGGGTCGCGGGCGGTGCTGAGCTCATCCCAGCTCACAGGGCGAAAGCGGGGCCATTCTGGACAGGTCACGCGACAGACAGACAGGCAGACAGACACAAACGCGCCACACCGACAATATTCACACAGAAGGACCTGGACTCCTGGGAATCGAACCCAGGACCTTCTCGCTGTGAAGTGAAGCGCCCCCTGCTGCACTATTTAGTGACTTACTGTAAAAGTAGAGTTTAATCATACAAAATAATCGAAATACGGCCTTGTTTGTTTATTCATTTAAATACATTTAATGCGAATGAAACGCCACGTTTGATTCAAGCCTCAGTTTTCTCATCTCCAGACGTTCCTCCACGAGGGAAAGTGTGCCCTTATAAATATGATTATGTGTGCACCATTTAAACCATTTGCACACGCTCTCTCACCTTTACAGTCAGGTTCATTAGGGAGTGTAATGGTGTTAGTTACGTGGGGGATGGTGGGACATGTTTAGCACTTGTGCACATGGCGAGGCTCTCTGGAAGTTAATATGAGTGAAGATGGGCTGCGCTGGGGGACTCTAATGCAACCTTTATGGAGAGCAGAGGGAAGTAAGTCAAGCCTTTCATTAGCATCTTTATTCAGGAAGTAATGACAACAGTGACGTGACCTTCGGCTCTCCTTCTGCACTTAAGACCGGGACTAAATGACTCCTGTCTGCCATTGAAAATGGCTTTCTAAACCCCAAATTGCCATCTCTGGAGCAATTAAATCCTCCATTTTTCTGCAAAGTCCACAGATGTCTTATTTTAATATCCAGTCACACTCTGAAAGCCCTAATGTGGGCCCTTGTGTGTGTGTGTGTGTGTGTGTGTGTGTGTGTAGATTAATTAAAATCCTCCTGAATCGCCATTAGAGTTCATTAAAAAACCCACAGCAATACAGCGTTTAAACAAAGAGGTACGACTCCTCTGGCAGACCTTGGTGCCACTCCAGGGCTGTTTCAGTAGACGCCTGAACGCTGGATAAGAGATTGCTCCAAAATAAATGCAAATGATTATTGGTGGAAATGTTTCTGTCATTGAAAAGCTTGTATGTCATTGCTAATCACCCGGGCTGTCTGTGCTGTTTGTCAGTCTTACATGGAGCTCACTTGTGTTTGCACCATCACGCAGGTTCAGCCTATGAGTGCTGGGACTGGGTTTCAGAACCTTCTGGTTAGGATAAGCAGCTCAGATGACTGATGAATGGATGTATATTTTACCTGAACCTACAGTACTGTGCAAAAGTCTGAGCCACCCCTTGTTTCCTATTATTACACCTTGTTAGTGCAGATTTGATGCCTGTAAAAATCATTTTTGACATATTGAAGAGATTAATTGAAAGATGGGAATAAATGTTTTGCATTATGGTGCAAAATGACTTCTAGATAAAGTGGTTCCTCAGCGTTCAGCACCAGCAGTAAACCAATCACCTGATCATCTGGAATCATCTGCACCTGGTTCTTTGCTGGTTCATGTCTTAAGTTAGACACTTTGTTCTGCTTGAAGGTTCAGACGTAGATCACCGTGTGGATTAACCAACACAGAACTATCAAACTGCTCAGGTACAGAGACTGGACTGAACATGAGAGACAACAACACTGTCCTTCAGGAAGATCTAGAGAACTGCTCAGTACAGAGACTGGACTGAACATGAGAGACAACAACACTGTCCTTCAGGGCACCTGGAGAACTGCCTGAGGTACAGAGACTGGACTGAACATGAGAGACAACAACACTGTCCTTCAGGAAGATCTGGAGAACTGTTCCTCAGCAAACCAGTAAACATAAAAGAAGGTCTCTTTGGAAGCAGAAGATGAAGAAATGGGGTGGCTCAGTGCTGTATTTTGGAGATTTTTCTGAACCCAAACTGATTTCCATCCATGAAGAGTCAACAGGGCCGGCTGGTCCTTGGCCAAGCGGCTTGATAGATTTTTCGACACGAGCGCTGCTGCTTGCGGCAGTGTGTGTTTAGGTCCCACTCTGCTGAGTTGGAGTATATCGGTCGCTTTGGACCAGCCGTGACACGCCAGTGCCACTGAGAAGTGGTGGAGAAGTAATTGCACCTTGCACACAGTTGGGTCGGATTGCTTTAATCAATCAGAGCGTGGAGATGGGTCCGCTGCCTGTCGGCCGCATGGTAGGAGACCTGCTTTCTTCCGTTATTTCCACACCTCCTCCTCTTTCCTCCAGACCTCCGGGGTCGGTGCTCGCTCACCTGATCACATGTGACCTCTCTCTGTCTGCTAACATCTTTGCCGGCAATCTGTCCTCCGCGGAGTTCATGGCTCAGGTCCCTGGTACAGCCTGCATGCTTACACACCCATGGAGCTGTGGCATATTGAACCTGTTTTTCCTCCCCATTCTCTCTCTCTCTTCTCTCTCTCTCTCTCTCTCTCTCTCTCTCTCTTTCTACTCCACTGAGATAGATAAAGCACCGCCTCAAGTCCTTACTTTATGTTCATTTACCTCTGCTTCTGTGCTAATTGTTTTTCGAGCCTCAACATGGCCAGGGAGCGTTTCGGAGGCCAAATAATGAGGCTTTGGCACATATCGGCCATTACCCAATTAAACTGCCTCACAGGCCGCCTGCTTCGTCCTCCCCTGGTGGCCGAGGGGTCTGACTGGCAGGCGGAGGGGCGGGCCCGCCGTCTTATGGGCTGGAATGTTATACTGGCTGACTGCTGAGCTCACTGGTGCCGGGAAAGAGAGAGTGCAACTGATACATACTGAGGGACCGGCCCTGGACCCAGAGGCTCTAAGAGGAAGAGCAGATGGCCAAAGATTTCTTGTTAACCTTTAAACACCTTCTTTCGGATACATACCAGCTGGGCGGAGCTTGCAAAAACACCTCGTTGTTTTGGTCGATCTGAGGAACTCCTGATTGGAGCCTTCAGGAATGTACAATATAGAGGCTGTTGTTTCTTCATTTTTATTTGGATGATTATTGAACTATTCTGGCATTTCTTTTATTTGATCTAATTAAAAAACATCTTCTTCTTCCGGCTGCTGCTGTTTCAGCGTCACCACATCAGATCATCCGTTTCCATTTCTTCCTGTCCTCTGCATCTTCCTCTTTCAATTAAAATAGAATAGAATAGAATAATCAGTTTATTATCTCACAAATGAGAAATTCAGGGTGTTACAGGGCTCTTTAACAAGAAAGAACTAGAAAGAAAGAAAGAAAAATATATAAACACATGAAAGATATACATATACATATTTACAGGGCAATTCATAGTGTGAAAGAATATGAAAAGGAAAGATAACCATATACACAGAGCATATATTATTATTATTATTATTATTATTATTATTAATAATCTTCTTCTTCTTCTTTTTCTTCGTCTGCTCCCGTTTAGGGGTCGCCACAGCGGATCAATCGCTTCCATTTCTTCTGGTCCTCTGCATCTTCCTGCTTCCAAACCGACCACCCGTATGTCCTCTCTCACCACGTCCATGAACCTCCTCTTGGTCTCTTCTCCTTCCTGGCAGCTCCATCTTCAACATCCTCCTCCCATTATAATCCTCGCCTTCCTCTGCACATGGCCAAACCAACACAACCTTGCTTAACTTTGTCTCCAAGACGCCTAACCTGAGCTGTCCCCATTATACTCATTTCTAATCCTGTCCATCCGTCACACCAATGAAAACTGCGCATCTTTAACTCTGACACCTCCAGCTCCGCTCTCCTGCCTTTCGTGCCACCGTCTCCAACCCATACAACATAGCTGGTCTCACTACTGTCCTGTAAACCTTCCCTTTTACTCTAGCTGGTACCCGTCTGTCACAAATCACTCCAGCCACTCTTCTCCACCCATTCCAACCTGAATAATAATAATAATAATAATAAATAATAATACATTATAAATAAATAAATACATTTAAATGTAATAATAATAATAATCATAACAATAATAAATGAGTCTGATAGCTGCCGGTAAGAATTCAACCACCGACATGTCCTCTCTCACCACGTCCATAGACCTCCTCTTAGGGCTTCCTCTTAAATGATTAAATAAATAATATTATTAAATAAATTTAAAAAGAATGTTAATCAAAACTGAATAAAAAATCTAAAATACAATTAGATTTAAATTAAATTGCTGTTCACAGCTTTGGGTATTTCAGTGTGATTTTTTAATTTTTTTTTCAATCAAGTCAGTTCTACCATGCATACAGTAAAAAGGGTTTGGGTTAGGAGTAAAAGTTTTTCCTGGACCACGCTGCAAAATCAGAGACAAGATGCAGACAGTGTTGACACGGTTGAAGACAGCACAACATGGGTATCATCAAGAAGGAAAGATTTATAGGACAATAGTGAGACTGGCTCTGTTATACGGTTATAACATGGTTAGAGAGGACATGCAGGGGTATGATGTGAAAGAGGAAGATGCAGAGGACAGGAAGACATGGAGATGGACATCTGCTGTGTTGCCCCCTAACAGGAGCAGTGAAAGATGATGATGACTAATAGGAAAATCTATCTGTTGTAATAAGCCAAAAATGAAAGCCTTGACCCTTCAAACCATATAAGGAGTTGTTTTTTGTAACTACGGTGATTTGCCAGGGTGGCGTTTGTGCCTTGAAGGTCCTCAGGATCCGTATCCTCGTCGAAGTGTCCTCGCTTTTAGAAATAAAAGTACAAAATGCTCAGTCCCCTCTTTGAATGCATGGAGGTCAAGCAGCAAAAACAGCCGGTTTAGAATTTTCGCAGTTTTACAAAAATCAACATGTTTATGTTCCTGCCAGAAACCTCAAATCTCCAAACAAAACAAACCTGAAGGCTTCGTCCTGGACCGCTTCTCCACTGCATGAGGAAAACAACCTGTTCTATTTGGAGAAATGCTCATTTAACAATAAATCAACTAATTATTATATAAGAACGGCCTGAAATTTAATGAAAGGGGTCCCAAAAAACTCTGAAAATATAAGATGTGGGTCCCTAAAATCTTTTTTTCACATTATTGATACCAATCATATCACAGGAAGCTGCAAATGAACATTTAAACAGCTCTCATCGGGACCAGCTTTTCTGGAATCTCGGAACTGAGTCATATTTTTCATCAGATCATTTTTTTTTTTTTATTCCAATGGCACTCTCATTTGCATATCTTTATTTAATGACCAATGGAATCACACTCAGTTAGGAGACTAACACACCGAGCTCCAGACTCGCTCCGGTGCTGCCGTTTCTCCTTTTATTGAACCTGAACGACCTGCAGAGACGTTTCACTGTAGCGTCACACCTTCTACAGACCACGCCGACCAGCGTTGTGCTTCTGTTCTGTTGCTCACTCTCTATCTTTCTTTCTCTCATTCTTTCTATCGCTCTCCTTGTGAAATCTGAAAAAAATATACATTATTAATGCATTGACCTGTTGTGTAAAGCTAATTTTGCAGGACGCCGCGAACGGTAATGTATTTATTTTAACGGCTTTTATTGTGTTAGTTTCCTGACCAACCTTTCCAGAATGGAGTCATTTTTTTCAACAAACAAATCAATTTCTTTAATTTGACGGCAGTTCCATTTGCACATCTCTCTCGCTCTCCTTTATCTCGGGAAATATGTCAGATATGTAGAGGAAAATCAGATTTTTCAGCAATTAATTGATCTCCTGTGGATTTACTACATAAATTAAATTTCTTCTGTAAAGACTGGATGGATGTGAGACATTTGAAGCGACAGTGAAAAAATACCGAACCGTGTATAAATATAACACAGCAGGTTCAAATAAAGCGAAATGAAGTGACATCATGAGCTGTTTTAATGTTTTAAATGCTAAATAAATGGCAGGATAGTGTTTTCCAGGTTTCACTGCATTTACACGTGTTCATTATGTGGCCTTTGATGTTTTAGAGGATGAATGGATCAATAGGGAGGAGAAATAAATGTTCTTAATGTGTTTTTTTTTTTTTTTTTTCCTCTTTACCCTCCTTCATGAGTGCTTTGAGCCTCCCAAGACTTTACGAGGCTTCTGATTGGTGGATGGCAGCAGGTCAGGCTTGGGTTACTGGTTAAAGGTCTCTGGTTCTTCATTTTAAAAGTGCACATGTGATCTATACCTTCCATACGGTGTGGATGAATAAAAACAAACATTATGGAGAGATTAACCCTTAATGCTCCATCGGCTACTCGCTGGACAAGGTCTTTGATCTTTTCCACCAATCAGAAGTCTTCAGAAAGGTACAAAAAGTGTTCAGATTCCTGCATCCATAGGGAGATGCAAATGTGAGAAATAACATGAACATCTAGGAGAACATTGTAGAAAATTTGTATTTTAGCTCTAAAATTAATGTTATTTTATTCAAACATTCATTCCAGTTCATTTTAAACTTTTTTTTTAAGCCATAAATATTGGGTTAGTACTTGGCATCATTTTGATGTTAAAGGAAGGAGGGATATTTTGGATGAATGAAGAGAGGAACGTTCAGAATTCAGAAAGCTCTGCTTAAAAACATCAAACAATTATTTGAAAGAACAATCGCTTTAAAGAACTTCGTCTGCGTTCATGTTTATTTTTCATTTCTCGTTTATAACGAGTCCCGGACGTGATCAGCGCGGACGGAAACGCATATCGGGACGTAGTTCATCACGGAGCGATCGTATCGCCCACCCCTACCGTGTGGTATCCGGTGCTACTGCGGGATGTATAATGAAATTTTGTTGCCTAATAGCTACCTGTGTCGAGTTTCTGCTCGTAAAGCGACTGATATTCAGGCCTTATATTTAATACTGCTGACCTGCGGGCCTGCGCTTTATTTCACTAACGGCCAATCGATATGTGGAAATTCCTCCATCGATCCTGGCGGAAGACGGAGCGCGTGGGTTGCCAGCTCGTGTTTAACTACTCCCCACCTCTGAGCCGTAAATAATTTTCTTCCTAAACAGAGGATTAATGCAGGAAGGGGTTAAGTTTTAGCGGCACGCTCCTCATGCATGCTAAATGCGGCGATGCCTCACGCATGCTAAGTTGCGGGAGGTCTGTCTGGTTGAGAGGATGAGGAAGGTCAAGGTAATTTATTGCACAATATGGTGCTGCTATTGATTAGACAGGGAAAGGGCAAGCCCAACCGCTTTACTAATGACCGCACGAATGTTTCAGCCCAACTCGGAACGAGCCTGGACCGGAGCGGGCCGCAGCTCTGGGCCTAACGGGATGCTCTTGAGTTATTTGTGTTTTGGTGAATTAGTGAGTGGGGTCGCAGGTCACTGACCCTCTTTGTCACGTTTCAGTTTGGTGAAACTGGACTCGTTCATTTTGCAGCTGAACTTGATTTGCTGTTTCCTCCCGTTGGCAGGGTGGCACTGTCGCCTCACAGCGAGAAGGTCCTGGGTTTGATTCCCAGGTGGGACGGTCCAGTCCTTTTTGTGTAGAGTGGGCATACTGTCCCCTTGTCTGTGTTTGTCCCAACGTCCAAAGACCTGCATGTCGGGTGGACTGGAGATGCTGAACTGTCCCCCGGGTGAGTGTGTTTGTCTGTGTGTCTGTCCTGTGATGGACTGGTGACCTGTGCAGAGTGTCCCCTGTGAGAGCTGGGATAGCACCGCCCGGTTCCCTAATCAGGACCTAATCAGGTTCCTCCTGTATGTCATGAGCGTCCTAATTTCCTCAGTGTGGATGCTTTGGCCGGAGCTGAGGAACTTATTGATCTCCGAACTTGGGATCATGTGACTGACGAAGAGTGATAGTGAAAGTGAAAGAAAGTGAAAGTGAAAGCGACACTGCGCGGTCACAGCACAGCACACAGTGGACCACAATGAAATTGGACCTGTTTCAGTGCATTTAACCCATGCACTGAAACACCGTGCAGCAGTGGGCAGCTATTGAAAATGCCCGGGGAGCAGTGACGGTACCTTGTGACAGTACCTTGCTCAAGGGTACCTCAGGGCAACCTACTGGAGAGGGGAATCGAACCCACAATCTTCCGATGTGAGGGCAACTCCCTACCACTAGGACACCGCTGCCCCAGGACGTTTAGAGACAGAGGCGGGGCTTGCAAAAGGGCGACGCCCCTTGCGACTTACTCCGACTGGAAAGGTCACACAAACAGCAGGGAGATGAGGCTGTTTTGTGTTTTAGACATTGTTTGATGATGCACACAGTCTCTGTTTGACGAGGGACTTCTCCAGCTGAGGTCTATACCCGTGTCTCTGACATTTATGAACTGAGAGTCCACCTCGGGGACAGGAAATGCCCATTCGTGTGCGAGAAAGGCCAACGTGGAGAGCAGGCATGGCTTTTCCACTTCGTCTTCAGGTGCGGGAATAACGCGGCAGCCCTGCGGTGCAAACAGTATTGATTAAAACATGTAGCCCATCTTCTGCAGGTATTGATCTCCTCAGTGGCCAGGCGTAACGTCTGACATCACACGCTCGTTAACCAGGCCGTGTTTTAATACCGCTCGCGTTAGGACGACTGCGTCTCCCACCCCGTCATATTCTCAGTATCTTCTCAGGGCGCTTTGCTTTGATGGCGCGTTTTTCTTCCCTCGACTTAAACCACTCTGTTGCCGAGGCAGATTAAGTTCTGTCAAACATCATTAGTGTTTCCTTTAGACCGTCTGCAACATGAATCCGTTTCTCTTGTACATTTTCCACTTGAGGAGAGAGGGTCAATACAGGGCTGGATGCAAGGCTCTCCGGCAAAATATAAAGGCGGCACTTCAGAGAACGCGCTCGGTTAATCCTCTGCTTTACGGAGAACGTTTAGGGAAACATCTCCCAGATGTGTGCAGGATCTGCTCGAACAAAACTGACGCTCTGATTGGGTACATACCGATCATCGATCAGATATCGGGTATAGATATCAGATCGATATCAGCAAGTGCTGGATTTGATGCGAATCGATTAGCAATACATTTGAAAACCGCAAATCCAAATGAATCGTCAGAATCGGTTTTCACTCCTGCAGATTACTTTCTGCTCCACTTCACTAGCTTGTATAGCTCTTTCACTCCCTCTCTCTCTCTGAGAGATCAATACGTGTGCCTGTATGTGTGTCTAAATATATAATATATAATCAAAATGAACAATATTCACAATAATAAAGGATTTTTTTGAGTTATCACAGTAGAACTAGAACATGTTTTGACTTTGAATCTGAGTTTTCAACACTATAACTAATTCTTTTATCATACAATATTTTTTAATTGTCTTAAAAAAGGTAAAAATGGCTCATTTCCAAGCGCAGCAGATCCTTGTCATTTTCTGTTGCTTGAAATGAGAGATTTCAGTATCCTCACTCGCCACGATTCAATATCTCGGCGTTAACACTGGAACACTGGCCGATACTGAAGTCCTCCGTATTAGCCATGGATTATTGTCTGATGAATATTTAAGTATTATTACTGGCGCCATTAACGTGGTGTTGGGTAACAGGCACACGGATGTGATGAAGAAGAGCAAATGGTGCGTACCTGAGAGAGGGAGGACATGCAAGTGGTCTGTTTGAAGCAGGAAGATGCAGAGGACAGGAAGAAATGGAAACCGATGATCCGCTGTGGTGACCCCTAAACGGGAGCAGCCGAAAGAAGAAGAAGATATAATATTTCTTCATTTCACTCTGGTTCATTTTCATTTTCGCATCTTCTAAAATCTAATGTTTACCTGGAGCCACTAACTTTAGTACCTACATTTAATATTTACTTACAGTCTCAAAAAACGAATTTCTCCTTTTGGTTCCAGGTAACAACGGAGCTGCACAGTTACACCGCGTTCAAAACGATTTATTTGAGTTTTTTTATGGCAAGAACTCCCGCAGTAGCAGAACAGGTTCTACAAGTGAGGAGCGTGACCTCCATTCTATGCGGTAAAGCTCCTGAAATGCCCTCAAGATTGTTGGGTTTCTAAATAATGTCCAACACCTGACCCTGTGCTTCGGTTCGGGCCGGATGTGCTGCTGTGTGCGGCGTTGGCTGTTCGGCCGTACAGCTGGATTATAACCAGCAGAGTGTGGATCTTTCTCCTCGCTGCTTTGCCGTTTCCTCCTCTAGTTTACCTAAAGGATCTGCCCAAGGAACACATTGGCCTATCCACACCACATTATAAGAAAATGGATAAGTAATGCAGTCCGTACCACCCAATAAAACCCGAAGAGGTGCATTTTTACTGTTTCAATATGTAGCTCATGCGGCGCTTTAACTACATTTTATTAGGTGTGAAATTAAAGAATTAATAGGATGATGTCTGCC